>OU745263.1:13833902-14433902 GCA_916618015.1 Xestia c-nigrum | reverse complement strand
TGTGCTGATCAAACTTATTGACAATTAGATTAATAAACGATACTGTTCTAAAATAGCATATAGGTACCTAATATAAACTGGTTATTTTGGTGCTGATTATAGATAAAGGCAGTCATTCCATTTTCAATGTTAGTATACAGCTGCATTCGGTTAGACCCTGCTGACCCCAACAGGCTACGCAGATAGTGAACTTTTCCACTAAAAGAACACGTTTCCGTTTGATTTTTGGGGTTCCACACCTCAGCGAGCAAAAATAAAACCTTTATAGGATCAATTTGTTGTCCGTCTGTCTGTGCATCTGTCAAGACCTTCCTTTTTCTCAGGAACGCGTGGAGGTATAAAGTTTAACATTAGTTAATATCAAAGACTCTGGGTGTGCGACCTTTTGGAACAGTATAAAAATTAAACTTGTAAGCCGTAATAATGAATGTGCCCTGGCGGTTAAGAGTATGTCATGCTCACTCTAATGTTCCGCTGATGGTGGCGCATGTGTCGAGTCATTTAGTTCCCTTCAAAATGGTTGAGTTGAATGGTGCTGATACATGCGTCATGTTCGTGAACGGGCGCTGTCGGTTGGGACTGGTCAGCTCTTGGTTGCCACGGCTTTTGTTTTTATTTTTTAATTAATTATTTTATTTTTGAATTGTTTTTGTTAGTTTTAACTATGGACACTTTTATCGTGCACATCTTGCTACATTGTTCTCACATAATGCACCATCTCAACAGGAATGATGTAACCAAGATTTTGTTATGATTTAAAAGAGTGTCCATGGAGTTTCTTGCCCGTTCTTCTCCATAGAGATCTACGCTAGGGAATGGGCAACTACAGTACTTTCACAGTTTTTATGTCTTGTGACTGAGACTGTAGCTACATTTTAATTTTCATCTTTGTTTCGACAATTCAAAAGCGCCTGTAACTGGCCTACTTGAAATAAATGCTTTGATTTTGATTTTGATAATCATAAAAATTAAGCCTAACGCAATAGAAAAATAAGAAGTCTGTTAACGTCGCATATTTTGTCACCAGAGAATCAAAACCGGGTACTTCTCGTTGACCTAGAATCATGAAATGAAAAGAAACAATGATTTACAGCTCATGTGAACGAAAAAATCTGAAAATTTCGTTAAAAAACAAAATATCTCCAAGTTAATCCGGAACCCTGAGTGCGCGAGTCCATCTCGCACTTGGCCGTTTTTTTGGTAGTCTAAGTAGAACCGGTTTACTCAGGGAAACCTGTTTTAGTGGTCGACAGCTATATTTAACTGATTTCAGTTCCTCTAAATGTCGTCATTCACTTAGCTTTAGCTAGCTCTTCGCAAGCGAAAATTATGATAGTTCGACTAATTTGCATGGTATGAATATAATTCATGCTTTAAGCTTCAAGCTATATCTTCCCAAACAACATAGACTACTATGTTGCTTGGGAAGATGTAGCTTTCTAATAATGAAATAGTTTTTAAAATCGGTTATGGAGTTCTTGAATTAAATCGTAACAAACGAACAAACAAAACGTCAAATGTTTCCTTTTTATAATATTAGTTTAGAAAAAAAATGCCCTTCGTTAGGAATTTCCTCTGTATCGTTGTACAACCTAGCCTCCATACATTTCTGGGCTATTTTCAAAAGGCCAATCAAAATAATTCTAATCTTTTTATTTGGATAGAGCATAACATGTAAGTCGATTCACCAATAAATTATTCAACTGTAAAAAACCTGAGATCAACCAGATTGGGGTACTGTTTTGTTGCCGGCCAACTAAATTAAACGCAATCTTTACTAATATTATAAAGCAGAAGAGTTTGTTTGTTTGTTTGGTTGAACGCGCTAATCTCAGGAACTACTAGTTCGAATTGAAAAATTATTTTTGTGTTGGATAGTCCATTTATCGAGGAAGGAAACAAAATAAACGCAAAAACATTACGCTACAACCAATAGGAGTGGAGCGTAGCGTTTAGTGGTTCACTTGTGCTTACCCCTTCACAGCGTACCGGCGTGATGTTATGTTATGAACTGGTGTAAACAATAGACAGACATGAGATTTAAGTAATCCCAGTCCATTTGCTATCATTTGTTGAGGAGTTCCGTTTCTTATCTCCGAAGTTCTTCATCAGATCTTCACCAAATTGAAATGGGACAACTTTAAGAAAGTACTCTTTCAGAAACTAACCAAATCGCGTCAAGTGTCCCTATACAATTTGAAGAGTTCTCTCTATTTCGCCAGGATCCCATCATCAGATCCTGACTCGATGATTATGGAACCACCTGGAAAGTATACCCTTTCAAACAAAAAAACAATAGGTTATTCAAATCGGTCCAGCCATCTTCGAGTAATCGGGGAACATACATAAAAAAAAATGTTTCCGATGAATTGAGACCCTCCTCCTTTTTCTTCACACAAAAAAAATAAAAATAACTGTAGCTTAAGAAGTCGGTGATTAAAAACTAAATCAATCAAACAAAGGTCATTATCTCTTTTATGTGGCCCCCAATAAAATGCCCACAAAGAAATATGGTTTCTTGTACTTACTCATCATTATCATCATCATCATCAGCCTATAATGTTCCCACTGCTGGGACACGGCCTCCTCTCAATCAGAGGGAATGGGCTATAATCTACCACGCGGGCCCAGTGCGGATTGGTAGATGTCACATGTCTTCGATTTTTTGGTTCTAGGACATGCCGGTTTCCTCACGATGTTTTCCTAACTGTACTGCACTGTGTGTGTGTGTGTGTTTTTTGTTGTACTTACTATTAATTACAAATGTCAATATGTATAAAATTATGTATGTAGGTAATAAGAATAACATTTACAATGTATTCAGGAGCAGCCTTGCTCTATCAGGATGCAGCTGAATACTGGTTATTTACCACGAAGTGGCAGTTCATCCAAATATACAGGACGGACTCTTTGAACGAGTTCAAAGTCTGATGAATTACTTTTTTTTTTCTTAACACGATTTGGTTCGGACCGCAAAGAGGATGAAGGAATGAGATGGTTCACACGGAACAATAGTTTAACTGTTTTTCGGATTTTACATAACAAGTTATTATTTTTTGCAAAGCGTCGATGATAATATTGAGCGATTTGAAGCTAGGTCCATTAAAATCTGCATGGATCAACAGAAAACATTAAAGAAAGTTTCATTTTTATAATATTGTAAAAACATTACAAACATACTTTTCTATTTGAATCGGAGTTTGTGTACAATCACATGGGTGTTATTGTTTTTTTACACGGAACCCTTACAAGTCCATAAAAGTTACTCCTTATACAACATCAGCTATTTACCAGTAAAAGTTTTGTCAAAATCAATCCAGCTGATTTGGAAATTAGCCGTAACAAACAGACAGAGGGAACAAACAAGTTTAATACGAAACAAAATGTTCTAAAAATTTGTCGCGTTTTCGAGATATGGGCCATAAAAGTTTATGTTCATTCACTGATGAATCGGTAGGTGCCAAAAAAGTCAATGAAGCAAACAAAGTATTGAGAACAAAATATACTTTTTTTTTGACAAAATAGAAAAACACAAAGAAGTGGAAAACAACTTTACTTTTAGAAGTCGGCGACTTTGACTATGTTTATGTTTTAATTAGCGGTTACTATTAAAAAAAGTCCTTTTTCTTGCTTTTCTAAAGAACTTCATCTTCGTCATCATTTCAGCCGAAAGCCGTTCACTGCTGGAAAAAGGCCTGGCCTCCTCCAAGTGTCGCCACATTGACCGGTCCCGTGCGACTCACATCCAGTGGATTCCCACAACCTTCACCAGGTCATCGCCCCACCTAGTGAAAGGTCTTACGCCACTACAGAACTTTTCGGACCCATTTGCCACGGACGGAACGGATCTGCGACTGCGAGCAATGTGCCCTGCCCTATTTCTTTTTTTTATCGGATGGGAAATCATCAAATTACTTCTCCCACTCGGCGGAGCGGGAGGGAGTGTCAGACTTTTAGTGACTAAAACCCATACATGTTCCTTCCTCGCCCTTTATGTTCCGGGCCGCGGTATCTCTTACGAACAGTCCCGCAACCCCAGCAGGAATGTGCCCTGCCATGCCCTGTGTTGTTCAGAAATGTTATAAAAATGATATGGTAAGAAAATTAGTGTTTGATGAGATACTGAAAAAAAGAGAAGAGAAGTGGAAGAAGAAGACATGCTGCGCCGACTGATTAATGATATTCGATTATTCACCCATTCCAATCCATACCTATAAGCGGATTCTCGTTTTAGACAAAAATACCCTTTAAGGTGCTAAAAATATCAATCCGGAATCGATTTTGTACCCGCCTCTTCGTGAGGGCAACGAATACTTTAGGTTTATAACTCCTCGACATGTTATTTTTAGAATGTTATTTAAAAACATTGACTCTAAGATTTTTAAACAAGTTCCATTGGTTATAATGAATGCTCGCAAATTGCATCTTTTTTTTTCTAATCGCAAGTTTTTTTTTACTTGACTGACGCTGGTTTTTCACCTTCATTGTGTTTTTATGTGTTTTGATGTTTGTGTTTGTATTAATGCGTTCTATATTAACTTTATTAATATTGTATGCACGTCATGACTTTGCGACGAATTAATATTTTTCTTTCTTTCTTACATACGGGTCCAAAACGTGGTCGCTTAAAATTGGCCTCATCAGAGAAGGCACCCAAAGGGCAATGGAGAGGGCTATGCGCGGAATTTCCTTGCGTGGTCGAATGAGAAATGAAGAGATCCGCAAGAGAACCGAGGTTGTGTTGAACCGAAGTGGCAGTAGGCAGAGAATGGATGGCCAATGCGGTCGATAAGTTCTGGAGTGGTGACCGCGAACCGGAAGAGGTTGCGTTAGAAGGCTTCTCGCTAGGTGGACCGATAACTTGATGAAGGCTGCGGAATTCCTCTAGCTAGCCGTCCGTCCGTCTAATGTCGACAGGCCGTGTCGACGGCGCGTTCGTGTTCCACGAGCGCCTCAAAGAGATGTCAGCACATTGTAAGGGCCGAACCCTGCTGGGGTTGCGGGCCCATTCGAAAGAGATACCGCAGCCCCGGAACATAAAGGGCGAGAAAGGAACATGGATGGGTTTTAGTCAGTAAAAGTCTGACACTCCCTCCCGCTCCGCCCAGAGAGAGAGAAGTTATTTGATGATTTCCCATCTTAAAAAAAAAAGGCTGCGGGATTCCGCTGGATTCGAGTTACACGAGATCGGTCAATGTGGCGACAATTGGAGAAGGCCTAGGTCCAGCAGTGGACGTCTTTGGGCTGAAATCATTATTGTGATGATGATTATGTTACGAAAATAACATAAAATATTATTTCAAAATGCTAGTTTCCACTAAAACCCATGTATTTCCTATTTGAATTGAAAAATAATAAATTAAGCATGAAAGAGAGAAAAAAACATGCTTTGTAAATGTTATGTCGTGTTTGTTGGTTTGTTCTTATTTTACACATAAAAAGAGCGATTATATGCCTATAGAAGATGTATATTATAGAATTATGTATATTATACAATTATTTACATTAAATTATATGTTTATTATAAAACAGTAGCCTTGAGGTGGGACTGAAGATGAACAAGTCGAAGACTAAGCTCATGACCAACAGCTCACCGATCAACGTGCACATAGACGAAGAGAAAATACACTATGTCCAAGAATACATCTACTTGGGCCAAGTGGTCTCCCTCCAGGTGAGACAAAACAAAGAAGTTGAAGACGCACAGAAAACTCCTGGAAGAGCTACTGGTCAATGAAAGAGCTATTCAAGGGCGATTTACCAATCCCCTTAAAATGTAAGCTAATGGCATGTGTATTCTCCCCATATTGACATACGGTGCACAGACTTGGTCTTTGACTAACATCCAAAAGTCCAAACTCAAGGTTTGCCAACGGGCAATGGAGCGCAGCATACTTAACGTTAAACTTACCGACCGAATAACGAACACCACACTGCGCTCCAGAACTCAAATTGCTGACGTAGCTCAGAAAGCCGCCAAGCTGAAATGGCATTGGACAAAAAAAAAAAGCTGCGGCTGGAAAAGCTGTGGGCCCGCATATTACAAAACTGGAGCCCTGAGACAGTTAGACGGAGTCGCGGCAGACCGAAGAGCCAATTAACGAGAAAGTCATCCAAGGCGTCCCGCCTAAAGAGACGCAAGACCGAGAAAAGTGGAAGGAATGGGGGAAGCCCTTGCCCAGGAGTGGAACAGCTCATGCTAATAACTGACTTGGCTGGTTGACTGGTAGAGAATGCCATTGGCATTAAGTCCGCCTCTGTACTTTGTGCTTGAAGTGTTAAATAAAAAATAAAAAAAATAAAAAAATATATATAAATATAATAGTAATATAGTTCGTCAAAAAAACAAAAAAAATAGCAATAATGGGGAGAACAAGTGCCTAACGTGTAACGTTAAACAAGCAAAGAGAAAAAAAAAACGTAAAAATAATTTAAGGTTTTATGTGCTGTTTCAGTTTTACTGGCAATAAGATTTACTGGTAATAACTATTTAGTATACAGCGTATGAACAAAATTAAATTGGACGACAACTAAGTGTTTGTATGTTTACCTATTTTGGTGGGTTTGCGCACGTGATGGCTTGACCTATTTATAAATAGACAGGACAACATTTTTAATGTTTTATTTTTTTTTAATGTGACCTATACTAAAAAGTAGTTCAGTGGTAAAGGAGCTCGCGGCAAAATAATAACAGCCGCTCGGGCCGATCTTTAGGTTAAACCGTGCTTGCCTAGGTTGGTCTGTAGATGGGTGACCACCCTTATAAACCGAGATTCCTCCGTGCCTCGGAAAGCACAACCAGTCTTACCATGAGGTATCGTATTACCCAGGGCAGGCAGTCGCTCCATGTAAAATACAGGTATTCAGCTGCATTTGGTTAGGCTGGAAGCCGACCCCAACATAGTTGGGAAAAGGCTAGGCAGATGATGATTAAAAAGTGGTTCAATTGATTCCGCTCGTGATTCTGATCAAACTATTTTCAGTTTTTACGTAACACGTTGTATTTATGTGTGTATATGTATGTCACCGTAAAATTGTCAAACACGTTATATTACAATATAACGTGTTTCTCTCTAGCGATATTGTAAACTTTCGAATTATTGTCAACTGAACATACGGAAGTATCTCTGCCCCCATAATCGGGACTTGGGGCACCCCCCCATTAGGTTAGTTAGGTTCCTTTAAACCCTGCACTCGGAAATAGGGGCCACGTCGACTACTCTTTTTAGGGGAATACAAAGTGTTTTAAGGTTAGGTTATATTATTTTAATCGGTATAATCTCAGGAATCGTTTGCTTATGTTTTGTTGTAAGCAGTATGTTCATTTGACAATATTTCGAGATTTTATGTATTTGACAATTTTACGGTGACATGTATATTTCTATACGTATAATATGTATAAGTTTATGTTATCTCTTAACGACGCAGAAAGACACCTTTTTTTTCCCCGTAACACACGTCATTACGATCACTTTTGTTTTTGTTTTGGACTATACCTTGGATGGAAGGGTGGAACCCTCTAGTTACGGAGATATATACGGGTCAATGTTCCAATTCTTACACAAATGTTGATAACTAGCTGACCCGCGCAATTTCGTCTGCGTCACATAAGAGAGAAAAAAAAGGAAAAAAAAACCCCGTTTTTGCAATATTTTTCATTCCTGCTCCGCTCCTAATAATTGTAGCGTGATGTTATATAGCCTAAAGCCTTCCTCGATAAATGGACTATCCAACACAAAAATAATTTTTCAATTCGAACCAGTAGTTCCTGAGATTAGCGCGTTCAACCAAACAAACAAACAAACAAACTCTTCTGCTTTATAATATTAGTATAGATATACGGTTGTTTCTTGACTTTTAATACCTGGACCCCATACTATTCAGTGCATCCATCAGTACAATGTTCAATGTTTTTTTTTCCATCTATTGTACAATGTTTTGTGTGCGTTACATTAAATTTCAACCTGAAACATCGTTTCTCAGCCATCATTTTTGTTTAGAGTTACTTAGTCTGATGTACAAAATGGGCGTTTGATGGCTTCGTGATTGGTACTTGTACAAGCTGTGGTGTAGTGGTCAGGGAGTAATATGATAAGTTTACTTTTCTCTCCAAATTGTCACCGTTTCAGTGAGAATCTTTAGAGATAATTTACTTTAAACCGAGACACTCACGCATCTTTTATTTTTGTTTCTACAATAAACTCATAATTATAATTATTTACCAAAGTTTTTTTAACTGATACTAATCTTTTACAAAAAAAAACCCCAACACAAAAACAAAAAAGGTATAATCGTGAAACCCTATAGAAACCCAACGTAAGCACGTATGATTTTTTTGTATTAAAATGTTCCTGCGTCAGAGGACCGACCATATATAAATTTTTTTGTTTTGTGTTTTCGTCGGGGTTTTTTATATTTTTATTTAATTTTTACTTTCATACTTTTTGTAGGAAATCCTTAAGAGCCCTCTTACAGTCCACTAGCGCCGCCAATCGAAAAAATGTCATAACTCGTAAATAGAATCAAAAATACAAAATGTGGTCTATTATTACTGTAGAAAAGGCAATAACGTAATTTTATAACACCTTATCAACACTTGAAATATAGCTGTTTAGCTAAATCGTGCATTCAAAACATAAACGGCCGTTTGTGTTACAAATGCACTGTAATTATTTTTTTTTTTTTTTTTTTTTTTTTTTTTTTTTGGATCGGGCATCTCGCAGTTCAGTCTGAGAAGACTGGCTTCTGCTTAACCGGGCAATGTCCTGTGGATGCCTTGAATCTAAGGCCTCCAGCCAGGGCGAAAATAACTAAAAACTAAGCGACAGCGCTCTAAGGGCACTCCCTGTGGGGTAGGAACCTCGGCTTAGGGCGTCGCTGGGGGCAGCAAAGGGACAGGCTGGATCTGATAGTCATTATTTAGGGACTGATTTATTACTACAGGCTCAGCATCGCGGGCTGGCTCGAGCAAGGGTCGGGGAGGGATTGAACGGGGATTTCGCGCCGGACCTCTGCGGCGAGGTCGGTAGGTTTTCGGTCTGTATTTGTAAGCTCTACGAACTGTACTGGTATCTTTCCTACTCTCTTGCAAGATAGTGATCGGATCGTCGGGGGTGACTAGGGTGTGACGCGGACGTTGGACGGAGCTAATACGCGATGGGTCGTACCGGGCGGCCGATGCGATTAGGGGATTCCTATGTTTAATAGCAGAGTCGAAGTAACGCTTGGAAAGGCGTTTCATGGACTGCTTAACGGTGGGGATTCTGAGGTCTACGTGAAGACTATCGTTACGGACGTAAGGGGGGGCACCGGTGATCTTACGGAGAAATCGGTTCTGCAAGGTCTGCATCGTGTGGATATGACGCGGGTGGGCATGCGCGAATACTATGCAAGCATAGGTCATGATGGGACGGATGACTGCGGTGAAAAGACGCAATTTGCACTTGAGTGACAATTTGCTCTTCCTAGTGATCATGAAGTGGAGCCGGCCCATAGCAAAGGCAGCCCGGTCACGAGCTGCTTTGATGTGGGCCTTGAACGACAGATGGTCGTCCAGAATAACTCCGAGATACTTGGCTTGCCTCTCCCAAGGGATAGGCTTACCGAACATAGTGATGGGGGGACCTGGCGAACGCTTATGGCGTGCCTTATAGTACAAAACTGCCTGGCTTTTTTCGGGATTAACTTCTATTCTCCACTTACGGAACCAAGCGCCGAGCGAGTCGGCAGCTTTCTGGAGAATGCGGCGGATGTTATCCGGAGAACGGCCGGTGTAATAGATCGCGGTGTCGTCAGCGAAAAGTGCTGTTTGAACCTTCTGGTTCCTCGGAATGTCGCTGGTGTACAGCGTGAACGCGAGGGGAGAGATAACGGAGCCCTGAGGGACTCCGGCGCGAATCGGATGGGGAATGCACTGTAAGAGGGCTCTTAATGTTTTATACTACACCTGCTCGGAAAGTACCTCGATACTTTATCAAATTTACGGTAGAAAGTACGTCATTGCATATCGAACAAATATGCGGGGAGAAAACGCATCTGAGCGGGAGAGAAAAGTGTATGAAAATCCATTTCTTACGTGGTTTTTCTTTTTTAATTTTGGGTAAGACTATGCGCCGGTAACCTAAATATCAAAAGCCAAAAAGTTTTTAAAGTGATTTTTTATCTCCAAGTTCGCTTAATGACACTGGCCACTAGCTGTGTGTTGGATGGTGTCGGGCTGGCAGTGCGACCCTGCGGCGGCAGGATAAACAATTTGAAAAAAGAACATGTGAAAATTGCAGACGCCATTGGCGCCATTTTCAATTTGTGTGTTGTTTGAGGATTCAGTTTGCGTAGAATTTATTTTTTTTCCTCGTAGGTGTAGTATAAAGCACTATGTATCACTCGAGAGAAAGTGAGATTCCCGATCTCGGGTGTTTTAAAGCCCTCGCCTACGGCTCGGGCTTCAAACGCCACCCTCGACGGTAATCGGTCACTTTCTCCTCTCGGTGAACAATGTACTATTGTTTATTTCATTCCTTTTTATTTCCCACATGTTGTTATCACTCCACTTTCATTAAAAATAAATAAATAAATATTTTCGTTAGTATTCCTCATTCCCTTTCAATATACCTACTGTTCATTATTCTACTAGTCAAGCCCTATCATTTCATACCCATGCTGAGGGAGTTGTGAAAACCTCCACAACCCAGTTAATACTGGGAAGGACGATACCACTTGGTAAGACTATGGTTGTCAGACTTTTTGGGCCACTGACTATCTGTAACGACTGTCAATGATGGACAAATGGCAGCCCGGACCGAGGCACGGAGGAAACTTGGTACGAGTATCCAGGGTTATTTCTAAAACACCAACAACCTCGCAGGAGTAGATTACTTACATCTTAAACAACAACATTTGTTCTACGACTTTTCCTAAAACAGACAGATGTCAGTAATCTCTTCCTGCGAGGTTGTTGGTGTTTTACAAATAACCCTGTATAAGGATGGTCACAAATCCACCAACCTAGGCAAGCAAGGCTTAACTTAGCGATCGACCCGAGCGGCTGTTATTATGTAGCCACGAGCTACACACTTAGCACTTTGCCACAAATCTACCCAGCAATTAACGTCAGCCATGAAAGATTGACAATAGTCACAGTCTTGCTTGAGTAGAGCTATGCAACCGAAGTAGTCCAGATTACGGCCGTCCTATTGCGATGATAGTAAGTAGAACGGAACGTAATACTAATGACTGATGGTTGTCGGTCAACGTAACCGTTCGGTATAGTGGCCTAATAAGTAATACCTACTGGTAGAGATGACACTTGAAAAATGATAGAATTATGTTTATTTACCAAGTAGGTTTTCACATATAGGTTATTGCATAGCTTCTATCGCGGGCCTTGAGCGTGGAGACCGAATCCAGAAATTCGGTAATGAAAATAACCTAACACCCCCTCGTAAAAAACAAATGCAATTTTAAATGCTTTACCGCGGCAGTCCCCGAGTGCCACACGTCTTTTTTTTAAACTAGATCGGGCCTTTGTTTTGTACTTGACTACTCTGAGAAGAAATATCCGAAACAATCTCAGAGGTCTCTTTCGAAGTCTAGACATAATCTTGCTCAATGATCTTGATGCTCTTGATCGTGATGTTTGTATTCAACAGCTCGATAAAAATATATTAGGGACAATAACAATTTTAGAAACAGATGAAACGATAGACAAAGTTAGAAAATACGGATGTTTTGGCTTAGGGCGCATGGCATGAGCTGGATGCTCATGCCATGCGCTCCACAACATTCCAGATGTCCAGAGCCCCACAAAACAAAATAACAGATCTCGCAAAATGCCTACCGGGGTGATGTAAGTAAGTGAAAATCGGCTAGGCAGCTATCGGGAGCCAAAAAAAAGGGATATGATTTTAGCTGCCTATGTATGTATGTTTGTATTTACGAATGTTCCTCCGAAGCGCCTAAACTAAATTCATCCGATTTTGATGAATACGGTGTCAATCGATTCGTTATTAGGAACCGAGTAACATAGGCTCAATTTTTACCGGCTCAAACAATAGGAGTCGATTTTATCTTGTAAGCCCCGAATTGAATCTAGACCGTACATTTTCAATAGTCGGGTTTAAATAACGGTAGTTTACAATACAAATTCTTATCGGAGACTTGTGGTGGTTACATAACGTGACATAAAGTTTATCTTCTTAACGACATAATTTTATTCACTTGACATGAAAAGGGCAATCGAAGGAGAAGCCGCTAAGTCATAAGTACTACCAAACCATAACACCATGTTGTACACTTGGTTCGCAATAAATGTTTTGACTTTGAATTACAACTAATTGCTGCGTTTACGAGTCTATTCAGTAATTTATTTTTTTCCGCAATTATATTGTTACACTAGCTGACCCACGCAACTTCGTCTGCGAGAGAAAAACGAAAGGAAAAAAACGTCCCCGTTTTTGCATAATTTTTCATTCCTGTTCCGCTCCTAATAATTGTAGCGTGATTTTATATAGCTTAAAGCCTTCCTCGATATAAGGACTATCCATCACAAAAGGAATTTTTCAATTCGAGCTGGTAGTTCCTGAGATTAGCGCGTTCAAACAAACAAACAAACTCTTCTGCTTTATAATATTTATTATTATTGTTACATTCGACACGACGACGGTTGTGATCTCTATTCAGAGTCGTTTTCGAGGTTATACTAACAGGAAAATTTTAGCTTATCAACAGCAATGGCCGTTGTTAAAAAAAAAACAATGTATTCTTAGAGAGTGTAGAAAAGCGAGCGGGTTGTCACATCCGTAAGGCCTGAATTCGAGTAATTCAGCAACTCGTCCCACATGTCCATGGCCCATTTGGGACGAGTTGATGAAACCCAAAATAAATAATATTTTCATGTCACGTTGACGGTCGGTCGCGTACGTCAGCGAGAAAAACAAAAGCAAATACGCGCCGCTGACGTCAACGTCGCAGTATGGTGCTATATGTTTAGAACACAATGTATATTCGTACGCGCGACTGACGCATAGGGTTGCCAATTTTTATTAGAAGAAAGAGTGCATCTGATTTCAAAGGAGGAGAAAAAGAGTAGGTACTTTTCATATTTTTATTTTTTAAATGGTATTTTTTGTACTTTTTGCGGCATATAACATTTTTTCATAGTTTTTAAAAGAATTGTATGACTCCAAACATTCTGACTCTAAGTTTACATAGCTCGTATATATACACGAAAATATTTTCTATAACTAAGTAGATAAAAATGATAAACACCCGAAAATGGGGATGAATCTTTCAAAATTTCTTTTTCAGTGCTCATCTTTGTGTTATAAAAATGACATGCTTCTAGGTAGGGATAGAAAACGCTTCCAAAATACCGGTATAATACCGCCCGAATGGCGCAATGGTAGTGAGGCTGCCTTACGTTCTTAGGTTCCCGGGTTCGAATCCTGGTAGGAGCAAATGTTTGTGTGATAGGCATGGACATATTTTGTTTCCGAGTCGTGGATGTTATAATAATATGTATAATAACTATGTATTTACAAACAAAAAATGTATAGATACATTTTTTGTTTGTAAATACATAGTTATTGTCGAGTTATTGTCGAGTGTGTTATGTCGTGGACACCAGGTAGTTGATATACTACCTATGTAGTATATCAACTACCTGGTGTACCTGGTGTGTGTGTACTCGTTGCTTAATGTGGCACTAGATGGCGCTGTGTGTAATGTCGAGTGGTTTCTGTGCCTATACTGGAACAGGAACCAGAACTTTAATTCAAGCCTTTATTTTACCATTTCTTTAGCAAAGCGAGTCCAAAGTTGTTTTTTGAGGTGCGGAACGAAGGCCGTGAAAGAAAAAGTATGGTATGCTAAGCGCGCTCCGACCGCCATCCACTCTTCCGTAAGAAACGTTTAAATCGGGTGACAAGGAACCGGTATAATATCATCCGATTTAAAGGTTCTAGGAATCGGTACCGTACCGAAAAGAGGAACCTTTATAAGAACCTAAATAAAGAACCAGAACCGAAATTGGTACCGGTTTTCAATCTCTGCTTCTGGTGTTAAGGTTGCAAAAGATTATAATAGATTTGTGCGTACCTATCTAAATACAATAAAAATGATGATGTATTAAATGTGATCATTATATCATTATGAAAGTTGCAAATAAATTATTATGAATGTAACGTGATTTGTTTGACTGAGGCAATACGGTACAAACGGACTTACGGGTACAGCCATTCGCTTCTAAAAATAGTTTTGCATTACAAATATGGAATCGTAATGAAACAACTTTAGACATATTTATTTAAAGAAGTATTTACATAAATTACCAAACTTTTATAATTACGTTCGTGTTATGAAATTTCCTAACAGTTGATTTATTTTATTTTGGCGTATTACATTTGAAACAGTTGTAGATTTTGTCGTAGGCTGAAAATACAAAATTAATAATGATTACTTTTTATCATCACATGATGCAATTTATGTAAACTCTGATTGGCAAATTACTTAATATCTCTCATTTTACCTAAAAGCGCCAGACTATAATCAATAAAAATATCAAAACGACCCTCTAAGTTCATTTAACTCCATTTAATGACTTTCATGAAATAGTTATTGTATTTGAATTGCGCGAGCTACCCTGGTCAATAAATTACTTTGTTGTCCAAATAGGTCTCATAATGGAACACTTATATGATAAAGGAGGAAAAGAAATTATAAAAATAAAACCATATTGCTTTAAAGAAAATGTTTATAATCAAATACCTAAAATTAAAGACGCTATACACACGTCACAATAACAAAGATACGACAAATTGAGCAAAACTTTGGTTGACAAACAAAACATACTTCAAGAGAATGCAAACTGAACTCAAAAAAACAATTTCATACCTTAACCCCAACAAAATAGATAAAAAAATTGCAATAGCCGTTCAGAAAGCAGTCGCCAGAAACAATCATATCGTCAGTAATATGCTAAAATTCAAAAATGGTAACTGAAATAAGCGACAGTAGAGAGACGCTGATACCCAATCAAGTTGAAAAGGCCGCCAAAACGTGATTGTTCATAGACCCAAGGTCTTTTAAACTTGAAGGGGTAATAACTGGAGAATGTAGCTTAGTCTATAACTAGCTGACGGAAGGAACCATCAATACCGAAGAGCTCATCGTAGTTGGTAGGCTTTCCTGGTCGGAGTGCCTCATTGGCTTTCAGGTTCTCCTGTTCCGCGAACCAATCTTTATATTCATCTAGCTTCTTGACCCACGAATCTGGAAGTAAATTTGTGATTGGTTAAGTTACATCATCAAATATAATATTGGTTTTAAAAAGGTGGAGTCTGAAACATTTGGTCGTCAATTTCTTACATTGACCGTTAAATTCAAATGAGCGGAACTAACTATACTGTCTGTAGTCAGTTCAAATATAGTGTCAGGGGCTTACAATAGTTGTAACCATCCCTTTGTGCCCCTTGGCCTAGTTTTGTTCTGTCTCCTTCTGGTAATGAGGGAAGTGGAAATTACATTCTTCCTACTCCTTCGCCGTTCTTTTCTGATTTAGTTAGTCAGGGGATCCAAAACAGTTAAAATTGATTCTCTGGGACTTCGTCGAGCTTCATTGTATCGGGGCTTTTCTTGTGGACACCACTGTAGCTGCTGTAACTGTCCCCACTGGTTTGGGACTGGAGTGGGGAAAAAATAGTGTACTTTGGCAGAGGGGATAGAGAAAAGCTTTCTTAGCCAGTCAACGTAAAAGTTACGTGGAACTGGCTTTTACCGAATGGTTGATAAAAGTACAACAGCCGTTTTCCTTGACCTACTTACCAATTTAAACGATGAGTTAATATGCCTATCTCTCGTAGTTGTGTTTCTATAAACAAAGTTAGCTTAGAATATCCTATCCGCGTTAACTACCTGTCACTCGAAGGACTAATTAAAAAAAACAAAGAACTCTTTTCTGATACGTGAATGGACTCAAACGGTCTGTAAGCTAAGTGTCAAATAGACAGAGAAAGCAACCTTCCGTTACTTGTTAGTAAGTTATTGAAAATGCTAGTTAATGTCAGTTGCTAGTCAATAAAAATACTTACTGTGAAGGTCATTCATGGGGCCCGCGTTACCACCGTATTCTTGAGGAAGCATTTCCTTAGGAATGTATTTGTAGAGATCATTTGTGTCGGTGTGCAGGAAGATCTGAAAATAATACATTGCTATTAACTAAATTATGATTTCTTTGAATGACATTGAACAATATAACAAAGAGCAATAAATAGATTGTATCCAGTCCTCTAAAATTTTCTTTGTTTTGATGTCGTTACATTGTGATCTACTAATCTATAATGTACCAAGGTCTCTAAATTAAATATTGATGCATTTTGGAATATACTTATTATAAGAAGCCAAATTGAACAATGGAATATATATCTTACCCTTTCTTTGATCTTGTCCTTGATGAAAGGTTTGACGAAATTGACGATCTTGTCAACAAGAGGTGATACGTTGATGACGTGGACTTCCTTCAGCTTTACGGGGTAGGCTTCCTACAGAAAGACATTAAGATTGAATGAAAAGAGAACGTAACTCAGCATTTTAACCTAACCACCATAACTTTGACAGAATTAATAACAAAGCAAGTAATTAAATTATGAAAACCATTCTTTTTTACACTTTTTTATTTGATAATGATTGACTCATGCCTGATCGTGTCGAGTTCGAGCCGAGAGTCGGTCGTATTGTCGTTGTTTGGACGTTACTCAGTTGCCACTAGGTCCATACAAATTGAGTGTGTGTATTGAGTGTGTCCATACAAAATATATATATGTAATATTTTGTTCGTTATCCATGCTGCAGCCGACACTCGGCTCGGACCCAACACGGTCTAGCATGAGTCATCCTTAAGTTTGTTAGGAAAACTATATAATTGTCAAGTTCTAAAATTTTAACTTTCTTAAAATTTTGGATGCTGCTTTTGCAATCTCATAAGTCATCACAGATCCTCATCAGTGACTCAGATCCTTACTAACCTGTACGCAGACAAGGAATTTCTTCACAAGTGTCGGTGTGAACTTGGCGAAGTGAGTCGGGGTGGCCACAGAAGCGTCCAGAACGTACACGTCTCCCGCCACTCCCTCCTTCTCTTCTGCCAGTCTGACGTCACCCAGCATGAGAGCCAGCTTGAAGGCATCCGCCACATTGGGTGTCTGGATGTCTTTGTCGACTCCTGTACAAGAATAGGGAAGATTGTGAGTGTGGTGGATTTTTATACATAACTGTCTCAAACAAGAATGTTGATGACGTCTACCACTTCTAACCTAAGATGAAAGGGACACCGACGCACAAAGAGTTACCATGTATTCAGTTTAGCCGTTTTTTAATAACCCATAACATGTGCCCATTGTATTCTCTCCATCGTGACATATGGTTTCTTTGACTAACGTCAAGAAGTCCAAACTCAAGGTTCGCCATCGAGCGATGGAGCGCAGCATACTGAATGTAAAAATAACTGACCGGATAAGCAAATTGCCGACGTCGTTTATAAAGCTGCGATCCTAAAATGGGACTGGCTGGACAGGCTATGTCTGCACAGCTGTGGGCCCGGATATCCCAAGATCGAAACTAGATGACATCTTGGATGAATTCCTCAGGAATTGGTGAGAAGAAGCACACCATTGTGAGCAGTGGTAGGAATGGGGGTATTTGCTCAGAAGTGAGACAATTATGTTAACATTCAAAATGAGCAAAAAATAAATTTGTTTTGTAAAACATAACTAAGTTGTTAAATTTAGTCAATGGATTCTTGCATCATGTTATGGGTGGGAAATATCTCACGCCAATAAATTATGTCAGATCCTAATGACGTCGAGTTTTTGTCAATGGTGCTTTTATTGCTATAGTTGCTCATCATCACCATTATTTCAGCTGAAAGACGTCCATAGCTGGACATAGGCCTCCCTCAAGTGTCGCTACATTGAAAGGTCCTGTGCGAATTACCAAAACCTGCACCAGGTCATCGGTCCACCTAGTGGCAGGCCTTCAAACGCAACATCTTCCGGTTCGCGGCCGCCGCTCCAGAACTTTGCGGCCATCTGTTCTGCGAGCAATATGCCTGCCCACAGCCACTTAAGTTTGGTAATTCTTTGGACTACGTCGGTAACCTTGGTTTTCCTGCGGATGTCTTCATTTCTGATCATGCATTAACTATATTTACTAACCTCTCATAACAATCACACGTCTTCCTTCGGGCGTGAGGCCTGGCAGCGGTGGCATTTGACTGTAAAAAAACAAAATGTCTTTTAATATTTTTCAATACACTTCCTCGAAAACTGGTTGGTGGTGGCACCTCTAACTATAGGCATATGCCTATAGTCGGCTCAACAACAAACTCGCCTACGGCTCTATACTATTCTTTGTGTGCTTTTTAAGTGAAAGGTCAAAGACACGACTGATGGACTGGGAGAAAGGTGATATCGCTAGAAAGAGGTAAAATACTGAGGTGAATAATAGAGAAGTCCTATCAGATATTTTCGGGGTCAGCTTAAAGTTTTACTGCAGCTGACTGAATACCAATATTTTAAATAGAACGACTGCCTATCTGACCTCCACACCACCGCAGGTCAGTTAGTGCTGGGTAATGTTGGTGGATGTGAGCATGCGCTATTAAGGGAGAGGTGCAATAAGATGGCCAAGGGAGCTATGTCCGCAGCCACCCCACGTTTCGGCCCATGTGACAAGAGTTGGAAGGGCCATTTGGAGAGAGTACTGGGAAATACGAAACCACTTGGTAAAAATGATTGCTAGCCTTTGGGGCCACTGACTACCAGTGACGACAGTCAAAGATCTACAAATAACAGCCAAGACCAACGGCTTTAAGCGCTTTCCGAGGCACGGAAGAAACTGCTAGTTGGCTAGTCCCCCATCCACAGGCCAACCCAGGCAAGCGAGCCTTTACCTAAAGATTGATCAGAGTGGTTGTTGGTTGTTATTGTTTGGTCACGAGCTCGGGTTAGCCCACAGAAATATTAAAAACAGGGTTAGTCCCTTAAATTCGTACACAAGGCGACGCAAATCTTCGGTAGCGCACGATCCGTACACATGACATTGAATCGCAAGACGCGAATTGCCTATTCAGTCGCAGATCACACTTTTCCCAAAATATCAAAAATCTAAATGGCATCATGGAAATCGCTGCGACTTATGTGGCGAAGATCTCGTCCGGCAAGTAGTGCACGACTAGCACGAGTCACGGCACGAATGTCGGCGACGACGGCGACTCGTGTACGAACTTCAATGTACTTAATTGTATGGCGGCAGTCGCTTGAAGACTAAAATCATTGAATATCTAAGATTTGAGTAGCCTTGTGTACGAAGGGGCTTAGCATTACGGAATAAGAAATAATGTTGCACCGATCCCAAAATTAATGGACACAAGGCAATAGTTATTTGTGCAACAAGAGAGCAAAGTGAGTTTTTGCTGCGAGTGTTTATTTTGAATCACGAGTAAGCGAAGGATTCTATGGTTGAATCACGAGCGTAGCGAGTGATTCTAGGTTAGAATCCTGAGCGTAGCGAGGGATTCAAAGACACGAGATGCAAATAACTTTGGTCTCGTGTAACACATACAACTTTTCACCTCAGCAGCGAGAACATACACCTAAACAATACTAAACAGTACATTCAACAACATACGTACACCTACAACATACTAAAAACAACATAGTGAGATATAAATAATGAATAGATATTAAATAATGTACAGATAGCAGAAGGGCAGGAAGTTTTATTCTGCATTTTTACATTAAGCTTCAATTCTTCGGGTGATAAATAGCAGACTTCGTCACTGGACTCACTCATATCTATTTATTATTATTATTATCTTAATATTCAAATTTTATTGTACTTTGTAGCTAGCGTACATTGACCTAACCATCGCCTAGCGTAACAGAGAATTTTTGAACAATAAAAATTTTGACCCCGCTACTTTTTTTAAATGCGTTCTGAAACTACACTCGCGGTATTCTGTCTCAATATTAAAGATTGTTAAAACTATAAATAAATAAGTAGATACATGATAAACTTCGTATTTTTTTCTTCAACTTCATTCATCATTTTAATTGTAAAAATTTAATTCGATTATTTAAAATGCAACATTTTTTTTTATTTATAACCTAAACACGTAATATACAATATTACGGTTATCGATTTACAATATCGGTATCCGAACGTTTTACTGTTACTTTTTTCTTTTTGTGCCTACTCGATAAGGAATTTGAAAATCGAATTTAGAATCGACCTGTTTCTATCTCTCGCTTTTTTCGTATGGAAGCGAAAGTGACAGAACAAAGTGAAGTTGAAATCATTCAACTTTTGTGAGTAGACTTGCACAGTTCACGGTATTTAAAAAAAATAATTAAAAAGTTACTTTGTCTCACGCTCGCAGCAAAATCGAATTTTGCACACTGTCTGTAAACAGCAAAACCTGCTTGTTTGAGGTGCTGAGGTGAAAAGGTTTTTTTTTAACTCATAATACGCGTGACGACAGTCTCAAATAATAGCAAATCTATTTAGTTCGTCAGTTAGTGTATTGGAAAATAATAGACACGTATTTTTTGGTTTTGTAAATCAATAAATATTGGCAAAGATAAAAAGCATCAAAACTCGGAAGTAGGGGCGCGTGACGTCAGAACTCGCTAAAAATTACACCAAGGCGTATTTCAGAATATACGTATTGAGAATTTTAAAAGCATAGCAGCAAATATTTGTTGATAATCTAAATGACGGACTAAATATTACTTTGTGTTCGTCTATCCTATAAGTATTATGTTCATTCCAAATGCAATGTAACTAGTTTAAGTGGTAAAGTTAACATTGGCTGGCTTTTTTTGTCAAGAACTAACACAGTGGTGTTAAAACGACATTTCTATGGAGCATACAACTTGTTTTTTTTGTTTTAATGAAAATGAACAACGCAAAACAAAATCAAGGCCGGAGCATGTTTTATAATAGGTTATTCGGATTTATTTGTCAGTTGCTTTTCCTAACAAGCAAATACATTTTTAGGGTTCCGTAGACGAAGGTTAACCAGCGGGACACTGATTACTAAGCCTCCACTGTCCGTCCGTTCGTTCGTCTGTCTATCAGCGGTATGTATCTCACGATCTGTAATAGGTAGACAGTTGAAATTTTCACAAAATGTCTATAACTATTGCCACTATAACAAAAAAAAATATGATTAATTTCTCTATTCATAAAGCTGATTCAAAGTTAATGTATACAATATAATTAATGTCATAGCTATCTTCTGCCTTTGTGAAAGACTGGTGCTTGAAATAGGTTTTTGAGTAAAACCTGTGTTACAGGTTAATTATGGAAATAGAATTATAAAGGTTCCTCTACTACAATGGTAAAGAACCCTGCATGCGCGGGTACGACTCGCACTTGGTCGGTTTTTACTTTCAAGTTTTATAAAATTTCAATGGTATTATAGTACAGCAGGATCCCCTTAAGAACGACCTTCACCCATATAAAATATGTTTGTGAACGTGTTCTAATAAAGTTGTCTCAAAAAAAATGGACATGTCTTTAAAGCCTGGCTACCTATGGCTATCTACGACTAGATTTTCACGGACAACCCTATACTACTCTACTCGCAATAAAATTACCTACATTTTAATATTAATATAATATTAATTAAGACTTAATTAAGATTGTATTACAGAATATATAGGTTCCCAAACACATAATTTTGAATGGATACTGATTTAAACAAGAGTTATGAGATAAATCAATTTTCTATAGAAATTTTAAATTCCTCATATCTCGCCTTTATATCATTGTCCTTTCAAAATATTTGTTTGGGAACATAGATATTCTGTAATTCAAACGAAATAAATACACACTACCTTAAGAATATGATTGATTTTCATATTATTTTGGTATTACGTTTGTACGAAAAACGCATGCTCCGCCGGCCCCTTAAGGGGATCATAGACTATTATGAGCGAGGGAAAACCCGTCAAAGAAACGTGGGACGAGTTGCAAAATGAAAATATTATTTATTTTGATTTTCATCAACTCGCCCCAAATGGGCCGTGGGCGTGTAGGACGAGTTGCTGAATTACTCAATTTCCCACAAGGCACTAATATGGGTACATGACATAAAACTTAAAATTTAAACTTAAGAAAACTTGTAATTTTGTATAATTACGTCATGGATGAAATAATTGAATTAATTTAATCCTGTGTCTTTTTCATTGTTGCACATTTTTTTCCACACTTGTTTGTAATGAACATAATATTATGCTTATTACTGCAATATCTGTAAAATTGCTGCTAATTATAAAGAAAAGTTCGCACTGGGTTATAAAATTGCTGCAGCCGATGTTTACTGATGACGGATATTGCGATGACAGTTTTTGTCACTAATAGACTCCATTATCTTCATCTGCGTTCATAGCACTAAGTTTGACCTGTGCCTTTACCCAAACTGGGCGGGACAAAAATATATCTCTCAATAGTATCTCTTTCGAACATCCCCGCAGCCCCGGCAGGCTTCAGCCCTTCACTTTGCTGACATCGCTTTGAGGCGCGCATGGAACACTAACGCGCCCCTACACGGCTTCCCAACTATGTCAGCTTCCAGTCCAACCGGATGTAGGTGAGTATCAGTATTTTCCACGGAGCGACTGCCTATCTGACCTCCACAACCCAGTCAGTACTGGGTGATACGATACCCCTAGGTAAGACTGGTTGTCAGACTATTTGAGTCAAAGATCAGACAATCATTCATTTAGCCACGAGCTAAATTACTAAATGATTCGATATAAATGACATAAGTTAACTAAAACTCAAGTCCTGTTGAAAATCTGTGTAAAAAAATGAAATGCTTGGTAGCCATTGCCACTAGTCTGGCTTTCTCAAAAAACCGCCGCAGTAAAGATGCCTTGTGCGTAATTTGCATTAAACGCATGCATGAAGATGAAACAAATTATAAGTTTTCAGGAATTAGTCATCCGGTGATTATAAATCCTCGTTTTATTCAAATTAGTGAATAATTTGTGGGTTTCCACTTGAGTGCCTATCACCCCGGGGTTAAGGCTTTTGAAGGAAATTAGATGTTTTTAGGACGGTAATAAGTGCGAATGAATGAAACTTTAAAGATACGTAGTAAGGCAGGATAAAATGGACTAAAAAGTAGTATTTCTTCTTTTTGTGTCTCGAAATAGCCGCATATTTTTAGAACGGTTTTTCACGGTCAAAGTCCTTCTTGGACTCTTATGAACTGGGTGGGTTGTATTGATGATTTTGATGACTATAATTCTGTAACTAATACGCAAAAATCGTAAGAAAATATGAATTTGCAAACAGAGAATGCAAACAGAGAACTGTTTGTCAAATATCAAAAGCTAATCCTACTTCCTACTAATATTTAAAAAATAGATGGATGTTTGTTACTCTTTAACGCAAAAACTACTTAACGGACTTGGATGAAATTTTACACACAGATAGTTGAAAACTTGGATTAACACATTAATTATCAACCTTCATGCGGGTGAAGCCGCTGTCAAAAGCTGGTTCTGTTATTTATCAATATTTATTTTTATTTATTTGTTTCAACATGTTTTGGCCGATTTTTTGTTCTGATCTTTAAATTAGTTTAATTTAGTTAAATACAGTGCTGCTTCTAAAAAAAATGTGATGAAAAAAGCAAATAACACTCTGCTCAACCCGGGAATCGAGTCCAGACGGTCGATTCTGTAAAATTGAAACAACAACTCGCATCTCACATCGCTATTCACTCTTACTTCGCATAAGGTTCAAAATGACCTTGATTTTGAATTTTGTAAGCATCACCTAGGACCATGTTCACCGAAAAGATAACGGTCTGATTATCTAAAAACAGCTGTCACTGTGACATGTTCCCATACAAGAATGTGTTTTAAACAGCTGGTTTTAGATAATCAGGCTGTCATCTTTTTGGTGAACATGGACCCTAGTCACGGGAAGTGACGGGGACATTACCTTACAGAATGCCACTTCTAACGTTATCTGTCAAAATCGGGAGTCAATTTAGTTCAACTCGCTGACACGCTCGCATGGGTGGCGCTAGTGTAAATTCAAATTATCAACTGAGTTTTTAGAATGCCAATCAAGAAACTCACAGCGGATTCAGATTCGAAGTTTACATTGAGGTCATACAGAATCACACAGCTAGACCTCATCCTCATTAATACTAAATCAATGAAGTAGTCAGTATGGTAATACTAAATGAACCAGGTAGTCAGTATGGTAATACTAAATCAACGAGGTAGTCAGTATGGTAATACACGAGGTAGTCAATATGTTAATATCATCATCTGCCTAACCTTATCCCAACTATGTTGGGGTCAGCTTCCAGTCTAACCGGATGCAGCTGAATACCAGTATTTTACATGCACCGACTGCCTATCTGACCTCCACAACCCAGTAAATACTGGGTAATACGATACCACTTGGTAAGGACTGGTTGTCACTTTTTGGGCCACTGATTACCTGTAAGGACTGTCAAAGATGGTAATACTCACACAATATTTAAAATTTCCTGCAGCTCAGGACGGTTAACATCACGGTCGTTGAAGAACTCTGGGACGGCAGCACGCATGGTGAAGTACATGTCCAGTTTACGCTTGGTCTTCTCCAGGGAGAACTTGCAACCTCGGAGGAAGGTCATGATACGCTGGTCATCTGTTGGAGAGTTACAAGGAAATTAGGAGATGTTGAAGAAAAGTTTATAAAGAGGAAACATTTGATTTTTTGTTTCTGTGTTTTTTACGATTTAACCCTAAAACTACTTGACCGATTAAAAAAAAGCAATAAGAAAGCTACGTTTCAACTGAGTAACATATATATCTACTAATATACTAATATTATAAAGCAGAAGAGTTTGTTTGTTTGTATGTTTGTTTGATTGTACGCGCTAATCTCAAGAACTACCCGCTCGAATTGAAAAAATCTTTGTGCGTTGGTTAGTCCATTTATCGAGGAAGGTTATAGGCTATATAACATAAGGCTATGACCAATAGGAGCGGAGCAGCAATAAGAAATGTTGCAAGAGGGAAATTCAAGCGAACGAAGTCGCGGGCAGAAGCTAGTAAGCTATATTTTATTCCCGTACTCCCAAGGGAACAGGAACTATGCGGGTAAAACCACGTGACGCCCTTTTTTTTTTTTTTTTTTTAAGGATGGGAAATCATCAAATGACCCCCCCCACTCTGGGCGGAGCGGGAGGGAGTGTCAGACTCTTACTGACTAAAAACCATCCATGTTCCTTCCTCGCCTTTTACGTTCCGGGGCCGCGGTATCTCTTTCGAACAGGCCCGCAACCCCGGCAGGCTTCGGCCCTTGCGGGCCCCTCTCTTTTTGCTGACACTCTTTGAGGCGCGCGTGGAACACGAACGCGCCGTCGACATGGCCTGTCGTCGTCGTTAGACGGCCGGACGGCCAGCTATTGCCCATAGCCAGCCGTCCACAGGCCCGCATCTACGGTGGCCGGTAGCCACCACGTGGCCCCCGACGCCCGTTGCGTCTCCCGCGGCGGCCGGGAAGAGAGGATCTCTCCCTCTCTCGTTCCGCCACCTCCTTCGCTAGCATGACTGCTTCGCAGAAGGAGGCGACGGCTTCCCATTCCGTCTCGCTCCGGACCATGGATTGAACCAGGGCCGGACGCGAGAGGTCGCCGCCGCCGATCGCCGCCACGAGGACACGGCGGAGCTCCGCCCACGCAGGGCAGACTTCCACCGTGTGCTCCACCGTGTCCTCCGGTCGATCCTCGCAGTGGAGACACCCGGGCGATTCCTCCCGCCCGATTCGGTGCAGGTACCTCCCGAAACATCCGTGTCCGGTGAGGACCTGCGTCAGGCGGAAGGTGAGGACGCCGTGGCGCCTCTCCAGCCACTCCTCAAAGAGGGGACTTACCGCCACTATCGTGGCGTGCCCTACCACGTGACGCCCTTGAGTTGATTATAAATTATAAGTGTGAGTATGATTAGGATAGAAACTTTTATTGGAAACAAGCTAATCCAGTTTGACCGGTCCAAAAATATTCTGCTGGATACCGTTGATTTGTCTTTTTACGATTACGGCAAAGCCAAAAGGAAGTGTTATGATTTTAGCAGTATTTGTATGTATGTATGTTTTACCGTAGCTCTTGAACTATTCATCCGATTTTGATGAACAAGGTGTCAATCGATTTGTTATTATGCCCGAGAACATAGGACATTTGAACAAAATTTAACAAAAGGAAGAGTCGATTTTACCTAGTAAGCCCCGAATTTAATTAGAGCGTAATTTTTCGGTAGTCGTTTTTTTTGTGGTAGTTCCTATTCCACATAGATTCTTGTTAAATTTAAAGTTATAATCGTATTGAGAAAATACCCACTGCTAAAACATTCAAATAATTAAAAAATCATCTTTAGTACACAAGAAAGTGATAACAAAATTGTGTGAAGTCCCGAACTCCTGTTCTAGGAGGTGATGGACCTACGATACAAGAGCCAGTGCTCTCTACTGAAGGGATAGTACATAATTTTATGCAATAAGATTAACTATGAGAACATGACATATTACTATGACTATGACAACAACAGAAAAATAAATTAAAAACGGTTAAGAGAACCCTGTATTGAGTTTAAGAGTATTTGCGTGGTGTGTGTGTGTGAATTGAATTATCAAGAAGGCTTTCAGCAATCCTGAGTGTACGTTAAATTCTGGGTGAAGTCTAAAGGAAGCTTTCCACCAAACGGCTCGCATTGCATCGGATCGGAACGGATTGTACAATCTTTAAACTTTATTAAACCACTAGCTGACCCACGCAACTTCGTCTGCGTCACAAAAGAGAGAAAAACGAAAGGAATAAAAAAACCCGTTTTTGCAACATTTTTCATTCCTGCTCCGCTCCTTATGGTCATAGCGTGATTTTATATAGATAAATGGACTATCCAACGCAAAAAGAATTTTTCAATTCGACTCGGTAGTTCCTGAGATTAGCGCGTTCAACCAAACAAACAAACAAACAAACTCTTCTGCTTTATAATATTATAGTATACTAGCGGACGTCACGCGGTTTCACACGCGTAATTCCCGTTCCCGTGGGAGTACGGGGATAAAATATATCCTATGTTACTCGTGGATAATGTAGCTTTCGAATGGTGGAAGAATTTTTAAAAACGGTCCAGTAGTTTTTAAGCCTATTCATTACAACCAAACAAACAAACAAACAAAGTTTTCCTCTTTATAATATTATTATATATTATATAGTGTAGATAGTACTTATACAGGGTTATTTGTAAAACACCGACAACCTCGCAGGAGTGGATTGCTGACATCTTAAACAACAACATTTGTTCTACGACTTTTGGGAAAACAGGCAAATAAAAATCGACTTCTCAAGCAAAACTCCATCAGCTGTTCGGACAAATGTATGGAGAGTTGATTTTTTTTTGTCCGTTTTCGGAAAAGTCGTAGAACAAATGTTGTTGTTTAAGATGTCAGCAATCCACTCCTGCGAGGTTGCCGGTGTTTTACAAATAACCCTGTATAGTATAGAAGTATAGATATACACACTATTAAGGGCCATCAACTGTTAAAAATACATTTTTTTATGGGAACATGTCACATTGACAGCTGTTTTTAGACAATCACACCGTTATCTTCACGGTGAACATGCGTCCATACTACCTAGCCGCGCACAGCAACTTAACCTTGGGCACTTTCCGCTACATGCGATCGTAGCGTGTCGTCGACTCGTCGTATCCTACAAGGTAGGAATAAAACAATTTGTCTAGGGAACAGATACGTTCGCAAGCGACGGTACGGAGCTGATCGTAGACATCGAAATCCTGCCGGACGCGATCCGCTGTCGCCTTAGCATCCTTTCCGATCCGATGCGATGCGGATAAAGAAGAGTAGCTTACCAAACTCATCAGGTAGATGGGGTTCCTTCTTCAGCCATTGCTTGATATGGGCCAGGTCGGCTTCCTTGGTATCCGCCTTCTCATTCAACTCTTCACGGATCTTCTGCCACATCTCTCCAGCTGGCTGTTCGAGCGTCATCTTGGCTGCTTCGACTGGTCCTAGGGATAGAAAAAGTTCGGCATTAGTCTAAACCTCTTAACGCAGCCAAAAGGTTTGTTCTTCCCGTCACTGTGATCATTTTTTTGTTCTATACACTACACCTGTAACCCTTCTAGTTACGGAGATACAGGGGATCAACGTTCCAACTTTAGAAAATTTATTTTACAAGTTTTAAATGTAAGATGTTCACATAAAATAGTTCCACGACCACCGTACTATTCAATCCATCCCAAATTTAGAACCTGGTTCTCAACATAAAACCAAGAGCCTAATTGATTATAATATAAAACACGTGCAGATATCATAAAATGACGTCGTCAATCCTAATTTGGAAGATAGTAATTTTGTAATTAAAATTGATAGGAGTCTCGATCTTTGTCCATTGAGTGACGCTTTTTTGTGACGTGATGATATCCTAGTGTTTGGCTGCCTCAATTGGTAGCCTATGGAAAATTACTAACTTTGATTTTGATCTAGAATTGGTCTTCTGGGGGACGTGGAGCTCGTGGCGAAATAATAACAACCATTGTGACACCCCATACACATATTATACTTTTATGGTGTACGAGTACATAATAAAAAATATTCTATCTTTTTATCTTTACGTGAACTCATGTCTGCCAAGGTTGGTCTGTGGATGGGTCACCACTCTTATATAGGTACCGAGTTTTTTTACCGAGATCTTTGAGGAGACCGAGTTGTTTCAGGTAGACACTGGCCCAAATAAAGTCTGACAACCGGTCTTACCAACTGTAATCGTACTACCCAGTGTTAACTGGCTTGTGGAGGTCAGATTGGCAGTCACTCTTATGTAAAATACTGATATTCAGCAGCATTCGGGTATACTGGAAGCCGACACCAAAGTAGTTAGGAAAAGGCTATGAATATCGTGAGGAGTTTTTACGAGTATCTACATATACATCTTCGCTAGGCTGATGATTTGGTCTTTTAGATTTCGGCTTACGGTAAAGTGCTTCCCGTAGGATTGTTGGGATGATTGTAGAGATTTTTATGTCTTTCCGTACCCTGGAAGAGACCAGGAGATACACTGAGTGGTTTTATTTTCTGGGAATTTGACAAACCCTGCCACCAGCCTTGCGGTGGCAGAAGTCATCCACGTGAATTACAAAACGTACCAATAGGCAGAGTTATTTTTGCAGGGGCTGCAGGACTGTTCGAAAGAGATACCGTGGCCCCAGAACATAAACGGCGAGGAAGGAACATTAAATAAATAAATGAATATCGCTGGACATGAACACACAGCGCCATCTAGTGCCACACTAAGCAAGGCTTGTGTCGTGGACACCAGATAGCTGATATACTACATATATACTTTTTTATTTGTAAATACATACTTATTATACATATAAACATCCATGACTCGGAAACAAATTTCCATGCTCATCACACAAACATTTCCTCCTACCGGGATTCGAATCCAGGACTCTATGAACGTAAGGCAGGTTCACTACCACTACGCCATTCGAGTCGTCAACATTGATGGGTTTTAGTCAGTAAAAGTTTGACACTCCCTCCCGCTCCGCCCAGTGGGAGAAGTCATTTGATGATTTCCCATCCGAAAAAAAAGCTACTTTCCACGATCATCATCGCCTAGCAGCTTCTTCCCAAATTTATTGTGCTCGGTTTTCAGTCTTAACCGATGCAGTTTGATTACAATATTTTACATGGAGCGACTGCCTATCTGATCTCCACACCACGGTTAATACTGGGTAATACGATACCCCTTGGTAAGTTACTTTTCGCGATGCATTTGCAAATTCCGTAACTTCAACACGGAACATGTTTTTAAACATGAGCTGATGTTACGACAAAATACGATATGCAAGAAACAGGTTTGGTTTATTATTAGATTTTCAATGTAAAATGACGTCGCCACATTTCTTAAAAGTATTTTTTTTGGGTTTCGTATTTAGTTTAGGGTTTGTATTATGTATTGTATTACATCGGGCTGGTGTGTGCAACTCCACCACGCGGACCAGTGCGGTTTTGGTAGATGTCACATATCTTCGAATTTTCGAATGCCGGTTTCCTCACGATGTTCTCCTTTACCATTTTTAGAGCAGTGATTATGAAATAAATTACACAAAGTAATGCGCTTGTCCGGTTCCTCCACTGGGCCACCACTGCTGGTTTAGGGTTTACACCTAACTATTAAAACTAGGCCACTTGCAGCTATACCCTACAATTATTATTTCGTCAATGGTGTTCTGAAATGTCCCATTGTGCTCGGAGTTTTCCGGCCACACTTGGATATGCTAGCCACTTGACGAGCCCATGAAAGAATAGCACACAAAAGCTCTCGACACCCACCCTAGAAAGCCATCAAATGCAGTAACTATGGCCGAAATCAGCTAATAAAAGGCATCATTATCATCAAACTATTCTCTATCCTATCCTAATACAGGGTGTATTTCACCTCATCACAAAGCCGTTAACCAAGCATTCTGTATATCAAACTAAGTAACTTTACGCAAAAAATATTGCTGGGAAACAACTTTTTTTTTTGAGGTTATAAATCATGTTTTGTGTTATTACTCAATGTAACACACTCAAAACATTGTGCGGATGGATGGATTGAATAGTACGGGGGTCGTAGAGATATGTAAAGTAAAAATCATGCGATAAAAAGTGGTATTTAAAAAAAGCTTGTCAAAATCTTGCAACTTTGACCCCCAATATCTCCGTAACTAGAAGGTTCCCAGGTGTAGTGTAGAACAAAAAAATGATTAGAATGACGAATAGAACAAGTGCCTTTCGTATTCGTTAAGAGGTGTTTTACACCCTTTATAGGTATGGTGACAATCATTATCTGCCTAGCCTTTCCCCAATTATATGTTGGGGCCAGCGTCTACCCGTAATAACAGTCAAAAACTACAAGTGACAGCCAATAATATCGGCCTAACGTGCTTTTTGAGGCGCGTAATTCATACTCGACATTTAATGAATTACCCATCCACAAACCAGCCTCAGCCCGTATTGCCTATTCTTGAAGATCGATCCGTGCAGCTGTTATAAGCAGACAACTAAGCTAGTCACAAAAATATACTTTACAGCAATAGCTAAGCACATGGGGTCATTGACATAATTTCAAAATACAATGAGCAATAAGTTTGTTTATATGGTCTCATGGCCGTGTCTCTACTTAGTTGCGTACAAGGTCTATGTTTAGTTGACATGTTGTAATGAGCAAGGACGATTGTCTGGGTAAATTAGTGAAATGTATATGAATTAACTTTACTAGCTGTTGGTCGCGACTTCGTTCGCGTGGAAGTTTTGATGTGTACGTGTGAGACTAAAACTACCTTACGCCTTATTCTCAGACCTACCAAATATATATGTCACCGTAAAATTGTCAAACACGTTAGATTGTAATCTCTCTAGCGATATTGTAAACTCTCGAAATATTGTCAACTGAACATACGGAAGTATCTCTGCCCCCGTAATCGGGTCTGCCCCCCCGTTAGGTTAGTTAGGTTCCTTTAAACCCTGTACTCGGAAATAGAGGTCCGTCGACTACGCTTTTTAGGGAAATATATAGTGTTTTTAGGTAAGGTTATATTAATCAGTATTTCTCAGGAATGGTACATTATCTTTTCATGACAGTGGTACCATTGGGCAAGGGGGACCTCCTTCCCTCCACACCGCGTGAGTTGACTACCATTGCATACATAATTCACGAAAAATAATACGTTTTATTGTAAGCAGTATGTTGGTTTGACAATATTTCGAGAGATTACAATATTGCTAGAGAGATTACAATATAACGTGTTTGACAATTTTACGGTAACATTTACACAAAAACAAATCATAAAAATCGGTCAAGCTGTTACCGAGGAGTTCGATAGCAAACACTATGACACGAGATTTTTATATTTTAGACCATAAACAGTATTATGAGAGGAATTTACGTATATAAGGTGTCACAATGAGAAAAAGAAAGAGTCAAACCAATTCAGAAAACCACCACAAAAAAGTTCCCATAAGTTCTATCTGTTCACACACGAAATCTCTGAAGGGGTCATTGTAGTCATTATTATGAACAACTTTCACTGTAGGACCAAACCAGATTCAGGGTTTAGTCCCTTAATAAAAGATATTCATAAGATGAGTACAGTGACCCCTTAAAAGATTTCGAGTATGAACAGATACAACTTATGGTAACTTTTTTGGTTCGGCTGACTCTTTCTTTTCCTCATTCTGATCTTAATGGTCGTTCGATATCTATCGAAATTCACGTTTCAGTTTCGTTTTGGAATAGGTAGTTACCAGGCTTTTTTAATTTTATTTTAGGTTTAAAACAAATGAACATTAACAGAAAGATGATTCCCTTTTGTTTTTATGTTGTTAAAATATATTTCTTTATAAATTGGAAGGTCTGGCTCAAATATGATCTCTTAGTACAAGAGCCAGGTGTACACTAATGATTGAGCAGTCACTTGGCAATAAAGATTTTTATTTATTTCTGAGTCTTTCAGATACATTGGGGTTTGAGAAAGAAACCGCAGACATCAACTAGAAAATGGACCAAAACGCCTATGTTCAGTTTCTCATAAAAAGCAACCACAGCCTCATAAAAAAGAAATCAAGAATAATACAATAAAACCTCAAATGAAATTCAATACCGCAACGCAAAAAATTCTAAACTCTTTTTCGTGAAAACAAAATAGGTAAAGTATGACTTTTACTTTATAAAAAAGATCATAAAGTGTTCTGTAACTGCGTTATATGTACCGTAACGGTTTTCATGTAACGAAAAAAGCAATTTAATGAGTTTTTAACAAACTTTCACCGTTTGGTTGAGCAATGCCCCCGCGTCTCGTGTGGTCACGATGTGCCGCTCTGTTTCTTCTTCGTAATTGGTAATTACCATGCACATACTGACATGCAACCCTAATTAATGAAAAAAAAGCGCATTTTACCTCGCCAAATAATTTTTGGTGACAACGCCATCTATCTAACATAATTTAAACTAAGATCAAAGAAGAGGGAACATCTCTCTAGAGTTACTCTCGAGACATGTTAAGTAAATGGTTGTTGTTCTAGATATTAAAACTAGATGGCGTTGTATTTAGTTTCAGCTAATCAATTAAAATTATTATGACGTGGAGATCTTTTTACTGTGACAAAATATTACGCCTAATGCATATCCATTGTTAGAAAGTTATACACACGTGCGAGCGTTTAATTGCATCAGCTCTTAAAAAGTACCGAACCAAATAACGTTATAGGCTAATTACATAAGGTAGGTACTTATAGGTACTTAGATATTTTGAAGGTCCACTTGAAGAATGAGGAGAATTGAAGAGTGATTGAACAAGACGTAACTTCTCAAAAAAATCTATTGTAAGTATAGTGTTGGAACTGTGTGATTGTTTAATCTATTGTACCTATCTTGCAATAGAAAGATTGAGCGTTATTGCGGATGAATTTTAAATTAATGATTGCATGTAAAATAAATATGCAGTTTCAATTTTTTTTTCTGTTTCTTTTTTTTAAGATTTCTACATGATAAATATTATATTAGAGTGAGCAAATTGCCTGTTTAATACCAGAACTAGGTTTAGAGACAATTTGCTTGAAAACAATTTGAGATTGAATCAGCAATTTTTGAAGATCATGTTTTGTTAAAACACACAGCTCCTGTCCTCATTTGCAATTTTACAGAAAAAAAACTATATTTTTTCAATCAGAATGGATTTAAATCAGCATAATGGAGCATAGCTAAATGATTACAGAATCGTTTAAACCGAACTTGGCAATGAACTGCGGACTTTTTATAAAGTTTACTGAACTTTTGTTGTCTTGGTCATTTATTTTAATTGATTAACTAGCTGTAGATTTTACTTAACTGTTCAATTAATAGAATTTAGTGAATACACAAGTTTTGGATGAAACGTACGAGGAGTCTAGGGAATCTATACTAATACTAGCTTCAACCAGCGGCTTCACCCGTGTGAAGTTTAATAATAGGCGTGTTAACTGAAAAAATGTAATTAGTCCGTCACTAAGATTATCAAAATATTTGACCCTTATTTTTTCTTTTGTTACGTAAATCAAAATTGACGAAGATACAACGCTTTTAAAACTCCCAATACGTCACGCCTGGGTATAATTTTTAGCTAGTTTTGACGTCACGAGCCCTCACTCCCGAGTTTTGATACGTTTTATCTTTGTAATTAATATTCATTGATTTACAAAAACTAAAAATACGTCATTTCCATAATCCAACTGACGGACTAGACTTTTTATCATGCCTAATGAGTTAAGTAATATTAGTATAATAAAATAAAATAATAATACCAGCCTATTAATTTCCCACTGTTGGCTGAAGCCAGGTAAAATAAGTATAATTATGGTGGAATAAAGAAACTCACAAACATACATACATACATGAACCCTGAAAACATAACTCTTTTTTTGGGCAGTCGTGTCAAAACTAAAAACGAGTGGGTCATAACTTTATACGAGAATCGGTAATATTATCCAAACTAATATTATAAATGCGAAAGTAACTCTGTCTGTCTGTCTTTCTGTCTGTCTGTCTTTGCTTCACGCCTAAACTACTGAACAGATTTGTGTGAAATTTGGTACAGACATAGTTTGGAACTTGAGAAAGGACATAGGATAGTTTTTATTACAAAAAATAAAATTTATTTCGGGCATACAGCGCCATCTATTGGTCAAGAGTCGGCAATGTGGGTAAAACCAAAAATCTGCCGGAAGTCACTATTCCACGCGAACGAAGTCGCGGGCAAAAGCTAGTATTATATAAAAGAAAGTCGTGTCAGTTACACTATTTATAACTCAAGAACGGCTGAACCGATTTGGCTGAAAATTTGTAGGGAGGTAGCTTAGAACCGGGAGACGGACATAGGATACTTTTTTTTTAATTATTAGTAGGTAGGTATTGGGGAGGTAGGTAGTGGGTAGGTACGGAGTTGGTAGTCGGTAGGTAGTAGGTCAATTCGAATTATACCATAAACTAAGAACCTACTTGATTATTTTTATTTTGGCAAAGTGAACAATAATAGACAAAGAGCTATAAACGCATCGTGTTACCGCTAGGTATGCCTTTCAGATGATTTCTTTCTATCTCTTCGACTTTCAAAATAATTGCATCTATCAGTAACGGTGTAAGTACCGTTGGCAACACAATTGCAGACTAGTAGCTGAGGTTAGGGTTGCCACGTGATTTTCTTAATTTATTTTTTACTATAATTTGTCTGGTCTTATGACTATTTGGTTATATTTTAAACGTGATTTAGGTCATAAGGAGAAGTACAACTGTTTAATTTTATAAAATACTAGCTGGCCCGCGCAATTTAGATTTTCTTTAACTGCAATTAATAATGAAGTCAATTGTTGTAGCTCAAAACTAACGAAGATGTAGATGTAGATAAAAACTCCTCACCATATCCATAGCCTTTTCCTATGTCGGTGTCAGCTTCCAATCTAACCGGATGCAGCTGAATACCAGTACTTAAAACAGAGCGACTGCCTATCTGACCTCCACGATACCCGTTAGTAAGACTGGTTGGCAGAGTTTTTCGGATACCTGTAACGACTGTCAAAGCTCTACAAATGATAGCCAAAACCAACTGCTTAATGTATTTTCCGAGGCATGGAAGAAACTTGGTGTGTATTGGGTGGTCACCTATCCACGAATCAACCGAGGCAGGCATGGCTTTACCTAAAGTTCGACCCAAGCGGCTGGTATTATTTAGCCACTAGCTGTGATGAATAATTTCCAACTTCCCTCTGACAGCTTCAACTCCAGTTGACAACCCTAACACAAGCAACAATAGCACCTATTCCAACGGCGGGATGCGCGGAAATCACGTGCGCCTCGCTTCATTCGCTTAGTTTTTATTGGAAGCGTGATGATTGGCTGATGGATTCAGCACCCAGCTATTACACTAGTCCACAATGGTAATAGTTGGATGCTTGAGGTTTATTTTTATTTTTTGTTTAAAATTGAAACGGTGAAAACATTTTTTTTGGTAACGGTATCTTGGAGTATTGGTTATTCTTTTTGTGGTGCTGGATATCCGATTGCAGCCACAAAGATTTCATTTTACATGAAGTAAAGTGGAATTATTATCTTGATTTATGACTTGATTTAAGGGGATGGTTGTATGAGCTGGACTCTTTCGTATTTATTTTATTGTAGGGATTTGCCTACAACCACACTAGATGAGGAAATGTGAAAGGATTAAAAAGAGGCTTTTGCGTTGCAGTGGGACAATATAAGTAAGAAGGTCTATATTCTAATAATAATTACTGATTCCCGCGGCTTGTATAAATTATATACTGAAACCTTCTTCAAGAACTACTCTATCCATTGGAGAAAACAGCACTAAAATCGGTGCGGCAACTTTTGAGTTTATCGTGAATTAACAGACAGACAGACGCGGTGGAGGGCTTTGTTTTATAATATGTAGTGATGACTCAATCTATACTTGACAAATAAATAAAATTGATGTGTCTGTTTGTTATTTCAAAATAGCAACATAATCAAAATCAAAATCAAAGCATTTATTTCAAGTAGGCCAGTTACAGGCATTTTTGAATTGTCGAAACAAAAATGAACATTTAAAGTAGCTACACAGTCACAAGACATAAAATCTGTGAAAGTACTGTAGTTGCCCATTCCCTAGCGTAGATCTCTATGGAGAAGAACGGGCAAGAAACTCCAGGGACACTCTTTTAAATCAAAATATTGTTACAAAATCTTTACATCATTCATGTTGAGATGGTATATTATGTGAGAACAATGTAGCAAGATGTGCACATATTTTCTGAATGCAAATATATACGGTACTTTTTTATGCCAGCACTGACTTGATGCAAACGACGGAGAACAGTGCTTTGTGATTCAACTTTGATTAGATAGGCTAAACTAATTCATTTCAGAAATTAAAAGAATAATTTAGAACCTTCCATGTCTGAAAACATTGCTTCATTTTCCAGTCACTACAGTACACTCTTCCAAAATAATGTATTTATGAGCGTGAAGGTATTTTAATGACTATAGTACGATTGTAATCTTGTAGCCTACTTTTGTTCTAAATTACAATAACACTTTTAAAACACTGTAATCATTGTCTAACTTTTCTTTTGCGGAGCAAAAAAGAATGTCTTCAATTATTGATCATAACAGAGTCTGTCTGTGTATGTTATTCCGTTTGACATTGTTGAAAATATTTTTTTAATTACTTTGACCATTTTGACATTTTTCATTTTTATTTTATTGAACGAGTATGTAATTACAATGACATGCCACTTATCCTAATTTTATAAATGTATTGTTATCTATTTGCAAGCCCATATGACGGCAAAATGTGGAGACCCTTTTTATACTACAACATCTATGTACTTATTACCCATGTTTGCAAAGTAATAAATGATTTGATTTGATTTGAAAAAGAAGGGTTATAATTTTAGCAGTCTCTATGTGTGTATGTTTGTATTTAAGTTCCTCCGAAGCGCCTAAACTATTTATCCGATTTTGATGAATAAAGTGTCAATCGATTTGTTCTTATTGCCCGGGTAACACATGCTACATTTCAACTGCCTTCCAATAGGAGGAGTCGCTTTTAATTTGTAAATCCTGCTTTTAATTAGAGCGTGACTATTCAATAGCCCGACTATTTTAGTGGTAATAATATACCACAAAAAAATCTTGTTTTACGTTTGATGAGCCGAAAAAATTAGGTACAGGCAACACGACATCTATCCATAGTATGTACCTGCACAGTTTAAGTACAATTACAAGCACTGATATATAAAAAGTCAACCACTTTCAAAAGGGTTTTTATACTACTGGTCTGACTAAAATTTCATATTGTTACAAATTGTAGTATTTTGGAACTCATATTTTATGAAAAAGATCCTATCTCTATTTACAATCGTTATTTCTCGCGAAAATTATATTTAACTAGCTGACCCACGCAAGTTCGTCTGCGTCAATCAAGAGAGAAAGAGCAAAAGGGAATAAAATTTCCCCCGTTTATGCAACATTTCTTATTGCTGGTCCGCTCCTGTTGGTCGTAGCGTGATGTTATATAGCCTAAAGCCTTCCTCGATAAATGGACTATCCAACACAAAAACATTTTTTCAATTCGAGCCGGTAGTTCCTGAGATTAGCGCGTTCAACCAAACAAACAAACTCTTCTTTTTTATAATATTACTAGCTTCTGCCCGCGACTTCGTTCGCGTGAATTTCCCGCTTGCAATATTTCTTATTGCTGCTCCGCTCCTATTAGTCATAGCGTGATGATATATAGCCTATAGCCTTCCTCGATAAATGGACTATCCAACGCAAAAAGAATTTTTCAATTCGAGCTGGTAGTTCCTGAGATTAGCGCGTTCAACCAAACAAACAAACAAACAAACTCTTCTGCTTTATAATATTAGTATAGATATATAATATAGATTTTGTCAAATATTATAGTCAAGTTCGCTGTAACCAGTGCACATTGAAAACCTTGAGGTACAAGACGTCGGATAGCGATATCTGGTAGATATAGTATTAGTTATAACCAGCCTTTAAGTGGTAGATAGTATTAACTATCAGATAACTAACCGACACTTTATCCGGAACCGGTGAAACTGGCCCTAAATCTTTCTCTTGGTGAAATGTAAGCATAATTTAATAAGGAACCTCGACTGTTAAAATTTGAATTGAAAATTATTGAATGCTGTTTGAAGGCAAAAATTACTATGATTTAAGACACTCATGCCGATAGGCTTTTGTATGTTATCGTTTTTAACTCATATTTAAGATAGAGATAAATAATAATAGCCATTCAAGTTTACCTTTAGGTTAAGCCACGTTTGCCTAGGTTGGCTAGTGGATTGGTGACCAGCTATTTATTACATACCAAGTTTCCTCCATGTCTCGGAAAGCACTTGGTCTCGGCTGTCAATTGTAGATCATTGACAATTGCTACAGGTAGCCAATGGGTCGAAAGTTTAACAACCAGTCTTCTCATTCTCAGAACCTTTCATTTCTTTTTATTTTTTATCTATGTTTAGTTTTCAATAGTCGTTATTTATAATGTTAATTTTTATGTTTTTTGTCCTGTACGGGCTAGTAAATGCTTTTTCTTTCTTTCTTTCTCACCAAGAGGTATCGTGTTACATAGTGCTAACTGGGTTGTGGAAGTCAGATAGGAAGTCACTCCAAGAAAATACTGGTATTCAGATGCATCCGGTTAGACTGGAAGCTGACCCAAACATAGTTGGCTCGAGAAATGGCTCGTCATATGTTGTTTTAAATATGGAGTAAAGTTGAAAATAAGACTAGGATAGCAGACTTGAATACATAGTTGGATTAATATGAAATACGGGAAGACAATGTGATCCTTTTATTTAACAGTAAGTGAATGCCTGGAACTCGACGATTGACAAACTTGCCAGAAGAGGATGCAACACAAAACTCTACGGACCCGAACCCATTGTGCCCATACCCTTCAAAATCAAAATCAAAGCATTTATTTCAAGTAGGCCAATAACAGGCCCTTTTGAATTGTCGAATAGCTTCAAGCAGCTAAGAAGCTGGTTAAGGGATCGCACCCGAATACAAGCGGAGAACTGGTGGACCTCAACACCAGGATGTAGGCAATCCAAGGTAGCTATGCCATCCTTGGATACAAAGCCAACCAGGCGCCTTCTGGGCTTGGACAGAGATAGCCTGCGTCTGGTGGCGGGGACCATCACTGGACACTGCTCTCTGAATATACACTTCCACACCCTAGGAATCACTGACAGCCCCCTGTGCAGAGCGTGCATGGAGGCGGAGGAGACGATGGCGCATGTGCTCCTTGAGTGCACAGGCGTTACCAAGATTCGCGAGGAGACCCTGGGAACGTCAAGATCACTTGCGGATGCCCTGAGTAGACCGAGAAGTTTGATCTGCTTCTGGAGGGAGGCTGGTTGGAGTAATCGGCCACCATGGCGCACGCACACTGGTCCACTTCAAGGAATAAGTGCGGAAACCTAAACCTCATGATTGATCACTCGCGTGATAGTTTACGCAAAGACAAACGTATTTACATTAAAACATGTTTGATTGGTATGTAGTCTATGTATGACTTGTACATTTGAGAAAGCCAATAATATCTTGTGCATTTCATTTCTCGCTGCAGTTCTAAAGCTTAGTTCACAGAGTTTGCTCCAATTGTTTTATTTAATTGGAGCATACCTACCTGTCTCTCTGTATAAATGTTTTAACACGTAACAGTTTGTTTCAATTGTTATCATCTACCTAGCCTTTTTCCGGTTTAAGGCACTTATATTTAAAAAATAAAAATCATACAAAGGTAAAAATGGAGTTTTTTCATGTTTCAAGAATTTCAGGCAATGGGCAACTTCAGTACTTTCATAGATTTTATGTCTTGTAACTGGGACTGTAGATACATTTAATTTTCAAAATCAAATCTACAATTAACTTCAATCAACCGACCGATCACCATCTTTGTTTCGACAATTCAAAAGTACCTGTTACTTAAATGTTTTGATTTTGATTGATATTTTGAAAATAAATAATTATAACGATAATAGACACAAATGAAAATAATACAAAACAAAGATGTTATTAGGCAAATTTACACAATGCAGCTGAATATAAATAAATTCATAAAAACATTGATGCACATCCGTAACTTATTAAATGATACCGTTACAGTATAAACTAAAGACAATAAAGCATATAAAGTAATCAATTAACAAATAAAATAACAGTTAATCCAGTGTAAACTCGGCTTTATTGCAATTTCTCCGTGAAGTCATTGACCGCTAAGTAAGAGGTAAGTACCGGTAACCGCGAGATTTTCATCTCCGTTTACTATAAAACTGTCTTAACTGTTTGTTTTAAACTTAGGTTTAGCCGTAATTCTAGAGTTTAAATATAAGGCTGTGAGTTTTTGAGGTTTCTTTGCTTAATTGTACCATGAATGTAAGGAAATTAGAGTTTGGTGATTTAGTCGAAGTTGTGGTGAGCCTTTTTTATTTTTTATTTAGGCACCAAAATTGTGAAAAGATAATGAATATTCTTATATTTTTACTTTTGTGTTGTAAATAAATGCAATTAGTGATTCTATGTTAATTATTGTACTTAATTGGTTTTTATCGTTTTAATTAACTATTAATAAATAAATAAGTGAATGATTTTTTCACGTTAATTTTTCAGATATGTTTGAGTTTGGTGTTGATACAATTTTATCAGTATAAAATAACATTTTTTTTTATAATTTAGAGAGTCTTCATTTCAAATTATTTGTTAGTAAAACATTCTTAGCCAGCAGTCTTACTTGTTTTAGGGATGATCCAACCTTTGTTTAAAAAATATTACTATGTAAGTAATATGTCTTGTTACTATTGTAATGGGACTTCATAGAATACTATTTCTGGATAAGTACTACCAACTTCCCTACTTTTAAAACCACCTTACCAAAACCACACGACACAACAAACCACGACACACAACAAAAAATAATATATTTTTTTATAAAATTTCAAAAATACCTTGGAACTGGAAAATTAAGTCACAAGCCAAAGTCTCTACTATAAACACACTGGCACTTTGTCGTAACGTGTTGATAAGTTTCCTGTCACTTTTGGTACCAAAAAATATGTACTTGCTAGCGCGGTACTCGCGCTGACCGGAATGGAGTGGGCCTTGCGCGGGCGCAGGTTTTATCATTTCGTTACGGGGCGTGAGCAAGGTGGTATGGAGGGATGGTTGGTAGTGCTTCGATGGTGAGGGTTAGGTGGCACTGGTAGCGGTTGAGATATTTTTGTGACAAGAATAAATCAATAAACATAATTATTATAGTTAATAAAAACATGATAGAAAACAGCTAACGTACTCTTGAATGAATTGGAGAAGGAATTAGAGTGGCCTTTGCCCAGCTGTGGGACAGTTAACAAAGAACAAAACGAGCTTTTTTTTCAAGTTCCTATACTTTCAGCATAGCGAAGTAATTGCTACCCATATCAGAGGGGTCCATAAAGAATAACCAGTCCGCCATCTTTGGGCAACTGCCATTTTGGATGTCAGGAAGCATTGGCAATTGGCATCCAAACTCAACAAAAACTCAAACGTGTGTGCAAAAATTTCAACTCCATCGGTTGAGTATACAACTGTTTTAGAATGCAGTTGCAAGGTTTGGTCTAAACAAAAATTGCAAGTTAAATAAAAAGCTTGTAAAAAATGGCGTTGGTCACTTCATTCTTCAATGTCTCTAATTTTTTGCGTTGTGTCAGACCCTTTGCTGTTTATCCGTATCTAATGAGAAAAAAACCATAAGTGACTCTGTGTTGTTTGGCAAGAGACCTCACCAAAATGCCTAAAATCGTGCTTGTTAATTTAAAATGGTCCTTCGTACCTGAAAACTGGCTATTTTTTCAAAAAACTCATTTACACAACCAGCAAATGCTGCTTTGGTTTCTTTTTTTTTTTAATTTTTTATCTATGTTTAGTTTTCAATGGTTGTAAATAATGTTAATTTTTATGTGTTTTGTCATGTACGGACTTAATGATTTTTCTATCTTTCTTCCAAAGAAAGATACTCTATTCTCTATTTAGACAGGTAAGGGATGCGCCATTTATAAATTAAAACTAAATTAGGATCCTAGTTTATTGTTGTTATAAAATCGCTATCAGTCTGACCACAGCTGAACGAGGGTAACCGAGCAACAATGAGTCATCGCTTCAGAGATACTCAAAAGAAAAGTAAAGCAGTCGCGTGATTTTTATCTCAGAGTCGTATTACAATAAGTTGTAGTTTTATACAATCTATTGTAGTAACGTAAGGAGCTACTGGCTGGATAGGTATATTTTTTTTATTTTAATTTTACAATTTATATAAACAATAAGTGTTTACATAAATTGTTAAATAAAAATAAAATAAAAAAGGAACAGAAAATAGTACAAAGGTGATGCTTATTTCTAATGAAATCTCTTCCAGCATACCTGCGAAAGGAGATACTAAATAAAGAGATGTAGACATAGTGTGTAAAAGAAGGAGAGAAAATGGAACACATAAAACAGATTAAATATCTTAAATATATACAAAATTAGAATACATACATACATACTCATACATACAAAAAAAAAAAAGTATAGTAGGTAGTGTATAGTAGTTTCATTGCAGAACTCGTGGCTAAATAATAACAGTCGCTCGGGTCAATCTTTAGGCTAAGCCGGGTTTGCCTAGGACGGTTCATGGATGGGTGACCACCCATTTCATACCGAGTTTCCTACATGCCTCGGAAAGCGCGCTAAGCTAGTTCCTGTCTCTTGGCAATAGTTACTGGTGGTTGGTGGCCCGATATTTTGACAACCAGTTTCTCACCAAAGGGCATCGTACTACCAAGTACTAATTGGGTTGTGGATATAGGCAGATAGGCAGTCACTTCATGTAAAATAATGCTGCTGTAAAAAAAACTTGTCAAAAACTTGTAACTTTGACTTCCAATAGCTCCGTAACTAGAAGGTTCCCAGGCTGTGGAACAAAAAAAAATATTATTTTGATTCATAACTGTTGCCTTAATAGATGGTAAGGGAGAGAGAGATCAAGAAAAGAGGTTATGACATGGGACAAAGGCATGACGATGTTGATGATGATATTGTATGGTCTTGGGGGGAATTCTAGACTTGTTTTTTACATTCCAGTTTTCCCCCTCGTGGGAACTTTCAGGGGGATTTGTGGAATAAGTATCACTCCACTTTTCCCCCCTTAGGGGGATTAACAGGGGGGAATTGTAGACTTTTCTTTTTAGATTCCACTTTTCCCCCTTAAGGGGACTTTTAAGGGGGGATTTCAGGAATAAGCCTAACATTACTATGTAGTATGTAATTAGTCTACACATCACTATCATTATCTATGTCTTGTCTATGATTGTCTTCACTTGCCTAATGGCTGTCTTACTGTGAACCCCGTCTGTGATGTCGTCTACTATGTAACCTGTATAATAAACAAAGTCTTCCCAACGGTGTCTTTAATTCATCTAACCAACGTACACAATAAAAAGAACGTCGAGTGGCTTTACAACTTAATACCACGTAGATATTTATTTTTTATTACTTTTTAATTTTTATGTTTGTAAATACTTCTAATGCATGCCAAATCTTGTAATGTACCTATTTTTTTTAGTCTATCGTCTTTTTACATAATTCTTTGTTAATTGAGAGGTCCTGGCTCTTGTGATACAGAACTCCTAGTACAAGAGCCAGGGCTACACTGATGTTTGAGAAATAATTTGTCAATAAAGATTTATTATTATTAAATTGGCATACAAGACTTGTTTGTGGCAAAATCATCAATATATATAAAAAAACTTTTTTGCAAAAAATAAAACCGACTTCAAAAAAAACAAAAAAGTGAAAAATAACTTTAGCTTCTGAAGTCGGTGACCTTTGTTTGATTGCTTTAGTTTTTTTGTCACCGACTTCAGAAGCTAAAGTTATTTTTCACTTTTTTGTTTTTTATGAAGTCGGTTTTATTTTTTGCAAAAAAGTTTTTATTTTCAACTTTTTAGTGGTTCACATGTGCTTGATACATGGAAAGTGCATACCGTTACAATTACAACAAGCCCAAACACGACTATGGTACATTGTCTCATTATGGAGTACCGTGACTCTTGGCTTTATCATTAGTTCTGATGGTAGAATGGTTCTTATCAAACGCAAATGCTTCACTTGTTGTAGAAAATACCAAAATCGCAACACGTTTTCATATAAAATTTGAAGAGTTCCCTCGTGGGCTATGGGACCATTTGGAAAGAATACCCTTTCCAACAAAAAAAGAATTTTCCAAATCGGTTGGCAAGCGACGGAGTTATGCCCGAACAAACATAAAAAAAAAAAAAAAAAAAAAAAAAAATAGAAACATTCGAATTGAGAACCTCCTCCTTTTCTAGAAGTCGGTTAAAAATCAATGCCACCTTTTTTTTTTTTTTTTTTTTCAGGATGGGAAATCATCAAATGACTTCTCCCACTCTGGGCGGAGCGGGAGGGAGTGTCAGACTCTTACTGACTAAAACCCATCCATGTTCCTTCCTCGCCTTTTACGTTCCGGGGCCGCGGTATCTCTTTCGAACAGGCCCGCAACCCCGGCAGGCTTCGGCCCTTGCCTTGGGCCCCTCTCCTTTTGCTGACATCTCTTTGAGGCGCGCGTGGAACACGAACGCGCCGTCGACACGGCCTGTCGTCGTCGTTAGACGGCCGGACGGCCAGCTATTGCCCATAGCCAGCCGTCCACAGGCCCGCATCTACGGTGGCCGGTAGCCACCACGTGGCCCCCGACGCCCGTTGCGTCTCCCGCGGCGGCCGGGAAGAGAGGATCTCTCCCTCTCTCGTTCCGCCACCTCCTTCGCTAGCATGACTGCTTCGCAGAAGGAGGCGACGGCTTCCCATTCCGTCTCGCTCCGGACCATGGATTGAACCAGGGCCGGACGCGAGAGGTCGCCGCCGCCGATCGCCGCCACGAGGACACGGCGGAGCTCCGCCCACGCAGGGCAGACTTCCACCGTGTGCTCCACCGTGTCCTCCGGTCGATCCTCGCAGTGGAGACACCCGGGCGATTCCTCCCGCCCGATTCGGTGCAGGTACCTCCCGAAACATCCGTGTCCGGTGAGGACCTGCGTCAGGCGGAAGGTGAGGACGCCGTGGCGCCTCTCCAGCCACTCCTCAAAGAGGGGACTTACCGCCACTATCGTGGCGTGCCCTAAAATCAATGCCACCTTTCGTTGTAATTTTATAACTCAAGAACGGGCTCACTTATCCAAACTAAATGTTTACGCTTTATTCGGACTATTTAGTAGTTGGTTTATGTGAAGTTTGTACTAAATCGGTCGAGCGGTTCTTCACGCAGGCAAAGTTGCGCGGGTCAGCTAGTCTTCTACAGGGTGTAAACCACCTCATCACAAAGCCGTTAACCAAGCATTCTGTACATCAAACTAAGTAACTTTACGCAAAAATTATTGCTGGGAAACAACTTTTTTTTTTGAGGTTATAAATCATGTTTTGTGGTGGAACTCAATGTAACGCACTTAACAAACAATGTGCTGATGGATGGATTGAATAGTACGGGGGTCGTGGAGGTGTTGAAAGTTAAAATCTTACAAAAAAACTTGTCAAAATGTTGTAACTTTGACCCCCCCATATCTCCGTAACTAGAAGGTTCCCAGGTATCGTGTAGAACAAAAAAATATCGACATGATAAGGAGAAAAAGTGCCTTTCGGCTTCGTGAAGAGGTGTCTTACACCCTATAATATATGATACTTGTTGATTGGTTGTGTATTATCTACACTATATATACTCGTAATATTATAAAGAGGAAAACTTTGTTTGTTTGTTTGTAATGAATAGGCTTAAAAACTACTGGACCGTTTTTAAAAATTCTTCCACCATTCGAAAGCTACATTATCCACGAGTAACATAGGATATATTTTATCCCCGTACTCCCACGGGAACGGGAATTACGCGTGTGAAACCGCGTGACGTCCGCTAGTGTTCTATAATACTTGTTGGTGGCGTTGCGAGGTTAATTTTCACCCGTAACTAATAAATACCCAACGTATTAATGACTAAACATCTGAAATTACCTATGTGTGTCTTGAATCATGTTAACAATTAATTTACTAATCAGTAGTTACTAATGCGAGTCATACATTGTACACAAAAACTTATGAATATTCCGTTTTTCAGCAATCGTATTTGTTACATAAAATATTTCAGTCGATATTTCGCCAATTCATGCACATAAATTCGAATACTTGAATTGAAAATTTTAGATATTTTGGTAGTCACGCATTTCGCGGTTTTTGCTTTGCTATAAATAACTGAAACTGGTGGACCGATGACCTGCTGAAGGTTGCGGGAATCCGCAGGATACGAGTCGCATGGGACCGGTCAATTTGGCGACACTTGGGAGTGGGTTACGTCCAGTAGTCCACGTATTTTGGCTGAAATGATGGGAAATCATCAAACGACTTCTCCCACTCTGGGCGGAGCGGGAGGGAGTAGCAGACTTTTACTGACTAAAACAAATCCATGTTCCTTCCTCGCCTTTTACGTTCCGGGGCCGTGGTATCTCTTTCGAACAGTCCCGCAGCCCATGGAACAATAACCTTTTTTTTTTCTGCGGCAGTCGCTACGTATTGGTGAAAACAGCATGGAAAATTAGTGCAGTAGTTTTTGAGTTTATCGCGAACAGATAAACAGTCGTTGTGGTGGACTTTGTTTTATAATATGTAGTGATTACGCAATAACTTCCCTGGTCAAGCAAAGTGTTTTGGGTTTCTCCATCAAGGTTTTTTCAGTAGCCAGGAGTCTCCTTTTGTGGCCAGTTGATGGCGCGACCAAATTACGTGGGACTCCAACATAACTCGTGAAATGCGACTCTGCTTTATTCTGTCATCTGTTTACTTAACTATGTGTTATAATGTTTAAAAATTCTTTTTTATGTTCAGCAAAAGGGTGTTATAGAAAAGACATCAACGCGTTTCTTTGTAAAACTTAAAATAATAGGTTGTGTTGAATTCTTAAATATAATAATAATTGTTTTTTTTTATTATTAGCCTGTGCTGTCCCACCGCTGGGAGAAGGCCTCACCTATTCCATATATATGCACGCAATGTAGTGCAACAGTTTACGTGCACACATATTAAACACACACACAAACCTGCTCACACATTCACACATTCGCAAACACTCACAACTACACACACACACATACTCACACACATACTCACACACACACACACACTAATACTGTATGTTTATAGGATTATAGGATAATAGAAAAATAATAGTATAAATACTTGGTTTGAAGAGTCTCTCAATACAGGCATTTCTTGATTAAAGGGAGGCTCCAATCACTATTTTTGTTGTAAATTACTTATGTTTAAGAAATAAATGATTTTTGATTTTTGATTTTGATTTGATTTGATTCCTTTCAAACACTCTCGATGTTTTCCTTCCACTGGCCACTCAATCAGGAAATATTTTTAAACGTCACAGATTTTACTTTAAACACCTCCTACGAACTCCGTACTATTCAATCCATCCAACAGTACAATGTTTTGAGTGCGTAACATTGAGTTCTACCACAAAAAAAAAAGTAATTTCTCAGCAATAACTATTGCTTAAAGTTACTTAGTTTGATGTACATAATGCTTGGTTGATGGCTTCGTGATGAGGTGTATATATTTCACTAGCGTGAAATATTTAGGAAGTTTTTGAAAGTTCTTTTTTTAAACCGGCGCCCGTCGGCGTGGGTTCGTACACCCAGTCCGGTTGCCAGTATGGACGTGGAGGAGGCGAAAGGAGTATGAAAGTTAACGTCCACATGTCCGCATCGTACAGATCGGACGCATCGCATCAAATGGATCGTAGCAAAGGGTAGACGATAAAAGAAGTCTAATTGGTCCATCAGTTTGATGAGATTATCAAAAAATATTTGACCTGTGTTTTTTCTTTTCGTAAACCAAAATTGACGTGTCACGCCTTGGTATAATTTTTAGTGCGTTCTGACATCCCGAGTTGTTTCATATTTGTCAAAATTCAATGATTCACAAAAAAATACGTGTCCATTATTTTCCAATACTCTAACTGGCGGACCAAATAGATTTGCAATTTTTTGATACTGTCGTCATACCTATTCTTTGTCTAGAATGTCACACAAGTGCGTCGACTGATCCGCACCGTACGGATCGCACCAATCTGTTCAATGATACTACGATCCGTTTGACGCGATGTGTCCGATGCGGACATGTGGACCCAGTATTACGTCGTTGAAATGCCCGCGTAATGTCTTAAAAATACTAATAAAATTGTATGACATTAAAACTTAACTATTTAATAATAAATAATCCATAACTGGATGTAGTTTAGCATTTGAAATTTTATGATGTATTATGAATTATAATTATCATTGTTAATGAAGGGATAAACTGCTTTTAAAGAAAATTAAGAGGTATTCATAGATTTTTTGATGCATTAAAGTTAGTTAAATTATGTTTACAGTTCCGTCACTGTATGCAAAAAGGTCTTGAAAATATCAATATGTTTTAATTGTTTAAATTATTTACGCTTTCAAAGAATCTTAATGTAACGTTCAGTGAGTTTTGCTCACCCGAAGAAAAGTCGTGAATTTTTGTATTGTGCAAGGCGTAGGTTATGTAAGGTCGAACAAGCTATTTGGTTTACATTTAACTTGTGGTTTAACTGTACACCAAATAGCTTGTTCGACAGTACAGTGTTTTCAATCTCTTTAATATTGTATTAACTGTTCCTTTAAAAAACTTTTTTGCAAAAAATAAAACCGACTTCAAAAAAAAAACAAAAAAAGTGAAAAATAACTTTAGCTTCTGAAGTCGGTGACCTTTGTTTGATTGCTTTAGTTTTTTTGTCACCGACTTCAGAAGCTAAAGTTATTTTTCACTTTTTTTGTTTTTTTTTTGAAGTCGGTTTTATTTTTTGCAAAAAAGTTTTTATTTTTCACTTTTTAGTGGTTCACATGTGCTTGATACATGGAAAGTGCATACCGTTACAATTACAACAAGCCCAAACACGACTATGGTACATTGTCTCATTATGGAGTTCCGTGACTCTTGGCTTCATCATCAGATCTGATGGTAGAATGGGTCTTATCAAACGCAAATGCTTCACTTGTTGTAGAAAATACCAAAATCGCAACACGTTTTCATATAAAATTTGAAGAGTTCCCTCGATTTAGCCAAGATTCCATCATCAAATCCCGATTTGGTGGATATGGGACCATTTGGAAAGAATACCCTTTCCAACAAAAAAATAATTTTCCAAATCGGTTGGCAAGCGACGGAGTTATGCCCGAACAAACATAAAAAAAAAAATAGAAACATCCGAATTGAGAACCTCCTCCTTTTTTAGAAGTCGGTTAAAAACTTGTTATAGTTAATATAATAAAATATTTATGTTTGAAGTCATGTTTTTGTGATTCAGGTAGCTGTGCATTATAATATTTTAAGTAATCACAACAGCGTAACGCATACAAAATTGTGAAAGCGAATATTATTTTAAATTACTGTCCGTGCAAGTGCAAATATTACATAAAACGTGTCTGTACATAATATCCTTGTCATATTTTACCTATTTTAAATAGAAGAGTTTTGCTCATGTTAGCGTTATTTTAATATGGACTTGGGTACGAGTCCTGGTTGGTCAAAGGTTATTTGGTTCCTTCCATCAGATTTTTTACAGTAGCAACCACGGTGTCTGGATTTGAGCCCATTTTATAGCAGTAGGCTCAGGAAAAGCTAAGAAGCTTAAAATAAGCTAAGGAACTTTGAAGAAGCTAAGAAACTTAAAAGAAGCTAAGAAGCTTAAAATAAGCTAAGGAACTTTGAAGAAGCTAAGAAACTTAAAAGAAGCTAAGAAGCTTAAAAAAGCTAAGAAGCTTAAAAGAAGCTAAGAAGCTTAAAAAAAGTTAACCGGTCGAGCAATGTAGTGGTGCTCGACAAACGATGCTATACCGAATATCGTGTCGTATTCTTTTAAATGCACATTTCAGAAACTTCATGGGCGCTACTGAAGTTGCCATATATCATCTGCATAGCTTTTTCCCAAGTTGGGGTCGGCAGATGCAGCTGAATACCAGTGTTTTCTGGGATTTCCCAGTAAGTATAGGGTAATATGATACCGCTTGGACCCCCCCTTTTTTCGGATGGATAATTATCTAATGTTCCCATTCTGCGCGTCGTGGAATAAAGTTATAGACATTTACCGACTAAACCCAAAAGTTTTATCAAAACATTTTTTTTTTTTCAGATTGCTGTTTTGCTTTACCGACGCAAGTGATAATTGAATGTGTGACCCGTAAAGCCACATTCAATTATTCAATAAGCAGATTAATGCGCTATATCAGAGTTGCGTGTTTTGAGTTCCATTTCGAGACCATCACATGACCATCATAGGTGTGACCATACTGACGATCAGATCCGATGGTCGACACCTATCAGGCTACTACAGCTTTATGTCACTGTTTTCATAGGCCCGCGGGCGGCATGAAAACCCTGACATCAGGTTAGGCACTAACCACACAATAAAGTACTGCTCTGAAGTCCATGTTCACCGAAAAGATAACGGTACGGTCTGATTATCTAAAAACAGCTGTCACTGTGACATGTTCTCATACAAAAATGTGTTTTAAACAGCTGATGGCCCTTAATAGTGTGTATATGGTTTATTAAAGTTTAAAGATCTTTTTGGTGAACATGAACCTTTTTGTATGAATTATATTTCTATTACAAGGTCAGATTTTTCGTATTGTATAATTATCACTTGTTACGGTGAAGGCAAACATCGTGAGGAAACCAGCAGCCTGAGAGATATTCCTCGACGGCATGTTAAGCCAAGTCAGAGACCTATGGGCGGCTTAAGAATTCTGACACCAGGTTAGGCAACTAACCACACGATAAAGATATGAATTATTCTTTTCTGATTCTCATCGTAGTATTCATTAATATAAGCACAATACACGCACTATGGGTATAAATAATAACAAACGCTCGGGTGGATCTTTAGGTTCAGCCGTGCTTGCTTGGGTTTGTCTGTGGATGGGTGACCGCCCATTAACCAACCATACCGAGTTTCTTCTGAGCCTCAAAAAGCACGATGAGCTGTTGGTATCGGCTGTCATTAGTAGATCTTTGACAGTCGTTACAGGTAGTCAGTGGCCCAAAAAGTCTGACACCAGTCTTGCTAAGGGGTATTGTATTACCCAGTAATAACTGGGTTGTGGAGGTCAGATAAGCAGCCGCTGCACGTAAAATTCTGCAAACTGGTATTTAGCTGCATCTGGTTAGACTGGAAGTCAACCCCAACATAGTTAAATAAATAAATAAATATCGATGGATATTAACACACAGCGCCACTTAGTGCCACAGTAAGCAAAGCTTGTGTCGTGGACACTAGATAGTTGATATACTACATATGTACTTTTTTTTGTAAATACATAGGTACTTATTATACATATAAACACCCATGACTCGGAAACAAATGTCCGTGCTCATCACACAAACATTTTCTCCTACCGGGATTCGAACCCAGGATCCTAAGAACGTAAGGCAGCGTCACTACCACTACGCCAATGGAGTCGTCACCGTCAGGTTAGGCAGATGATGAAGCATAGTACACCTACTTTGTCAACAACACAACGACTGACAGTCATTTTTGTTTCGCCACTAGCACAATAAAACGAGTAGAACATTCCGTAACCGTAATTCTCAGAAAGTGTCTAATAGAGGTGAGTCATAGTGGTGCGATGTCCCCCCTCAAGTTCGGACGGACTGTTTCCATTGATATACTAGATTGTTGTGAAGAATACTTTTGTTAAGTGATTGTGGGATTCCATCATAATCACTTTCAGAGTATCATCATCATCATCGTCTGCCTAGTCTTTTCCCAACGGTCGGCTTCCAGTTTAACCGGATGCAGCTGAATACCAGAGCCTTCAGATAAGTCAATCAATCAATCACTTTCACAGTAAAAACTAAAAAATAAAACAATAACAATTGTTAAAACTGTCATGGTCACTGCAACCATCATCATTACATTGAAGTCCTCCGCCACGTCTGTCGGTGTATAATCTCAAAAACTACCGCACCGATTTTCGTGCTATTTTCACCACTGTGTAAAGTGGTTCTCGAGGAAGGTAATTATAATTTGTACGCGGCCACGTGTTTTTATATTTACTACTAGCGGACGTCACGCGGTTTCACCCGCGTAGTTCCCGTTCCCGTGAGACTACGGAGATAAAATATAGCCTATGTTACTTAAGGTGAATGTAGCTTTCCAATGGTGAAAGAATTTTTGAAATCGGCACAGAAGTTTTTGAGTTTATTCATTACAACCAAACAAACAAAGTTTTCCTCTTTATAATATTAGTGTAAATTCATTTTAAGTTCCCGATATTGCAACACCGCGCGCTGTTACAAGAACCTTTATCACCGAGACACTGAAGAATGGTGTATTTGAAACTGAATAAGTGTTAATGAAGATGCTGAACGCTAGATTTTTTTTTCATCTTTATAATACTGCGAAAGGACATCAGTTAAATGAAGACGAACAATTTTAATCGTATTCAAAGACTACATTTATACTGTGCTCATTTTTTTTATCGTGTCGTATGTAAATGGAAACAGCACCACCAAACGATTATACTCTGTCGAAATATCGTTGGCCACTAATGTTAGATTCGCGTTGCGTACGACGCACTAGCCCCGCAGCGAACCGCACCGAAACCGCATCAAGGATTATTGCGGTGCCGTAATGTGGGTATTTGGAGAATTATCATTACTATGGGACGGGACTGAAGTTCAGGGGAATGGAATGAGTTGGTTATAAAGATAGGTTGGTGTTAATGGTTGGGTAGCAAGGGAAAATCCTTTGTTTGAATGGATATTGCATCCCAGCTTCCTGGTTATGGGAAAATGTGGAATGTTTTTGTTTGGCGAAGTACACGAAGATACAGGTCTGCCTTGATACTTTGCACGATAGGACAGAACGTTAGTCTAGAATTCGGAGATTGTGGAAGGCGCACTATTAGTTCCCATAATCCCCGGTTTAAAAGTGGGAAGGAAACATCGTGCGATTACATGAGCTTAACGCAAGTTTTATAATTACTAAAAGTATATGATTCACTGCTATAAACAAGACCAGAAAAATATATGATATTCTTCAGGATATATGCTAGCATGATACTGTTTTGAAAACATAATACAATTAATTTGGCTCGAAAAAAAGAAATCTCGAACTTATTTCTAAAAATATCTTTCAAACAATAAAAAACATACTAATATGCATGCGATCATTCTGATTTTTTGGCAAATAATTCTAAAAGCAATATATTAGCATGATAATGTTTCAGTTTTTTAATCCAATCAATAGCTTTTTTGTAAATCGATCGAAACCACTCATTTCGCGCTATTTGGCCCGCAGTGGCTGACGTAACAACCAATTTGTAGTGCAAGCTGATTAGAACTTTATTCTAACAGCATTTCAAACGAAGTTTGAACCACCACAAATAGAGTTGCTAATTTAGCTCGTCTAAGCGCCTTAAAGTAGAAAGAGCTTACGGCTAAATAATAACAGCCACTCGGGTCGATCTTTAAGCGAAGCTTGCCTAGGTTGGTCTGTGAATGGGTGACCACCCTTACATACCGAGTTTCCTTTGTGCCTCGGAAAGCACGTTAAGCTGTTGGTCCCGGCTGTCATTTGTAGATCTTTGAAAGTCGTGACAGAAAACTTGGGGAAGTTCGTCGTCTGAGCAAATAAACTCGAGTTGGCGTAGCGTGTTTTCGCGCGCATTTCACATAAAATGAGAGAGCGCGTACCAGATCACTCCTCCCCTTTAGCTGAGATGAGGTTTTTTGCAAGCAAACTATAATATAGCAAGTGCCAGTAAATTGGAACAATAACAGAATAACGGTCATTGCCCTTTGCCTAATATCTCTTCGTACAAACAAAAACAAATGAACCACGTATCGTTTTGCATTACGCAGAGAGCCATCAATGCTCTTCGAGTTCAGTATAACAATGCAGTCAGGATGCTGCTGGGGCTGCCACGCTTCAGTAGTGCGTCGGGAATGTTTGCTGATGCGCACACTGATGGCTTCGTAGCTATCAGACGTAAGCGTGCTGCGTCGCTACTGCAGAGGGTTCGGGGCAGCTCAAACAGTCTCCTGAATGTCATTGCGGGGAAGATTGCCCCTATATGGGTTATATGTTAAACCTAAATGTTCCACTAACATAGTTTTTAAGGTACTAACAATTGTTATGGATGTGAAATTCGTCTAAAATAAAAATAATGATTATTATTATTTTTATTTTATTAGAAAAAATGTTGAAGATCACGAAAGATGACGATTCAAGACTTGAACAGGTTTATTTTTGGATGTAGGTAGGACTTCCATTGCGATCTTAACTAGCACTGACTATAGCTGTGGCGATGGCGGAGAATGTAATTGTGTACCCACACCCAGCCAGAAATGACGAGAAGGAACACCATTTGGTTTTAGGCAAACGGAGTCTGATAAACCCCTCCAAGGCCCCACGGCAAAGAACATCCATTGCGGATACCCACACGTAAAAAAACTACAGCACTGTCATGAAATTTACTTTTTACAACCGAATTTTTTCAGTGTTATTTTAGCGATAGAAAGTATACCGCCACGCGGGCAGTCTCGACTTATCGACATTATCTAACGATAATAAAAGGTATGAAAATTAAAGGTAAATTCGCGATAAATACCCGTCTTCTCAAGTTTTATAATATTATCTAACGATGATGGCCGGCGCCCAGGTCATTGAGTAACATATTTTTTTACCACTGTAAGTCTTTGAGCAATAATAAAATTAAAATCCTGAAAAAAAAATTGCAGGTCTATTTTTTTTTTTAAGAATTGTACTATTTTGTCTGGTAGTTGTACTGTAACACAATTTCTAAGTAAAAAAATGCAAGAGGATGATGAATTTTGTGCAAATATAGGATTTGCACTGTCTTCTTTATAATTAACATTAATTTTAAGTAAAAGTAATCCATTAGATGGTATTTCTAATTAGCAAAATATGTGTTTAATTCTGTAATTATCTAGTAAGAGTAATTACCTGTAACATACATGCCCATTCTCCAATTTTAACAGTTATACACTTTTAATTATTTCCTATTTGAGACTTCATGTAAGTTTCTAGTATGCTCTAAGATTTAGTTTCCACTAGATGGCGCGATGACCTGGTAAATGCTGCATAAAACTGCTGGATGCGATTCGCACGAGACCGGTCAGGCGATACTTGGGGGAGGCCTATGTCCAGCAGTGGACGTCTTTCGGCTGAGATCATGATGATAATACAAGGAGTACGAAGATTTTAGTCGGTAATGAAAAAGAGCAGCGGTGGCCCAGTGGTGGCAGCCCCGACTTACGAACAGTAAGTGGGTTCGAACCCAGACAGGCGCAATACTTTGTGTAATTTATTTCATCACCGCCGCTCTCAAAACGGTGAAGGAAAACATCGTGAGGAAACCGGCATATCCTAGAACCAAAAATTCGAAGACATGTGACATCTACCTATCCGCACTGGGCCCGCGTGGTGGTAGATTATAGCCCATTCCCTCTCATTGAGAGGAGGCCGTGTCCCAGCAGTGGGAACATTATAGGCTGATGATGATGATGATGATGAATGAAAAAAATAATCTGCTGTCCCAAACATAGATAATACACTATATTATACAAGATAGATGCGCATCTTTGGTTTCCGTTTTTAAAACTGTGTACCTCAACTGTTAGATGGCACTGTTAGTTTCTGTTCAACCAAATAAATATAAAAAGTAATTCTTGACTACGGATTCGAACTTGGGAACTATTAGTCACAAGGCAACCGCTGTCACCGCTAGGCTATCTACTTCACTGACAAGTTGTCTAAAATAGCTGTTCTCTTTATGACAGTTGTAAGCTGTCAAACAGTTGAAAAGTTTGTGTCCACACACAAATGGCAGCACTATCTATTAAAATTTTGTTTGATGCCAATTTTGTTTGTATGCAAGTTTCACCGCCCTGGTCCCAAACATTTTGACAGTATCAAACAATGATCTTTTGTGGGAAATAGCAATATTATTGATTGTCCATGAATAACTTCTAAAGGGTCTGGAATGATGTATTGAACACGTGGTAACCGTCCTGTCTACCCTGTATTTACATTCATTTCTTAATAGTTATAACAAAGCTTGGTATCACGATTTCTAATGCGTCGGTTTATGAGTATGTGTGTACAAGACGGATGCACATGACGCAATCGTTGCTAAATTTGGCGGCGCCGCAATAAACTATGGAATACAGTTTTTCATTGGGGTGCCCATTAGTTTGGTGTAAGTGGGATAGTCCTGGGGTTGATTAAGACAATGCTATAAATCAATTAGCGGACTGATGGTGCATTTGTGTACTTGTTTTTATATAGGTATGTATTCATTTAATTGTGTTAGTTACAACAGTGGTGGATTATAGCCCATTCACTCTCATAGAGAGGAGGCCTGTGTTCCAGCAGTAGGAACATTAATAGGCTGATGATGATGATGATCATCATCATTCAATTTGTCAGATTCATTTAATTTGTTATCATTTAATTGTGTTTCTGTGTGTTTGGATGCGTATTTTGTGTGCACTGAATAAATGGTATGCATTACAACTACATTTACAAAGTCCAAGGGATTGAAAAATGCGTGTAGGTGCAAAATTCGTTTCAAGATGGAGTAGAAAATTGTTTAAATATTAAAAAAAAAATGCCAGAAAATTTTGTAGATAGCTACTAACAGAGATTACAGAGTAAGTTTCTGTTCCTGATTGTGATGAAAAAGAACGCGAATATTATCTGCGGCCAAAGTAACAGAATTTCACATTAAATAATGCAATTTTACTATACGTTATTTTTAAATTACAATGCAATTACACTTTGGCAGAGTTTTAATAAAAAATATCCCAAATATTAAATGCGTGTCAACACTTGGTCACCCTACATTTCTTTACTAGTGCGTGAACGTTGCGTGCGCAACATTTACCGATTTGCTACTTGTTTATACTTTTGCTCTTCTGTTTACCCCTAAAACCTATTTACCAATTTAATTTCAACCTTACCCCTTTACAATAAGCACCATACAACACACCAGGTATGAATTTTGAAACTTTTTTGCCGAGTGATTTGGAACTTTATGACCTTGTTTTAAGAACTTTAGAGGAAAGGGTTAAATGTCATAATAGTTTGCTGATTCGGTAAGATATCTACGGTATATCTTTCTGTTATCTATTTTACCATTTTGTAATATTTGATATAGTTGCCGTTATTTACTTCTTTATAATTAATATAGTTATGATCTAAGTAAATAAATCTGATAGTACCTAATTGGTATTAGTACATTAATTAGTAACTTACGTACATTTGTAATTTTGCAAAATGGTATATGATTGCGTGGCACAGTCGAAGTAATTATATTTTTACGCTTCTAAACTTCAGATAATTTGCAGAAAAAACTATTTTGAGACTGTTACTTAATTCGGCTTATTTTTCGTAATAGAGATTATGTAGATTTATTATCATAACTAATTAGCAACTCAGATTTCTTTACGAAATATAAAAAAACAACTCCTTGAACGTATGCTAGCCTAGTACTTTTTGGTAGGTTATCAATGTATTATTTGAGACTGGCTGACTCGCGCAATTTTGTCTGCGACACATAAGAGAAAGAGAGGGTTTTGACAATTTTACGTATTCTTCTGCCATTTTAAATATTTCTCCTGGTCTCAATTTCTGGCTTTTAATTTCAAACTCCACTCATAACTGCCTTCTGGTAACAGAGCGCCCATTATCAACTGTAGAGGGCCCATAACCTCTTGAAATCTTGAAAACTCGCAAAAAGATGTAGTTTCTTATTTACCTGACGGAATCCTTCTTTTCTAATAAAATCACATGATCACTCTTCAATAACACTTTATAAATTTACAGAGAGTTGCAGTCGTGAGCACCTCTAATACCATTGTCAAAAAGCTCATCACATCACACACATCATTCCGCATAATGGTAATTATGTGTTTGAGCCTTTTGGGGTTGAAACACTAGGGCCATGGGGTCCGAGTGCTCACTTAGTATTTCGAGAAATCTCTAAACTGTTGGTCGACTCTTCTCGTGACCAGAGGGCGGGCCTTTTTTTGGGCAAAGATGAAACAAAACAACAATTAAAACATTTTTCATTTAATAAATTTTTCATTGCCATCCAACGTGGAAATGCTGCCAGCCTTCAGGGCAGTTTTCCTGTTGGCAGCGATTTGGACGAATTTTTCGATGCCCTCTAACCCTTTTTGATTCTTGTACATATTTTTATTTCTAGTATTGAGTGAGTGTATATATACCTACTGTAAATAATTAGTCTGTGGTTAAAATAAATTGTTTCAAAAGGTGTATCTCCTAAGATATTCATTGAAATCAAATTACGTACCCAAGGGAAATTATGTCCAAAATTAAATACATGTGATGAACAATTTATTTATTTTATATATAACCCGACCGTCATCTTTTTGGTGAACATGGACTTTAATCGCACTAGATCACGCAATGTGGTAGGAGGGAAGAGAGGCCTTTGCCCTTCAGTGGAATAATATTAATCATCATCAGTCTATTAATGTTCCCAGTTCTGGGACAAGGCTCTCCTCTCTATGAGAGGGAATGGGCTATAATCCACCACGCGAGTCCAGTGCGGATTGGTAGATGTCACATGTCTTCAAATTTTCGGTTCTAGGACATGGCAAACCGCCATGTCCTGGAACCGAAAATCCGCGATGTTTTTCTTCACCGTTTTGAGAGCAGTGGTGATGAAATAAATGACACAAAATAATTCGCCTGTCTGGGTTCGAACCCACGGCTTACTGCTCGTAAGTCGGGGCCACCACCACTGGGCCACCGCTGCTTCTACTCCTAACAATATAGGCTTATAGCTTAAAGCTTCAGAAAGCAGTACTCTTCGATAAGGCTCGCATTGTGAGAATGTTCTTGTCTCTGCAGCCGTAACCACCGGTAGTTTGGACCCTGCTCCCGACACCGGCGGACCACAATTTGCTTTCACTGTTTTAATTTTTTATTTCAATTTTAATAGATTTTTTTAGAGATTATTACAAATGTCGAGAGTAAGTTGTTTAAAAGAGAAAACAATAATTATCAACAGTTGAAATGGGTACCTGGCCATGAGGTTTTGGTTACGATTCGATTCCCCGTTCAGGCAGTGTTATTAGAGATACCGTGGCCCCGGAACATAAAAGGCGAGGAAGGAACATGGATGGGTTTTAGTCAATCAAAGTCTGACACTACCTCTTGCTCCGCCCAGAGCGAAAAGTTTCACAAGTATGAACCTTGTAGTTACTAAGAATAACAGGACAAGTGCCTTTCGTCTTCGATAACGGTCTTGTTACAACTTATAAATCTTTTGGTAAAAACCGACTTTTAAGGCGATTACATAAGCTAAACGCGAGTTTTATAATTACTAAACTAAAAGTATATGATTCACTGCTATAAACAAGACCAGAAAAATATATGATATTCTTCAGCATATATGCTAGCATGACACTGGTTTGAAAACATCAAACAATAAAAAAACATACTAATATGAATGCGATCATTCAAATTTTTTGGCAAATAATTTTACAAGCAATATGTTAGCATGATACTGTTTCAGTTTTTTAATCCAATCAATAGTTCTTTTGTAAATCGATCGAAACCACTCTTTTCGCGATATTTGGCCCGCAGTGGCTGACGTAACAAGCACTTTGTAATGCAAGCTGATTAGAACTTTATTCTAACAGCATTTCAAACGAAATTTGAACCACCACAAATAGAGTTGCTAATTTAGCTCGTCTAAGCTCCTTAAAACTCAAACTCAAACTCAAACACAAACACGTGAAAAATTACTTTGGCTTCAGAAGTCGGTGACCTTTGTTTGATTGGTTTAGTTCTTTTGTCACCTACTTCTGAAGCTAAAGTTATTTTTCACTTTTTTGTGTTTTTAGAAGTCGGTTTTATTCTTTGCAAAAAGATTTTATTATTCACTTTTCATGTGGTTCACATGCGCTTACCCCTTCACAGTGTACTGGCGTGATGTTATGTTATGAACTGGTGTAAACAGTAGACACACATGAGATTTCAGCAATCCCAGTCCATTTGCTATCATTTATTGAGGAGTTCCGTTGCCTATCTCCAAAGTCTCCAAAGTTCTGCATCATATGTTCACCAAATTGGAATAGGACCACTTCGAGAAAGTACTCTTTCGAAAACTACCCAAGTCGCTTCATGTGTGCCTATAAAATTTGAAGAGTTCTATCTATTTCTCCAAGATTCCATCATCAGATCCTGACTTGACGATTATGGGACCACCTGTGAAGTATACCCTTTGAAACGAGATGAAATTAATCCAAATAGATCCAACCATCTTCGAGTAATCGGAGAACATACATAAAAAAAGGTTCCGACGAATTGAGAACCTCCTCCTTTTGGAAGTCGGTTAAAAAGACAGAATCAGAAAAATGCACAGGGTACTCGTTTATCACCGGCCCTAGTACATCATCATCATCATCTACTTAGCCTTTTCCCAACTATGTTGTGGTCGGCTTCCAGTCTAACCGGATGCAGCTGAATACCAGTATTTAACATGGAGGGACTGCCTATCTGACCTCCACAACCCAGTTAATACTAGGAAATACGATACCACTTGGTAAGACTGGTGTCAGACTTTTGGGGCCACTGACTACCTATAACGACTGTCAAAGATGGACAAATGACAGCCGGGACCAACGGCTTAACGTGCTTTCCAAGGCACGGAGGAAACTCGGTATGTAGGGGTGGTCACCCATCCACAGACCAACCTAGGCAAGCACGGCTTAACCTAAAGATCGACCCGAGCGGCTGATATTCCTTAGCCACGAGCTCCTCACCGGCCCGAGTACATGTAGTAGAATACAACAGATTTGCACCAAAAACACAAACATTTTTTTGGGACCACTAGCATGACGGTTAGGTATTCATGAATTGTACAACGTTAGCATTGCTGTTAGTGCCTCTACTCTCAGATTAGAAAGTACGTGAACGCGCCTGTCGCGTGGATCAGTGCTCATTACCCCGACTGTTACTTTTTATAAAACGATGAATTTGTGGGTGAGAGGATTTATACGATACGACTGCTTTACGACTGGCTGTAGTGATGGTTACTTTAAAACTATAAACACATCAACATTGAAAATGACTTCAGCAGGCCCAAAATGTTCGCTTTAGCAGAATCATAATATGAATCACCTTAAAAAAACTTGAAATGGACTTTATTGTCATACTTTTTTTTTTTTTTTTTAGGATGTGAAATCATCATATGACTTCTCCCACTCTGGGTGGAGCGGGAGGGAGTGTCAGACTCTTACTGACTAAAACCCATCCATGTTCCTTCCTCGCCCTCTATGTTCCGGGGCCGCGGTATCTCTTTCGGACAGGCCCGCAACCCCGGCAGGCTTCGGCCCTTGCGGGCCCCTCCCCTTATGCTGACATCTCTTTGAGGCGCGCGTGGAACACGAACGCGCCGTCGACACGGCCTGTTGTCGTCGTTAGACGGACGGACGGCTAGCTAGCCCATAGCCAACCGTCCACTCTTAAAGTCCATTTTAAGAATTTTATATCTTTAACGTGATTCGTATTATGATTTTACTAAAATGGCCATTTTAGACCCCCTGAATGTAATAATGATTACCGGATTCTTTGGTCTTTAAGATTATAAAGGGTGTAGAAGTATTTTGTTCTCCCTGTCATTGCAATCAGTTTTTATGTTTTAGACCATACCTGAGAACCTTTGGAGCTATTTATTGGTGGTCAAAGTTTCAACTTTTGACAAGGTTATTTTTTTTTTTTGCTAGATTTTTGGTTAAAACACCTTCACGACCCCGTACTATTCAATCCATCCATCAAAAGTTTCAACTTTTGACAAGGTTATTTTTTTTTTTTGCTAGATTTTCGGTTAAAACACCTTCACGACCCCGTACTATTCAATCCATCCATCAGCACAGTTTTTGAGTGCTTGACATTGAGTTCGCCCTTAAAAGGTGTTATTCACCCCAAAAAAAGTCATTTACCAGCAAACATTTTGCGTAGATTTACTTAGTTTTGGCTTTCGTGGAAGGTCTGTTTACACACATACATACATCCGACAATTTGATTTACACCTCACGACCAAGCAACCGTGTCGTGAAGTCGTATCGCAACCGTATCCTATAAACCGTCTCCCTCGAACATTTCCAGCACTTTACAGCGCTAGCTGGTCCGAAGTTTCCTTTCACTAGATATAATGAGATGCACTCATACAAATTGCTGGCATTTTGCTTTATTTTACAGTAGAATACTACCGTTAGAAAATACTCGCATTTTTGCAGCAAAATAGTGGGACTTGGAGATAGCAAAAACTGGCTTTGCATACCGAATTAAACTATAACGCTGGTCATCCAAAAACGTTTTGGGTGTATTTATAGCATACCTGCATTTCACCAGTTATGTTTAAGTCCCAAGTAAAAAGGGGCGAGCCTATAACCAACAACCGGGCACAAATACATAAAAATCAAAAATTTCTCAGTAGCCGCCATGGAGTCTTCTCTGGCTGCTAATGAGAAATTTTTGAAAAAAAAAACCCAATAACTTATTTTTCTGACCCGGGAAATAAATTCAGAACCTCATGATCATCAGTCGCATTTTCCATCTCCTTCCTCCTGGCTATTAACCCAATTTATTTGGGGTCAACCCTCCTAGTATTTTTGCGCCACACCGCACGGTTGTGGGTTGTCTCTGTCGTTGCGTGTGTGTTGTTCGCTGTCATGTCCTTTGCTAATGTTCGTAGCCAAGTTATTGGTGGTCGTCCACGGCCTATTTTTCCGTCTTGTATGTTCATGACTCTTTTTGCCATGTGGGCATCATCACGCCTCATCACATGTCCATACAAGAGCTTTTCGCAGAGCATCCATATTTCACTTTATATTTTCAGCATAATTCACACACAACATTATCATCACGAAAGACATTACAGCTACAATTCCACTCACATGATCACAGTTACTTCCGAACACCCTTTCACTGCCTGTAATCAGAGAAGTACTCACCCGAATTGCGGCCATCTTGGTTTTATTTCGCGAGTTTTAGCTGCTGTACGCCGCTAGCTGCTTGATTTTTTGTACAATTACTCTTTCTTGTTTATTTTTACTGGTGTTTGTAAAGGTTTGGATAGCCACTTGTCATGAAAATAAACAATTTAATAAGTTTTGGAAATCACACTTATCCAAATAAACTGGTGTACCATTGAACGAACAGTTCACTGGCACACTAGTTATTTATTCTTGTAAATTTATTTTAATACTAATATTTAGCTAAGTTGTACTACTACTAATAATATGTATGTAATTCTGAAATATTTTTTTTGAATTTGAATGAGATGTAACTTTTTTCAATATTTTGACTACCATCGAGAGTTTGAGACTAACACTCAGTGCTTTTCAACGTCATCATCATCATCTGCCTAGCCTTTTCCCAACTATGTTGGGGTCGGTAAGTACTAGGTAATACCTACGATACCTCTCGGTAAGACTGGTTGTCAGACTTTTTGGGCCACTGACTACCTGTAATGACTGCCAAAGATGGACAAATGACAGCCGGGACCAACAGCTTAACGTGCATTCCAAGACGCGGAGGAAACTCGATATGTAAGGGTGGCCACCCATCCACAGAAAAACCTAGGCAAGCACGGCTATGGATCGACCCGAGCGGCTGTCATTATTTAACTACGAGCTCCTCAGTACTTTTCAACGTCAAAATTTAGAATTAAGGAAGTAGAATTGATTCTAATTGCCATTGCATACAAGGCTGCAAACAAGTCTTTATTGCTCCTTTGAACAAAGGACTGCATTATTACCTTCAGCCTTTTGGGATACATAATATAATTATTTATTTATTTATTTTATACTTTTCAGGAAACTTACAGCAAATAAAAACAATGCTCTTAAATTATACGGATTCGAAGGCCATTTACAAGTTTCCGCAGATAAATACATTCGAAGCAAAAAAAGCAACAACAAAAAATCAACAAAAGAAAGAGGTTGGTACAACATACTTATTAGAAGTTGTCTTGTAGTCACTGCTAATCATCTGCCTCATACAAATCCGGTCAAAGGTATTACACCAATTTTTCAAAAGTGTCTCAATAATATTCTTCGGAATGGAATTGAAGTCATGGGCATTATTTAAAACTAAGGCACTACTGATGATAGAAACTAAATCCATTCGGTGTACTATTTTGCGAATCAAAACATGACTAATGCAAGTATGACAACCTTAAAGGAATAGTAGAATAACTCAAAATTAAAAGGGGACTTTCTGGATTATTCTTATATTAGGGTCCAGTTTCCCCCCTAAGGGGGATTCTCTTAAGGGGGATTAGTAGAATAAGTCATTGCACAACGCTTCATAATGCAAATAAACACTAAAAGTAATAAAAGCAAAATAAAAGCTGCACACGATAGACGTACTTACTAGTATTTAGTGTTTGGTTGTTGGTAAGTGCTGTGGCACTGCTCGAAAAAAATACCGTGACCCCGGAACGTAAAGGGCGAGGAAGAAACATATATGGTTTTTAGTCTGTAAAAGTCTGACACTCCCTCCCACTCCGCCCAGAGTGGGAGTAGTAATTTGACGATTTCCAATCCGAAAAAACAGGTGTTGGTAAGTAAATACGGATTATCTGGTTTACTACTTTCAATAGGCACGGCATCTCCCTCTTCTGCAAGGTACAGTCAGCGTCACGATGTGGTTGAAAGAATCTACGTTCGAACCTCATTGATGGAGTTCATTGTACAAAACCGTAGTGGTTTGTTAAACTAGTTTATAATTCTACTCGAAAAGCAAGAATAATACAATACAACAGCAATGTGAACAATACATTGTATGGTAACAGAATGTGGCTGCCTGGCCACAAACTAACGTCTATATTTTGCCTCAAAGCGGTTCGGGGTGTGAAATTATTAAACCCCTTGCTCCAGCATTCGTTCGGGTACAAATGAATCTAGGAGGGGTTCTAAATTGCTTGTGGCTTTGTAGTCGTGTGCACTTTGCGGGGCGAAAAGCTTTGTATGTATGCATTGCATTTCTAATTAATGTAGCACTTCGGGTTTCGGAAAGTATTGTTTGATATTGTTTTTTTTCAGCAATGTTTAAGGCGTTTACATGAGCTAACGCGAGTTTTATAATGACTAAAATTATATGATTCACTGCTATAAAGAAAACCAGAAAAATATATGATATTCTTCAGGATATATGCTAGCATAATAGTGTTTTAAAAACGTAATACAATAAATTAGACTCGATAAAAAAATCACGAACTTATTTCTAACATTTTTTTTTCAACCAAAAAAAACACACCAATTCTGTTTTTTTGGCAAATAATTATATAACCAATATATTGGGATTAAAGTGTTTTAGTTTTTTAGTCCCGTCCAGTCCAGTGAAACTACTCATTTCGCACTATTTGGCCCGCAGTGACTGACGTACCAACCACTTTGTAGTGCAAGGTGATTAGAATTTTATTCCAAAAGCATTTCAAACGAAGTTTGAACCACAACAAAAAGAGTCGCTAATATAGCTCATCTGAAAACGTTAAAAGCATGCTGAACTTGGTGTGACTTGGTATATGATAAAATATAGATATTTCTTTGGAAAACTATGAGTATTTTAATGAAGAATAACAAGCGTAAAGAAATATTCACAATCCTAATATAACTAGTACTCACCGTCTCTTAGCAAAACTTCGGACAGACAGAGAGACGGTCATAACGACACTGTGACACTCTTAGGTCCTGCGCAGACTACGGACTTATTGTGCGTGACGGACAAAAAGTCTGCGACAAATTTTGCGTGATTAATGTATTTGACTACTTATTTGACCATTTTTGTCGACTAAAAGGCAATCAGTAGGAGCTTTTCTATCAGTACATCCTTATAGTGGACAAAAAAGTAGTGAAACACAATTAATCACGAAAATTTGTCGCAGTCTTTTTGTCCGTCACGCACAATAAATCCGTCGTCTGTGCAGGCCCTTATAGTTATAAGAGTGTTACAGTGTTTGTTAATTAACTCCACCGATTTTTATGTGTTTTTTGTGTATGATTGGTAGGTCTCAGAATAGGCCGTAGGTAATTTTTCAGTCTCTAATACAACAGTAATAGCTGGTATAATATAACATTACACAAATAATCCTCAAACGGTTCTGCCTTTTCCCAGGGGTTCTAAAATGGCCGCTTTAGCAGAATCGTAAATGAATCACGTTAAAAAATTTAAATTCTTAAAATGGTCTTTGTAACCATAACCTTTTGATATTTGTTCATTACAAAATGAGGAGAGTGGAAGAAGCAAGAGCTCGTGGCTAAATGATAACAGCTGCTGTCGATTTTTAGGTTAAGCCGTGCTTGCCTAGGTTGGTCTGTGGATGCGTGACCATCCATAACATACCGAGTTCCCTCTGTGTCTCGGAAAGCACATGAAGCTGTTGGTCCCGACTGTCATTTGTAGATCTTTTTTGTTATATATTTTTTAAACACATTTGCTCCTACTGGGATTCGAACCCAGGACCCTAAGAACGTAAGGCAGCTTCACTACCACTACGCTATTCGGGTCGTAATATTTGTACACTATAACTTTTATGATACTGATAATTTGTAATAAGGTACTAGTTAATTATTTGGTGTGAAATAATAAGCCTTTTTTTATTTATTTTTATTTTATTTTACATTTGAGTATTGATAAAATTGTTACTGAGAATAATGAATTGCATTCGAGCACTGAAGAAATTTATCATCTTACACATTACATTTTCATTATTTACAATCACATTAGGTGCCTATAATAAATTATAAAGTAAAAGTTTTATTACCTATACTTAACCAGCTGATGCCCACGGCTTGGGCCTCGCTCAAATTATATTCAAATCTGCCTCAAGAACACAAAACAGCATCATTGCTGAAAACAGCATGAAAATTGGTGCAGTCGTTTTGGAGTTTATAGTGAACAGACAGACTGACACGGTGGAGGACTTTGTTTTTTAATAGAATTATGTAGTGATCATGATGGCGATTGTCACTTATTTACAGTACTATCCTTTCTTATTTAATGCTGACAACATTTTGTTGACGTTAACACCTTCACATAACATGATATCACGCCTTTTATCCCGAAGAAGTAGGATAGAGGTGTATACATTAGTGCCGCCGTATCCCAGTAGTTCCATTCTCTAGTTCCATAATGGAACTACTGGGATTTTTTTTCCCAGTATTTCCATGGAACTGGCATTCTGTTTATGCAAGATAAAATTAGTCTCAGTAGTTCCGGTACAGGTAATCGATGGAGGTATTAATCAAAGGTCACCCATATGTCACCAGTAAAACACCTTCACTTGAAATAATTATATTTAGGGCTGATTGACATTTTCATTCGTCAATGCATTGCCTCTCACATTTAAACCTGCGGGCCTAAATGACCGCTCTATCAGGATCATAATTTGAATCACGTTAACGCGAAGGCTCCATTTTAGACCCCCTGTTCTGAATAGTAATTTAATATTAAATGATAAATGATACTTATTCAGCAAGTAGCTTTTCTCAAACACTTTTACACGTCATTTTTTTTTTAAACTAGTTCGGTGTTTCGTACCTGACTACTCTGAGAAGAAACAGCCGAAACAAACTCAGAGGTCATAGTCTCTTTTGAAGTCCAGCCAATCTTGTTTAATTCACATGAGGACTATGCAGATTAGTGTCTGAGATGGTATTTTGAAGAAAGAACCACACAGATTTGAGTGGACCTGTCCAGTCAGTGTAAACATTGGCATAGCATTAGCATTTTTTTATCAAAAAGAAACACCGAGGGCGAGAGAATTAAAAAACTGTTATTCGTCGAATGCATTACTGTCGCGCAGTGTCTAAGCAACCGCACGCAGTGCGCGAAACAGACAACACCAGAAAACACTAATTAAAAGTACTTACACAAAACCTGGTGGAATGACCTGGTGAAGGTTGCGGGAATCCGGTGGATGCGAGTAGCAAGGGACCGGTCAATGTGGCGACACTTGGGGGAGGCCTATGTCCTGCAGTGGACGTCTTTCGGCTGAGATGATGATGACACAAAACCAACGTTTCGTGGTCCCCTGATTATATCCTCAAAACTTGACCGAATTAACTACTTTTTTAATTAAAAATTAAAGAAAGGTTATATCGCCGTGATCCTCTTATACTTTTATTTAGTCAAATTTGCTTTCTGGATGTTTGAACACAGCAATCTAGTAATTTTATTTAGGTTTTTGTAGTTTCATATCTCTTTTAATAAATAATTTATGAAAAAAGAAAAGAAAACATAGGGACATGTCAAAATAGTGGTCATAGATTTATTGTAAAAGAAACTTCTGGCATAGTCCAGGAAGGAAACATGGGACTACGTTTGTATGAATAAATTACCGTGCTGCGTCTCCTAAGCATAAACCAGCCGCAGCATAAGTGATATTTCAAGGGTAGGTAATCCGCATTAAATCAATGTTTACTTTATTACACTCCCAATGTACCTTGACGAAAAGTTGTGGCCACAGGGTATTATATTCCGACGTTTCGTAAACTATAAAATGAAGCGTAAAAATTAAACATCAACACTAGTTGCCGGCAACGAGCTCGTTAATAATGAGTGAAAACGTATACAAGTTTATTACCTTTAATTGTAAAAATGTCAAGCGCTCTGTCCAAAGTATTCGCGACCTATGTAAACAAGCTGATGTGATTGCTCTTCAAGAAACGTGGTTGCTGCTAGAAGAAATCTCATTCCTTGACAGCATAAGTGATGAGTTCAGCTATACGGGAGTATCGGCGGTGGACACCTCGGCGGGCATGCTTCGCGGCAGGCCATATGGGGGAGTAGCCCTCATGTGGAGAAAATGCCTTTTCCGTGATGTGACGATTATTCAGTGCGGTAATCCACGTATTTGTGCGGTTAAAATTGCGTTACAAAATAAAGCGTTTTTAGTGCTCAGTGTGTACATGCCAACGGACACTGTGGCCAACCTAACGGATTTTACTGACGTCTTGGGTTCGGTGAGTGCGATTATCGATAATTATAATATAGATTTTGTATTAGTATTGGGAGACTTTAACGCCCACCCGTCCGAACAATTCTATAACGAACTAACTGGGTTTTGTAGTGAACAAAAATGGAAGTGTATTGATACAGAAGTACTGGGTATACAGTCGGACACATATACTTTTCTTAGTGAAGCTCATGGGTCTAAACGGTGGCTAGACCATTGTTTGGTAACAGAGGCAGCCGCTAACTGTATTAGAAGTGTATATGTGTTGTATGATGTGTTATGGTCCGACCATTTTCCTATGGTGGTAGAATGTAGCCTTAATGCAATTGTGCCAAAGTCTTGTGCCATTAATGTGGCCTCAAATAAGGTTGTGTGGGGGGAAAGAAGTCGAAGTCAAATTGAGCTTTATCAAAAACAATGCAATGAGAGACTGCGACTAATTGACTTTCCACGCAAACTGGATAAATGTTGTGATACCTTGTGTAACGACCCGAGTCACAATGTTGTTATAGATAAGTTGTATGCAGACATTGTACAGGCTTTGGGTCAATCAGCTGTTTTGGGTCGAGAAGGTAGGTGTCGGCGCTCTAAAAGAGTGGTTGTAGGGTGGAACAAGCATGTAGCTGACTCTCACAGGGAGGCCAAGCAAAAATTTTTATCTTGGGTGTCGTATGGTAGACCGGAGTCCGGGCTAGTCTATGAGGAAATGTGTGAGGCTAGACGAGTTTTCAAGTCACGGTTGAAATGGTGCCAAGACCATGAAGACCAAGTTAAAATGGATATGCTCGCCTCTCATCATAATAAAAATGACTTTCGCGGATTCTGGAAGCATACTAAGAAGTTGCAAATCAGATCTGGTGTCCCTGTGAGTGTGGGTGGAAAAACCGAACCGGAAGAGGTTGCTAATCTATTTATGCAGCATTTCTTTGTAAAGTCGCCTCTGGGACCCTCTAGTTCGGTGCTCGATGCTGTACCCGGTATGGAAATAGGAATTAAATTTAATGCCAAAATGGTTGCCAGGACAATTTCATCAATGTCGAAGGGTAAATCCCCTGGCCATGACGGGCTGAGCATCGAACATCTGCAATATAGTGGCCCACACCTGGCCCGTGTTCTGGCAATGCTGTACAGCTTCTGTGTGAGCCACAGTTACCTGCCAAGTGATATGATGCGTACTGTAGTGGTGCCCATTGTTAAAAACAAGACTGGCGACCTCGCTGACATCAGTAACTATCGGCCCATATCGCTAGCTACTGTAATAGCAAAGGTGTTTGACAGCATGCTCAATGTACACTTAAACAGTAATATAAAGATTCACGATAATCAGTTCGGTTTCCGACCTGGTTTATCGACAGAAAGTGCAGTGCTGTGCCTTAAGCATGCTGTCAATTACTACACACAGCGTGATACTCCGGTTTACGCCTGCTTTCTCGACCTATCAAAGGCTTTTGACCTGGTTACTTATGATTTGCTCTGGAAGAAGCTAGAAGATGAGAAACTACCAATAGGTCTCATCAACATCCTTAAGTTCTGGTACAGTAACCAGTCAAACTCTGTACGATGGGCTGGAGGCTTTTCTCGTCCATATGAGTTGGAATGCGGGGTGAGGCAGGGAGGGTTGTGCTCACCAACGCTTTTCAACTTATATGTAAACGAATTGATTGGTGAGCTCAGTAGCACCAGAGTTGGGTGTCACATTGACAGGATCTGCGTCAATAACATTAGTTATGCAGACGACATGGTGCTGCTGAGCGCATCGATCTGTGGCCTTAGAAGGCTGGTCAATATCTGTGAGGATTATGCTCAAAGACACGGGTTGATGTATAATTGTAAGAAGTCAGAGGTCATGGTATTCGAAGCAGGTCGTAGAAACGTACAAAATATGCCACTAGTGCGGCTAAATGGAACGCCGCTAAAACGTGTTTCCATTTTCAAATATCTCGGTCATATATTAACACCTGCTCTCGATGATGACTCTGATATTGAGCGTGAGCGGAGGGCGTTGTCGGTAAGATCGAATATGTTGGCTCGCAGGTTTGCACGTTGTTCTTTAAAAGTAAAAATTACTCTCTTTAGAGCTTGTTGCACTACCTTCTACACGTGCAGCTTGTGGGCCAGATATACGCAGCGATCGTACAGCGCCCTCCGTGTTCAATATAACAACGCATTTCGGGTGCTGGTGGGGCTGCCCCGTTTCTGTAGCGCATCAGGGATGTTCGCCGATGCACATGTAAATTGTTTTTACACAACTATGCGCAAAAGGTGTGCATCACTGGTGTGGAGGGTGCGGGGTAGCTCCAACAGTATTCTAAATATGATTGCAAGCCGGCTGGATTGCACATACGTGAATCGCTGCGGTGCTATTTCTTACGGAATGACACCGGGGTGAGTCACGGTGCGGAATGATCTAGTCGTATCAGCTTTTAATGTTTTTGTGTTTGTTACAATAATGTCACTGTTTTACTAACATAGTTTTAAGTTATACTAACAAAATTGAATGAGTCTAAGCTACTTGAATAAATAAATTATTATTATTATTATCTCCTTTATTTATTTATCATCTTATTTTGTACATTTTTAAATATTTCTTAAAAATCATATATAAAAACATTTAAAAATATAAAAAATAGGGATCCACCCGTGTCGAGAGCAGGGTCCAAGTCACCGGTGGTTAGGGTTGCAGAGACAGGAACCTCCTCACAATGCGAGCCGTATCGAGGAGTACTGCCTTCTGTATCAGGCCCTTGATCCAACCGCCTAAAGAAAGCTTCGACAGATGTTCGTCGAGGCTCTTGGCTATCAAGCCATTGGCTGACACGATAACCGAGTTCATATTCCACATGTCGCGAACCTCGTGCGCCAAGTCGAGATATTTTATTTGTTTCTCTTTCTCAGCTTTCACGAGGTTCTCGTCATGCGGAATGGTAACATCGATTATCATTACGCGGCGCGCTGATTATTATTATTATTATTACATTAATTTTACACATAATACATAATATTTTCTTAAAACAAATCCATTTTACTTCTTCTATCACTGCTCACTTTTAAAATCCTATAAGCACCATGGGTGCCGTCATCCAGGTGATCATGGCGATGCAAGGATCTACACGAATTCGTTCTGGTCATTGTATCGTAAGACCCGTTGCGCCCGCGCAGGACTCTGACTGCGCTTCGGTGACGTGTGCGCGCACGCGCCTCTGGCTTGAGATCTGTCTCGTAGAATTTGCGCTCTTCTCTTTGGAGCCATTTTGAGTTTGATAGGAGTTTCTTTGTCCATTCGTCTGTGGAAAGAGATTATGATGTTTTAGATGCATTATGAACGTCTTATGATGAAGGTTGTGTGTAAAAATTCGAAGACATGTGACGTCAACCAATCCGCATTCGGCTCTTGTGGGCCCCTTTATTTTGCTGACACATCTTTGAGGCGCGCGTCAAAGAGATGTCAGACACGGCCTGTCGTCATAAGATGGACGGACGGCGACCTAGCCCATAGCTAACCGTCCACAGGCTCGCGTCTACAGTGGCCGGTAGCCACCACTTGGCCCCCGACGCCCGATGCGTCTCACGTGGCGGCACGTTCCGCCACCTCCTTCTAGCATGACTACTTCGCAGTAGGAGGTGACAGCTTCCCATTCCGTCTCACTCCGGACCATGAATTGAACCAGTGCCGGACGCGAGATATCGCCGCCGCTGATCGCCGCTACGAGGACATGGCGTTGCTCAGCCCACGCGTGGCAGACCTCCACCGTGTGCTCCACCGTGTCCTCCGGTCAATCCTCGCAGTGGAAACACCCGGGCATTTCCTCCCGCCCGATTCGATGCCCGATGTCAAAGTTCGACCTCTTCGCGAAGTTTTTTTTTGAAATACAAGTTTTATTGTAAGATTTTTAAAGGCCTCTACAACCCCCATACTATTCAATCCATCCATAAGCACAATGTTTTAGGTGCGTTACATTGAGTTCTACCACAAAACATGATTTTCCAACCCAACATTTTTGCGTAAAGTTACTTTGTTTGATGTACAGAATGATTGGTTGATGGCTTTGTAATGAGGTTGTTTACAACTTGTTTAGTATGTCAACTATCTGGTGTCTTCGACACAAGCCTCGTTACTTATAGTGTGGCACTAGATAGCGGTGTGTATAATGTCCAGCGCTATTTATTTAGTACTATTTATTGACTAAAACACGAATGTCCTTTAAGAACTCACCATTGAGATCCTTCATCGTTCCAGCTCTCCCCCCATATTCACAGGGCAGCCCATCTATAGGAATCCGGTCTGTACCCAGCGCCTCCTCGATGCTATCCGAAGTACCATGCAGCTGGACCAGCTTGCGTCTCCAGGTGTACAGGCCTATGTGGAGCAGCAAGAGGGACATCGTCTTCAGGCGCTGTGTGTTGATTATGTGAACTTCGGAGATACGTTGAGGGTAGGCTGTCTGAAGAAGATACAAATACAAGCTTGTTATTATTGTGTGTGTTAATACGGGACCGAAACGTGATCGCTCACAATGGGCCTTATCAGAAGACTTAAAGTCACCCAAAGGGCAATCGCAGTTTTCTTGCGAGGTTGAATCAGAAAATCAATGCTACCGATGTAGCCCGAAGAATAGCCAAAAATAAGTGGCAGTGGGCAGAGCACATTGGAGCTTTCTGGAGCGGCGACCTCGAGCCGGAACAGGATGTGTTGGAAGACCTCCCACTAGGTGGACCAATTACCTGGTGAAGGTTGCGGGAACCCGTTGGATGCAAGTCGCATGGGACCGATCAATGTGGCGACACTTTGGGGAGGCCAATGTCCAGCAGTGGACTTATCTCGGTTGAAATGATGATGTTATCTTTGAAAATATTACCTATAAACGATAGTAGATTGAAAAGGAATGAAGATAAATGCCAATGTGGTGTGTAAGATAAGATTTGTAATTTTGATTATGATCTTTCGTGACACCGAAAATACGACGATAAATTAAACTGCATTGAGTAAATCCAGTAGTGTAGTCAATGGACATTATTTTTGAATTTTCAGCACTTTCTATACATTTACGTATCATACAGGCTAACGGGTTTACGACTCCGTCATAGATAAAAACTCTAAATACATGTTGAAGATTCGTTTACTTCTGAGCATTTTTCCCACGAAGTTTTTGATATCATGCGATTCTATCCACCCTTTGTTATTTTAAATGTATTTATTAACTACTAGCTGACCCACGCAACTTCGTCTACGTCAAATAAGAGAGAAAAACTAAAGCAAAATTTTTCATTCCTGCTCCGCTCCTAATAATCGTAGCGTGATGTTATATACCCTAAAGCCTTCCTCGATAGATGGACTATCCAACACAATATATTTTTTTAATTCGAGCCAGTAGTTCCAGAGACTAACGCGTTCAACCAAACAAACAAACAAACAAACTCTTCTGCTTTATAATATTAGTAATATTATAGAATAGATTAATTATGTAGGAGTTTGTGGCTAATTAATAACAGCCGCTCAGGTAACCTAAAGATCGACCATGCCATGCTTGCCTAGGTTGGTCTATGAATGTGTGACCAGAGATTCCTCCGTGCCCCGGAAAGCACGTTAAACTGTTGGTAAGTAAAGGCTATCATTTGTCCACCTTTGACAGTCGTTACAGGTAGTCGGTGGCCCAAAAAGTCTGACAAGTACCAGTATCATCAGATAGGCAGTCGGTCCGTGTAAAATACAGAAATTCAGCTGCATCCGGTTAGACTGGAAGCCGACCCCAACATAGTTGGGAAAAGTCTAGACAGATGATATTAACTATTCATTTAAATATAGTGTTTAATTGTAACCTTCATGCACCAAACGAAATCTTTCCAGTAGGTGCCTCTGAAGTGGTTCTTGATGTGCGCTGGTTGGAGATCGCTGACATCTATGAAGATAACTTCCTCACCAGGTGTTGGGTCGTCACGGACTCTGGAATAAAAAAAACATACATAAACTCAAGCCGTTTCTCTTGTAGTAGGCGTAAAGCAAAGAACGCGATCTGCTACGATATACATACTCCTTGCACCTGCAGAAATCTACCACAAAACGTGATTCAAGAAAGTCTTATTGCTGTTAGGTATCTAAACCATCTGCTTTATACTTCGATTTTATATTTCTTCCCAGATGTGAAACAACTACTTCAATAATAAATTATGTTTATTTTAAAGTAGGTATTTATAAACACTTTTTTGTATTTTTTTTAAACAGATAAAGCCGGTGTTTTGTACTCAGAGGTCTATTTTAAAGCCCAGACATTGCTCAACTCACATGAGGGCTATGCAGATTAGTCCAAGATGGTATTTTGAAGAAATAACCACACAATGGACTTGTCAAGTTAGTGCAAGCATTTGTCAGTTATCGTGTAGCTCGGCTTATAAATAAGTATTGCAATCGTGACTGCTAGGCACGATCCTGTGGGTTCGATTTCCATGTTAGGTAAATTATTATTGGGTGTTCCCATCAGAAATTTGCCAGTAGCAACAGTAAACGGAGTCATTTGACTGACCGATGACCGATTGATAGAAGTAGCTTGCCCCTATTGCGTAGGACTTAGGGTCGTAGCACATGTATGTATCGGATCGGAAAGGGATCGTCACCTTATCAACTCGAGCCGTTCAGTATTATTTGTATGAAACTCCCTACTGCAACGCACACTAATCGGAATCGTAATGTAATCGACTCGCCTCGGGACACGCTCACAAACCGCAGTGCGGTGCGTGATCGACTTGCAGTCCGTACGCGCTTTCTCCGCACCCTAGCTTACGGCTCTCCGTACCCTAGCTTACGTTAACGTTTGGATTCAAAGTGATTAAACTAGTGCCGCCTAGCCGTCAACCAGCGATCGACGAGCCGTAAGCGCGACGTCGCCTGTAGCCGACTCGCCGTGCCGGAGCTTCTGATCCGCTAACGTTACGTGGTTGCGTAACGTGGACGCCTGTTTGACGCCAAGGGAAAAGGCGAGGAAGAGGAAACGTCAGATGTACCATTAGGTGTACCTAACCTTTCGGGCATAACAGGCTCGATGTTAATTTAAACTTGAACGACTTTTAAAGGTCCACTATAATGACGAGACGAAACGATGTGCAAACAGTCTGGAGCATAACAAAAGACTCCATTGTAGTAGTCACAGTCTTTGTTAGAAACAGTGGCTCTTTGTTTCTATAAACTGATTATATTCCAATATTCTGTAGAATAAATTTATCTGTATTTACTTAGTTCTGAGTCATATCGATAAGGTTTGTGTGAGGCCTTTGAGGCACTTATTTTTGACAAATCTTTGTAATTTTGTGACATTCGGTATGATATGGTTTTGAATGCGGTGACCCCAAAAAGGTTAAAGTCCATGTTCACCCAAGAGATAACGGTCTGATTATCTAAAAACAGCTGTCACAGAGACATGTTCCCATCAAAAATGTGTTTTAAACAGCCGTTTTTAGATAATCAGACCGTCATCTCTTTGGTGAACATGGACCTTAGTATGTTTGTTTGTATTTACGTAAGTATGGTCTTCCGTAGCGCCTAAACTATACATCCGATTTTAATGGATAAGGTGTCAATCGATTCGTTGTTATAGCCCGTAAGATAGGCCACATTTTAATCAACTATAGAACGAGTCGATTATCCCCGTAACCCCAATTTTAATTAGACCCTGATTTTTGCAAACTCCGAACTACTACTGAGAAACTAATGGAAAAAACCTAATAGAACTTTTTGCCCAACCCGGGAATTGGACCCAGGACCTCACGCTCAGGAGTCGCACTTTGCGACCACAACACCACCAGGGCAGTGGTGTTAGATAAAGTATGACTGTACCTGATGTCTAATATCATCAACCATCGTGCGAGTAACGCCTTAGCTGATAATGGTCTATCTTGTACTGCTGGAGCCGGCAGTCGGACCAGGGTCACTCGCCTCCCTCCGATGCTACGACACCGCAGTGGCACGATATATCTGGAAACCGTTAAAGGTTAAAATAAGAAAGTGGTTGCACATGGTTGTCGTACATAAATACATTTCTTACACCGTCTTACTAATTATTCTAAAACTAGCTGACCCATGCAACTTCGTCTGCGTCACATAAGATAGAAAAACGAAAGGAAAAAAATTCCCCGTTTTTGCAACATTTTTCATTCCTGCTCCGCTCCTAATGGTCGTAGCGTGATGTTATATAGCCTATAGCCTTCCTCGATAAATGGACTATCTAACACAAACAGATTTTTTCAATTCGAACCGTTAGATCCTGAGATTAGCGCGTTCAACCAAACAAACAAACTCTTCTGCTTTATAATATTCGTGAAAATATGCGAGGATTTGGATGTTTGGATCAATTTGATATTTATAAAATATACTAAATATAAAGTACAGGATGCTTAGGCGTTAAGTACTAATCTAGATCGCTGTGATCTGGAAACATATCCAGAAAACTTGCAGGATTGCCTCGTTGAATGGCATTGGTAATTCTTATGAATTGATTAATTGTTGTTGCATAATATTTTCTCGCCAATTTGCGATTTAATTGGCGAGAAATGTTGAAGGAATGGATGGCGATCACAGAAGTGGGACAGTTCAGGCTAACATACATTTTATATTTTTCCTTAGTTTTAAAGTCTGTCGAATAGTTTGATTAGGTACTTACAGTGATAAGGATAATTTACTAAACCACTTAGTGAAGATTTTTTGTATGTATACATCACCGTCAATTCGAATACCTAGAAGAATACAAATTAGCGGCGGAAGCACTCAATAAATCTAATGCTAACTACGTTTGTCATAAAGTGAATAATTCATTATTTTATTGGTGTCCTTTCCAGGTGTGAAGGCAAGTAAGGCCTTCTTGATGTGCTGTGGCTACGGGTTTAGATTTAACAAGTACTTGAAATGTTTTGAATCACAGGTAATAATGAAGTCTTTGTAAAAAGATGGAGTATCTTTTTATCATTTACATACTTACCTCGCATTACAACATCAACAAATAATATGAAGAGTACAGGGAAAGAATGATCAAATTAACTTTTTATAAAAATTAGAAGAGAAATTATTTCTTAACTTAGAACACTCGTAAGTACTTGAAAAAATGACACAATAATAATAATTTCTATCTTAAAATCACTGCTAATACTTTGGTTTCATTATTTACTAAAATAAACATATTTTTAATGATAATTATTTAATAATTTTCAAGTTCAGGCCCAAACATAAATCATGTAAATTATCAAATTCTTAGTGGAAAATATTCAAAGTGCTGTACAGATTAGTAAAATAATCTTGGGTTTTTTGGGAGCAAAATTGTTTCAAATGTTATAAATCACTGAGTGTACAGAACCTTTTTAATTGGAATTAGCTCACTGTAAGATTTTTCAGGTCCATCAGATTCTTGAATTCTTCTTTTTGCACGTTGGTCGACAATAACATAACTTTCCCAAGGTATATTTCAATGATTGCCGGGAAATTACAGTTTGGCAGTAATCATTGCTTTTATTACTCAATTCCGAGACTGGCCTTGTTGCTCAAAAAAAAATTCCACACAAGGGTGCTCAAAGAAGAACTCCACACACACTTATCGTTCGAAAACTTGTAAGAATGATCAAAGACTTTTACCGCATAGACTATGATCACCAATAACTTTTTTGTAAAAAAATAAAACGTGATTTATCGTGACTTAGTACGTTTATATTCTTTATCAAAATCAAAATCAAAATCAAAATCAAAGCATTTATTTCAAGTAGGCCAGTTACAGGCACTTTTGAATTGTCGGAACAAAAATGAAAATTTAATGTAGCTACAGTCCCAGTCACAAGACATACAAACTGTGAAAGTACTGTAGTTGCCCATTCCCTAGTGTAGATCTCTATGGAGAAGAACGGGCAAGAAACTCCATGGACACTCTTTTAAATCAAAATAAATAAAATGTTACAAAATCTTGGTTACATCATTCTTTTCTTGCCTAGTGACAGGCAAGCGTGTCTTACGAACTTGATGACGTTATTAACCTCAAAGCAGTTTTAGGATGACTTTGATCGTTCTTTCCCTGTGCTCTTCGTAAGTGTTTTAAATATGTGAACGCAACTCCAGCCCCCAAAATACACCTCTCGCGACCGGCCCTGGTTCAATCCATGGTCCGGAGCGAGACGGAATGGGAAGCCGTCACCTCCTTCTGCGAAGCAGTCATGCTAGCGAAGGAGGTGGCGGAACGAGAGAGGGAGAGATCCTCTCTTCCCGGCCGCCGCGGGAGACGCACCGGGCGTCGGGGGCCACGTGGTGGCTACTGGCCACCGTAGATGCGGGCCTGTGGACGGTTGGCTATGGGCTAGCTAGCCGTCCGTCCGTCTAACGACGACGTCAGGCCGTGTCGATGGCCGGCGCGTTTGTGTTCCACGCGCGCCTAAAGAGATGTCAGCATAAGGCGAGGGGCCCGCAAGGGCCGAAGCCTGCCGGGGTTGCGGGCCTGTTCGAAAGAGATACCGCGGCCCCGGAACATAAAGGGCGAGGATGGAACATGGATGGGTTTTAGTCAGTAAGAGTCTGACACTCCCTCCCGCTCCGCCCAGAGTGGGAGAAGTCACTTGATGATTTCCCATCCTAAAAAAAAAAGCCCCCAAAATACAGTCACAGCCTAGTTTCGGGACTTCTGTTTCTTAAACATTTGTGTAATATACTAGATATGATTTAGTCATAGTGTTCAGTTAGGTTAAGAAAATGATTGTAACTATGATTCAATATTATTGTGCTTATTCTTCCCAGCCTTCAAAAATATGTTTGTGAGAAATATACTTTTTTGTAAAACCAAATGATTTGAAAAGAGTAACCATGGAGTTTCTTGCCGGTTCTTCTCCATGGAATCGACCAACGCGAATCGGGCACCTTTTTCGACGTTTTATAAGTGCCCATCCAGGCCTATCTATACTAATATTATAAAGCAGAAGAGTTTGTTTGTTTGTTTGGTTGAACGCGTTAATCTCAGGAACTACTGGTTCGAATTGAAAAATTATTTTTGTGTTGTTGTTATTGAGAAATGCTTTTAGGCTATATAGCATCACGCTACAATTATTAGGAGCGGAGCAGGAATGAAAAACGTTGCAAAAACGGGGATTTTTTTCCATTTGTTTTTCTCCCTTATGTGACGCAGACGAAGTTGCGCGGGTCATTTTGATTTTATAAAAAAAAACTGGTGGAGTCATGTATATTTTATATTTCCGCCCAAGTAATTGTTGTAAGGAGGATTGTTGGTTGTAAGCAGGAGAATTTTCTGTTCGTATAGGTCTCTTAAGCGTCTTCAGAAATTCCTGCCATTTCAAACTAAAATTACTCTTGCCCAGTCTCTTCTTCTACCTCTTCTAGACTATGCTGATATCTGTTTTCTTGATGCGACTGAGGAACTTCTGAATAAGCTCGAACGTCTACAAAATCTGTGTATCCGCTTCATTTTCGGGCTTCGTAAGTACGACCATGTGTCGGAATTTCGGAAGCAGCTGAAGTGGCTACCTATTCGTCAGCGTCGAGATTGTCACATTCTTTCTTTTCTCTTTTCCATTCTTCATAATTCTAAGGCTCCTTCCTATCTTCGTGAACGCTTTGAGTATCTCGTACCTAGAGGTAAACCTTGTCGCTCATCATCATCTCTTCTCCTTCGTTTTCCTCCCCACTCCTCAAGTCGGTATGATGGATCATTCACTGTTCGTGCTGTGCGCCTTTGGAATTCACTTCCACACTCCTTGCGGGATAGCCCTTCGTTAGAGGTGTTCAGGAAGGGAATAAAGGACCATTTCCTGTCTATATGATCAATATGTATGTATATATGTATCGGATTTTATTGGTATGTATAATATATATCTAAGCCGTATGTATTACGTATATTAATTTTATAGTATGAATGTAGTTTTCTTTTTTTTTTTAAAGTTTATCTAGAATGTAATGTAAATGCACATACGTAAGTATATCCTCTTTTGCAAATCTCGCTTTCAAAATTAGGTTTGCTGTAAGAAAACCCAACTATGGGTTAAGCTCGCCTTTGTACATAAGCTATATTATTGCAAGTATTATGTATATAAGGCTGGGTTAGGTTAGGTCCACCATTCTTACCACTATTGTATGGTCCTTCGAGCCGAATATCCTAACTTGTATAAGTCAACTCATTGTGAGATAAAAAAAATGGTGGAGACATATAATCAAGTGGATATTAAACCTTTTGAGCGCCAGAGCATAAACGCACGCTCTCGTGCCCTCCACGCCAAGCCTTGTGGATTTCTCCTACCATTTTGTCACATATTTGTGTCGTTCGGTGTACAGAGTACGCGCTTGCTTGTCACGTATATGTGACAGTGGCGTTCAAAAATTGAAATATTTCGTTAAGGTTTTGTGGCAGCAAAAACACCCCAATTATCAACTCTGAACTGTAAAAATGATGATAAAAACAAAAAGTACTCACACATCCTGACAACTAGATAGAATCTCCTCATCATCCGGGTGCCTCTTGTGCCACAACTCCGTCAGCCCTCCCGGCCCTCTCGCTGTGTAATACCTCCTCGCCCTCTTGGCTGCTTCGACTTCATTCCCCTCACAGGTTATAGGGAAGAGACCGAGTACTTCCAACTCTTCGGGAGAAGGTTCCCTGGTCAGGTTGTCACGGGCCCATCGTTGAGCAAACGACGCTGCTGGTGACATCCTTAACCTGGAATGATTGAATAGAATGGAATTATTTTATTTGTGTAAAAACATGGTACAAATATTAGAACTTAACATAATATCAATTTTAATACGAAACATCAATTTGCGTTTATTTCAGTGTTTTAGAGTCAAACGCTGAAATACATGAAGAAAAGAAAAATAATCCAACTCGGGCAATTTTTTTTTTCTATAATCTAGGTAATAATAATAACATTTACAATTAAGGATTCGTATAGGTTTTCAAAATGTTAAGCAAAATAGATGCATAAAATTGAGGAAAAAAAGACATACATCAACTTTAAACACTTTCATCAACTTTAAACGTTAGAAAGACACAAGTTTACAAATAGATAGCCCAAATTACCATCGCACTACTCAACGTTTTCACGCAAAAAATGTTTTCAAAGACTTTTTACACGCCGTTGACACAAAGCATTACAACACTCAACTGCCCACGACATTGTCCTTGCTTTGTCATTAAAAAAACAATGTAAAAGAATTAAGGTACAGTCAAGGACAAAGTTTTAACCTCACTAAGTGATCTCACAAAAAGTATTTCATTTAGAAGCACGCTCTGATGACTCTATAGAAGCAAATAAGGTAAATTGGTGTACATTATTTGACTTTTCTTATAAAGGGATAAGAGTAATGTTGCTGTTTCAAAGAACTTTTTGCTGAAAATAATCATGGAAAACAAAAGAAAATTGAATTATTAAACTTTTTCTGCAATCAATGCCGAATATTATATTTATTTATTTAAAAACGCAGATACCCACGTTTGTCCCAGTTATTTTATGTTTAAAAAATAAGTGAAATACATACTAAAGTTAGATATTCATTCAGAATTCATTCAAAGGACAAGATTGAAACTGCAGGCATTGTTGGATAAAGCAAGTTCGTGATTAGACCTTTTGTACTGTTGTGTAGAACGGAATGCTGGGCTGTGAAGAAGATGGATAACAAAAAATACTTGTGACAAGTGAAAAAAACAATAATAATAATAAGGATTTTTAAAGTTACGCCATTTACAGGAAAATTGGAATGGAATCGACTATCTTGGCATGTGCTTGTGACGAGGAGGAATGAATCGCAAGTGACTAAAAGAGTGATGAATATAAAATGTTGATGGATGGAGAGGGAGAGGAAGTCTAAAGAAAAGACGGATGGATTGTGTGAAGAGTGATATGAAAGATAAATTTGTGCATGATTGCGTGGCGATTGACAGTATGGGCAAAAAAAACGTGTCGCGCCGACTCCAAGTATCATGGTAAAATGCAATAAGAGCGAGCGCCCAACCCATCTATGTTGAGTTCGGTTTCCAGTCTAACCGTATGCAGCTAAATACCAGTATTTTACATAGAGCTTGCCTACCTGACCTCCACAACCCAATAAAGTAATACGAGACCCCCTGGTAAGACAGGTTGTTAGACTTTTTGGGCCACTGACTACCTGTAACGACTGTCTGTCTAGAAATGACAGCCAGGACCAACTGCTTAACATGATTACCGAGACACGGTGGAAACTCGGTATTTAAAGAGTGGGGCCACGTTTGCCTGGGACGCTGTGGATGGGAGCATCCACAGACCAACCTAGGCCAGCGTCGCTTAACCTAAAGATTGATCATTATTATTTATCTATGACCTTTTTTTAGGATGGGAAATCATCAAATAACTTCTCCCTTCTGCGGGCGGAGCGGGAGGGAGTGTCAGACGTTTACTGACTAAAACCTATCCATGTTCTTTCCTTGCCCTTTATGTTCCGGGGCCAAGGTATCTTTTCAAACAGTCCTGCAGCCCCGGCAGGCATACATGAGCTAAACTGATGATTTCGTAATGCCAAATTGGTCGTAGCCAACAAAATGTAACAGAAACAGACTGTTTCATTAGTATGCATGTTAACTGAATATAATACAGTACTAACACAGTTAATACACATTAGTTACCTAGTTTTAAATGACCACATTACTACAAAAGGCAAACACAACGATTCAAAGGCCTTCTAAGATATTTACAACAAAAGAAGTTATTGTTTATGTATTTTTTCTTTTACACACACTTAACGGTGTTAGAACCAAGAACAATAGTCGTTACACGGTTTTACGTTCATAATGAGATACATTGGAAGCACATTGACCTTATGAGTCATTGATAGACTAAGAAAATGGTTTCTTTTGCAATCATGACACGTAAGATAGGCATTGCTCGGTAGTTTAGTTCAATTTATTTATTAATAATTATCAAGAATTACACGTCAGTTTTATAAAAAGTAAAAACACATATCATAATACATTAAAAAAGGGACAAAATTAAAACTTACAATAAATTAAAATTAAAAACACATTTAAAAAAATCATACATTAAAATAAATAAATTAAGAATGAAAAGTGATAAACAGAATATTAGAAACAATACATAATAACCCTACAAAATTTTCTAAAACCATTATTTTAGGTCGTATAATGCCTGGTGGTCGGTTAGCCAGCAATTTTGAGTTTAGCTTTAAAAGCATTGTCATAGATGTCGCGCTTGCGATTTAGAATATACATAGAAGGGCGCATAATACTTGAAGCAGGCTTTGATTCAGGGTTAGGTAACACTTTACGAGTCCGGACTGTAGATGGGTGATCGTTCATTTCAAACCCATTATAACATTATATAACAACATGCTTGTTATCCCCGAAGAGAATGGCAGAGGTGTACAGCACACCCACGTTTTGACAGTTATGTTTTCAGTCCAATGTATGTAAACCATTGATCCCTACTGTCATTTGTAGATATTTGACAGTCGTTACGGGTAATCAGGGCCTCGATTCTGCTATTACAATAGTGTCAGAGTAGTCGATCATTGATTTCATAATGATCCATTTCTGTCAAATTTTGACAAGTTTATTAATTCCACTATCATAATGGCGCCATTATGACTTTTCAATGGTCTAACACTGGCACTTCATTGAAAGAAATGTCACAGAATTATAATATCGTACATGAAATCTGTCATGAATAAATGTTCGCATTTAGTAGTAGATTTCTAAAACCATTTGTAGGTAGTACTAGGGGTTTTATAATTATGACAATACGACAATGCCATTAAAACACAAATTTATTACGAAACCATTGACCGACCATTGTGAATTTAGCAGATTACGAACTTTATGCAAAATGACAGTGGGATGAGAATGGAATCGTGTTGGAATGACGAATTTATTAAAATAGTAGAATTAGGCCCCTGACGCTATATTGTAACACTGTGTTCCTATCGTAAAGAAAGACGCCTATTATCTACGCTATTTAGCACAGGTATGCCTTTGAACATCTTTTACGTAATACGGGAAACCCGTAGTAACCCCTCTAGCCGGAAAAATGCCATATTATATTGCATTCTATTCAACCTTCTCTGAATACTTTAGTCACAGTTAACCCTTACCCTCCACCCACTTTTAAAAGTTAAAACCAGAGACCGTAAAACAAAATTAACATACATTATACAATATGTTAAAAAACCCTGCGTGATCCGAAAGGAGAACTCAGTACATCATTCTGAATCGGCCACACGGAAATTTTTGATAGGTATTTTTTTTAAATCACCTGTTTCCTACGAAGGTGCAAAAATGTCTGTGTATGTCATTCTAGGGCGTTCACTTCTGACGTTTTCACTTGACGTATTATTATTTTAAATGGTCTAACGGAGTTGGTCAGTCGGTCGGTTTTGTTGTTCAACTAATACCGCTAAATGGGCCCTCCTATCAGAAAATTTTTGGCCGTATCAGAATATCTGGGCCCTAGCAGAATATCAGAGCTGTGACCTTTTTTTAAAATGTTGCAGCACCATGCTGAGATTGGAGCGTTTTCGTCTCGTACAGGACTTGGTTTGTATTTTTTTAATGATTTTATTATTTATTTCACTATGTTTACTTTTTATTTGTTGTAATCATAATTCAACCATTTTTTTAATGCTTTTTCTTTCTTTATTAAATAGATGGCTTTAACTGAACAATACGAACTAACCCTATTGCCTTAAGCGTTTCTCCACATACTTTCAGACGTCAACACTCGAGACTATGAAACAAAATCAAATTCCTATAAAAGTCAGGTCAAATTTCAAAACTGTTTTATACTTAGTATGAGCAACATTTAAAGAACAATAGTCTAAAATACCAGCGTATCCTATCACGTAGTTCCCTTGACATTACACGATAAACTATTCGATTCGCCTGATCGCCTCTCTAATGTCAAATTGGGTTGGTGGCATTTGTGACATATTTGTTTGCATTGACATTAGGTAGATGTGTCATTGTTTTTGGGATAATTAAAGAAGATTGGTGGGTGTTTATGTGATGCTAGGTTTTAATTATTTTTCAACACACTTGCTTATAAAGTGGCTCTAATTTCACCGCAATTAGGCACATAATGACACCTGTAATCAAACTGTGACTTTTTCATTGCTATTATTCACAAGTGAGTTATGGGTTTTTTTTTATATGATTGGTTGAATTGCTTTGTTCTTAAAAAAGTTTCGATACAAAAAAGATCGTGTTCAATAATACAAATAAATTAATGTACCTATTGCTTGCTCATTTCATGCAACTTCGTATCTACATAGATAATTTCAACTTATAAGTTTTTAATAAATACAACTTTCACTCAAATGTAACTTTTGTTTAAATAAAACTTTGAATTCCCTATTTCGTACGTGGCTAAAACGCTATCCGCGAAAAGCCAAAAAAAAAAAACCTCATTCTTTTAGTCTATGGCCGATCGCCATTGTTAGATGCGCGCGCATAGGAAAACTGATTAATTATTCCCGCCATTGCGGAAAAAATTCACAACTCGTTTTCACTGTTGAAATTATAGTTATTTATTAATTCAAATGTCTACAAGTACTAGTTATGAAGAAAATGATTTATTTTGTACACCGCCCGATATAAGATGTGCAGCCCTTAACGTTATGGAAGGTTTACTATCTGAAAACTCCAAGGACAAATATCTATTTTAGTATTATTTTTTATTCTCAAGTGTGTTGAAAAACGTCCTATGATACACGTGTGTGTTGATGATTACCGTCCTCGGCTTTCTTAAGACCCTCGCCTAACGGCTCGGGTCTCAAAGGCGCCTCAGCGGTAATCACCAACATTACACACTTGTACCATAATGTACTATTAATAAGTGTTCGTGTGTGTAATTTTGACATTCTCGCATTGTTATTTTTACCCAATTGTGTCAAGGGTTATGTTTGTCGTGCGTATTTTCTTTATAACCACGACCGACGCGACGTTCCAAATGGATAGTGGGATTCTGCCGACAGGATATCAGTTGATTCGTCACAAAAACACAAGAGTCCTTAGTTTGTTTAAAAAAATGTCTGATTTTCGGCGCTGAATATTGTAAATCGATAATTATGTTTTTTTTACCAAATCTGAAGGCTATTAACCTTTTGGCTGCCACAGCATAAACGATCGCGCGTGCCCTCCACGCCAAGCCACAATTTTATTTACTATTTTGTCACATATTTGTGACGTTTGGCGCACAGGGCACGCGCTTGCTTGTTTGTGATTTTCCACACAAAGTTTATAATCAGGATTAACACAAAGGATGTTTTTATCCCGATAGAATGATCCCGTGGTACAAAAGGGTAGACGACAAAAGAAAAACAAATTTGTCCGTCAGCTAGGTATATTATTAAATAATATTAACATAAATCAAAATTGACGAAGATACGACTCTTTTAAAATTCTCAATACGTCACGCCTACGAATAATTTTAAGCTAGTTCTGACATCACGAGTTTTGATGCGTTTTATCTTTGTCAATATTCATTGATTTACAAAAAATACGTGTCCATTAATTTTCAAAACTCTAACTGACGGACTAAATAGATTTGTAATTTATTTATAGTGTCATCATGCCTATTATTAAACCCCACGCGGGTGATTTCGCGTGCATAATAAGCTAGTACATGATAATGTTGACGCAAGTAAAATATTTTCAATACATTAGTCACAGAGCACATCTGCGACTCTCCAGCGATCCATCAATCAATCAGTCAGTTTTGACATAATGACAGTCTGTCAGTTTGAAGTTTGCTAAGGAACTGCCGATCAAACAACAGGATATTGTACGCTTTCGCAAAAGATATAGCCCTTTTTACTAATTGATATTGTGGCCCCCATCTAGGTTTTGATCGTAGTGTCTGACATAGATTTCAGGACTTGCAAGCTGATTTGACAATGGCCAAGTTTTGTTTGTCACAAGACCAGTACACCTGAGTGAATAAGGTCCATGTTCATCGAAAAGATAACAGTCTGATTATCTAAAACAGCTGTTTAAAACACATTTTTATATGGTAATATATCACAGTGACAGCTGTATATCAACTATTTGGTGTCCATGACACAAGGCTTGCTTAGTGTGGCACTAGATGGTGCTGTGTGTTAATGTCAAGCGACATTTATTTGTAAGTAGGTTTTCACATACACTTTTTCACGTAATTTTTTTTAAAACTTGATAGGGCCGCTGTTTCGTACCTGACTACTCTGAGAAGAAACAGTTGAAACAAACTCAGAGGTCTTTAAAATCTCTTTTGAAGTCCAGACATAATCTTGCTCAATTCACATGAGCAGACATTAGTGTCTGAGAAGGTTTTTTGAAGAAAAATCCATACAGATTTGAGTGGACCGGTCCAGTCAGTGCAAGCATTTGTCAGTTAACGTGTATCTCGTCTTATAACTCAAGGAGCTCAACGAAACGGCGAACAATACCAAAGAAAGACATTTGGGTAGGTCGTTTATAGTACTCAAACTTCCAGACAGTCGTGGGGAAAAAACCTCTATTCTACGCTTCATTCAAAATCAAAAATCAAAGCATTCATTTCAAGTAGGCCAATAGTGGCACTTTTGAATTGTCGAAACAAAGATGAAAATTAAATGTAGCTACAGTCCCAGTCACAAGACATAAAAACTGTGAAAGTACTGTAGTTGCCCATTCCCTAACGTAGATCTCTATGGAGAAGAACGGGCAAGAAACTCCATGGACACTCTTTGAAATCAAATTATTGTTACAAAATCTTGGTTACATAATTCATGTTGAGATGGTAAATTATGTGATAACAATGTAGCAAGATGTGCACGATAAAAGTGTCCATAGTAAAAACAAAAATAATTCTTTCAAATAAGCCATGGCAACTAAGAGATGACCAGTTACAACTGATAGCTCCAGTTCACGAACATGACGCATGGATCAGCACCATTCAGCTAAATGGTCCGACACACGCACCATCATCAGCGAGACATTTGAGTGAGCATGACATACTCTCAACCGCCGGGGCACATTCAAGTCAATTTCTGAAAGCTCCAGATGGTTGTGCAGCATACCTATTCAGAAACGCTTCGATTTGGAAAGTCGTATGTGTATCTCGCTCGGTCTCAAAATGCCAATAAAGATAGATACGATTTGTCGAATCGAAGCGTTTGTGAATAGCTGTGCTAGCTGGGCGAGAAAGAAGGTGGGGCATGTCCTGGAGCCCTCCACACTGACATTATCTTTGGGATGGGTCGATGATAACCCGCAGTCAGTCAGTTAGATGACTACCTACTTAAAGGCTACTATTTAAGGCGCTTAGACGAGCTAAATTATCAAATCTATTTGTGGTGGTTCAAACTTCGTTTGAAATGCTGTTAGAATAAAGTTTTAATCAGCTTGCACTACAAAGTGGTTGTTACGTCAGCCACTGAAAAAAAACTGATTTACAAAAAAAAACCATTGATTGGATTAAAAAAACTAAAACAATATCATGCTAATATACATATTGCTTGTAGAATTATCTGCCAAAAAATTAGAATGATCGCATGCATATTAGTATGTTTTTTATTGTTTGAAAGATATTTTTAAAGATAAGTTCGTGATTTCTTTCTATCGAGTAATTATAAAACTCGCGTTTAGCTCATGTAATCGCCTTAAGCGGGACAGGCTCGATACGAAGGGATTTGAGCGGGGCGCTAGGTGCAGCTGGAGGGAGTCCTTTACAGTAGACTGCATTGCGTGATTACGTAGGTTATAAGCATAGATCGGAATAGAAAGAGCTGTTTTATGTACCTGCCATAGGTGAGAATAATGGATATTCCCCGAGTCCCGGGATTTGGTTTTTAAGTAGGTAGTAAAATCACTAAAAAACTATTCTCGCCTTTGGTTCTAATGAAAGATTACACTTCCTTTCTCACGGGTAAAAATAAAAAAGACGGGATTAAGGATAGTTATAATACATAGATAAACTTGATCCATTAAACCACAAAAATGTTTTTTACGTAACAATTTCTTATTCAAGAATCAACAATAATTTAAACATTTTTATTCTGAAGTTGTAGGTACAAAAACGTATAACCGTAAAAATTATTTGTTCCTCAGAAAATCAAAACATTATCAAATAGAACAATTTGGATTTACAATAAAATCTTAATTAAAATTATCAATACACTTCAACAATAATTCACTTATTTAAACAAATAACATAATATTAAAATCCCGTAGTATCAGTCGGAATCCCGTGGAATATCCATATTAACATCAATGTTTGCGGTCAATGAACCTAAATAGCTCTACCTATTCCGATCACTGGTTATAAGTTAAAACGGGCACAACCTTGCATAGCTGTTGCTGACAGTTATGATCGTAATAGCGGTCATTGCCCTTTCCCTAATATCTCTTCATACGAACTAAAACAAATTAACCATATCGTTTTTCATTAGAAAAATGTTGAATGTCACGATAAATGACGATTCAAGACTTTAGCAGGTTTAGTTTGGATTTCAAAGTTGAGAACTTTATTAAATGTAGGGTCAATGACCGATATTGTAATCTCGACAATAGTAGATTACTATCAAAATGAAAGCTTACACGATCTCGAAGGCTGTTAGTCTTGCAAGATCGACAGTTTTAAAGCAGTTACCGGCAATAAAGTACCATTATATGTTACATTATTTTGTCACGCACGAGAATTTACCAAATTTTTCTCATGAATTATATAAACGAGTTGCGTGTGAATGACAATGAAAATATATCTAAGTGTTTTCTACAATAATTTGAACCGTAAAGTTTCACTTTTGAAGTTTTTTAGATGATTATTGAGTCGAGGACTACGACAAAGTCTATCAAACATCAAGATCATAAATAAAGGGTGTAAAACACCTCTTCACGAAGCCGAAAGGCACTTGTTCTCCCCATTATTGCAATCACTTTTTTGTTCTACACCATAACTGGGAACCTTCTAGTTACTCCGTAACTAGAAGGTTCCCAGTTGGGGGGTCAAAGTTGCAACTTTTTGACAAGTTTTTTTTTTAAATACTTGTTTGTTTTGGAAGACTTTGACTTTGAACACCTCCACGACCCCCGTACAATCCATTCATCAGCACAATGTTTTAAGCCACAAAACGACTGTCAAAGATTAGAAATGACAGGGACCAACTGCTTTACGTGCTTTCCGAGACACAGAGAAAATTGGGTATGTAACGGGTGGTCACCTATCCACAGACTTAGGTCTGTGGATAGGTGACCACCCGTTGACCACCCGACCACCCGCAAGCACGGCTTAACCTAAAGAATGGCCCGAGCGGCTGTTATTATTTAGCCACGAGCTCCTCCTTTTAAGCTATCATCTTAAGGCGATTAGACGAGCTAATTTAGCAACTCTATTTGTGTTGGTTCAAACTTCTTTTGAAATGCTGTTAGAATAAAGTTTGAATCAGCTTGCACTACAAAGTGGTTGTTACGTCAGTCACTGCGGGCCAAATAGCGCGAAATGAGTGGTTTCGATAGATTTACAAAAAAACTATTGATTGGATTAAAAAACTAAAACACTGTCATGCTGCTGTGTGCTGTTGCTTGTAGAAAAAAATCTGAATGATCGCATGCATATTAATAAGTTTTTTTTTTTTGTTTAATTGTATTATATTTTCAAAACGCTATCATGCTAGCATATATTCTGAAGAATATCATATATTTTTGTGCTCTTGTTTATAGCAGTGAATCATATACTTTTAGTAAGTATAAAACTCGCGTTTAGCTCATTAATCGCCTTAAATATAGTTTGCAATACCCATTCAGTCAATACTGATCAATGATCATGAGACCATTGCAAGTAGGTTTATATAAGAATTTATGCATGAATTGTAAAAGTTCACAATCACACAGTCTTCCGAAGGTTTCTCACGCCTACGTACGCCCTCTTTATGCCACCGATATTGAAATGGTTCAGGGTGCGGCGTTAGTAGCATTCGAATGGCGGAATCTGGATGAGGTTTTAAAAACTTGTATTAAGGGGATCTCATAAAATTTGGCCGTTTTTCATGTTCTATAAAGTATACCTTAATGTTACGTAAAAAATATCAAATAAATATATGTTGTAGCTTGGTTTCAGTTTATTAATGTGACTGTAAGATAAATAGATAAAACATTCTGAATAAAGAGAAATAATGATTTACCTAGACACCTTTTCGCGTACAAAAATCGTATAGGATTCCTAATTTTAGTACTTACAATAGTGAAACATTTTCATATTAGTTTAGAATCATGTACTTAATAATATGACAGAACAGTTTTTTTTTATTTGCAGTATTTTATTAGAAAATCGTAAAATCAGAATTCCTGGTTCGCGGGTCTGCGCGCGGGCGACGGGCGGCAGACGGCCAGAGGCCTTCGTACGGTGAACCTGTGTCACTCTCGATCGCACGCTGCTCCCGGTTACGCGTAAATTTATTTACTCTTTTATCATAGGAATATCTGTTGTTTATCTAGTTTAGGTTTTTTTTCTAATTATTTAGTGTTAGTGCGGAAAATAACAGTGACAGGACACATTTTTAATCATAATTATTGATAAATAAGCGAAAGGTTTATTCGTATTTTAGGTTATGTGTTAGTGTAAGTAATTGTGACAGGACACGTCATCAGTTTTATTTATCGTGTGTCAGTGTGCATTGTATGTTATCAATTATCATCATGCCTAAGGTATCAAAATCAAAATACTTGAAAGACAGCCGGTGAGTACCTACATACCTACTTATTCAATAAAAATATTATTTTTAATTATGTGTAACTAATGTTTTGTACTGTTTATGACATTGATAATTTTTCAGGAAACCGCGCAACTTTGAGCACCTACTTATTCAATAAAAATATTATTTTTAATTATGTATAACCAATGTTTTGTACTGTTTATGACATTGATAAATTTTCAGGAAACCGCGCAACTTTGAGCATGATAATCCAAACGAAAATTCTGATCAAAACTCGATGCTCCGGGTTGATCCTGTTGCTAAGTAAGTGTCTTTGATTAGTGCCCATCTTCATTTTCTGCATTTACTAATATTTTTTTTTTTTTTCAGAAGTCTTAGTTGAAATTCATCAAAACTCGGAAAATAAACTCCAAATTTTGGATATTCCAGTTGGACCTTTGGAATTTTGTTCAGATTCCGTTTCGCGGTAAGAAAATAATACCTTCATATATTTTTCAGTTTCACTCATAGACTAGGAGCTCATGTCGTACAATTTTTCAATCATTTCATTCCAATTTGAGTATCATTATCTCATCACCAATTCGTAGTTGAGTATATAGACTAGGTGCCCATCCTTGTTTTTTCAATCATTCCTTGTTTGTTACTATTATAAAAAGTAATTATTTCCAGTCATTTTGACTTGGGAAGGGAGGGTAGGAAGTTCTATTAATGAATACGTTTTTCTATGACTTTCAGGAGTATGAAGAAAAAAAAAATAGTTTTATTAATAGGAAAACATTAGGAGAAAGTATTAATCCAAAATATGAAAGAAGCTGGACAGCGTGAAAAAGAAATAGCTACAGCAGAGGGAAAAGTAACCGAAGATGATTATGGAGACGTAGATGTCATAGTTGGCGGGTGTTGGAGCAAAAGATCGTATAAAAAAAACTATTCAGCTCTTTATGGCGCTGCTGCCATTATTGGTAAAAATACCGGAGAGATTTTATATACATAAAATATATATATTTTATAGGCATAAAAAATAAATTTTGTCAAGTCTGTGCAACAACACCAACAGATCAACAGCACATTTGCTTTAAAAATTATAGTGGGCCATCTACAGGCCATCTACAGTTGACGACTTTTTACATGGACTGCTTGCTTCCAGAGTTGGTTGACCCTCGTCATCCACGGAATTTGCAAATACGAGATCCAGACTACATACAAAAATCAGTTGAAAATTAAAAAAAAAACAAACAAAAATAGCTAACGTAAAATCTAATAAATAATTTAATTTGTTGAGTATTATAAAATTATTTTGCCAGATTTTTCAGTAGCCATTTGTGTTTTTTGTTACAAATTAAATTATTTAATAAGTTGTGTAACTTTTCTTCCATTTTTAGGGTTCCGTACCTAACAGGTAAAAAAACCTAATACGACCACATCCTTGTCCGTCTTTCCCCACCGATTTTCTCAGGATAGGATGGACCTAGCAAGTTGAAATTTGTTAATTTATATTTATTTATTTTTTTAGAATTTTGCTTTTACTTTTGTTGTAAAAAAAAAAAGGATTTCAGTCGAAAACCAATAAAATATAAGTTTTCGACTCAAAACTCCCGTTGACCTAGAATCACGATATTTGGCGAGATGCCATTTTTCGCCCACGCAGGGCAGACTTCCACCGTGTCCTCCGGTCGATCCTCGCAGTGGAAACACCCGGGCGTTGCCTCCCGCCCGATTCGGTACAGGTAGCTCCCGAAACAACCGTGTCCGGTGAGGACCTGCGTCAGGCGGAAGGTGAGGACGCCGTGGCGCCTCTCTAGCCACTCCTCAAAGAGGGGACTTACCGCCACTATCATGGCGTGCCCTGCACGGGGTTGCGACAGTCGCTCTCTCCATGTCGGCAATTTGCCGCGGCAGCGGAGTTTCGCCCCGGCGTAGTTCCTCCGCGCGCCACTCATGCAGGCGCGCGAGGACTATCGCCTCCAGATCCCATGGCGGCAATCCGGCAAGCAGGCCCGCTGCCTCGCGAGAGATCGTGCGGTACCCACGGACCATCTTTACGGCCACCACTTTTTGTGGTGCGTTCAGATAGTGAGCGGCACGCCACTTCCGGGAACGCGCCCACACTGGGGCCCCGTAAAGGGCCATGGACCGCACGACCCCCGCGTAGAGCCTGCGGCAGGAGGCGTTTGGCCCCCAAAGGTTGGGCAGGAGCCACCTGAAGGCAGCCCCGGTCCGTTCCAGCCTGGGAGCCAAACGTCGGAAGTGCTCCACGAAGTTCCACCGGCTGTCGAGGACGAGTCCTAGGTACTTCAACCGCACGACATCTCTCGCCGGTTCCATTCTCCGCAGCGACTGGGGTAGATGACGGCCCTGTCCGTCAGGTAGTCCCCGACCACACGACGGAGGTAGGTCGGCACCCGGTGATACCGGAGTGCCTCCCTGATGCAGCTCCAGGGCAGGGTGTTGAAGGCGTTGGCGATATCGAGAGACACCGCCAAGACCACTCCGCCCCGGGATATCGCATCCCCCGTCGTGAGGGCTGCGGAAACCAAACTGGTTCTCCTCAAGATTCGGCCCCATCCCCTCAAGGTGCTCGGCGAGGCGGTTTGCAATCACTCTCTCAAAGAGCTTGCCCACCTCGTTGAGCAGCACAATGGGCCGACGGAGAGTCCGCAGGGCGCCCCGGCTTTTGGATGAGGACCAGTTTCCCCGTCTTCCAACGAAGCGGGAACTGGCCTCTCTCCAAGCATGCGCTAAAGAGTCCTTTCAGTCGGGGCCCGAGAGCCTCCGCATCCGAGGCCAGGACCCAGGCTTTGCCAGGCAAGCCATCGGGTCCCGGGGCGGTATTTTTGGCCTTAAGCCTCCCTACCGCCACTCTCAGGTCTACCCCAGTCACTTCCGGAGTGTCGTCGTCGTCGCTTGGGTCCTCTTTTGGCACCGCAGGTGGCGGAGCCATAGGCGGGGGCAGATGTTCCCCCCGCGAGGGGAACAGAGCGCTCACCACGTCCTCCTCGAGGTCAGGCCGGAGACTCTGCGTCAGCGGGGGGGCCCAGGTGGTTGCGGCGACCTCTAGCGTCCGGCCCTGGTTCAATCCATGGTTCCGAGCGAAACGGAATGGGAAGCGTCACCTCCTTCTGCGAAGCAGTCATGCTAGCGAAGGAGGAGGCGGAACGCAAGAGGGAGAGAGTCTCTCTTCCCAGCCGCCGCGGGAGACGCACCGGGCGTCGGGAGCCACCACCAGCCACCGTAAAAAAAAAGTTGGTAACGTCGCAAATAGCTGTCAAATATTTACATGTTTTAATTTATTTGGCAATTTTACTGTATGAAAATAAGAAATATGGCTCTGTAGTGCACAAAAAAATTGAATAAATTTGATGTTGTAAATGTAAAAAAAAAGTAGTAGCCAGTAAAATTGCCAAATTAATTAAAACATGTAAATATTTGACAGCTATTTGCTACGTTGCCAACTTTTGGGATACGCGCTCTTAAATCTATAAGGTAAAATGATTAAATAATCTGAAATAATATTTTAAGAGAAAGGCTTCTACCTAGGTATACAGGGTTATTTTTTGTTTACACTAAACCCGAAAAGGGGTCATTGTAAACGGACGAAAAAAATCAGCTGTTCCCTACATTTTGACGAGTTATGCGAACATAAATGTAGGGAACAGCTGATTTTTTTTTCGCGATTTCAAGGTTCGTCCCATAGACAAAGTTGTTCAAAATGATGAGTACAATGACCCCTTTTCGGGTTTAGTATAAACAAAAAATAATGTTGTATAATAAAATTGATGTCGAAATATAGTAATATTACTCTTGTTAGTGGAGTCAGGCCTCTGTCACTCCACGTACTCCGTCCTGCTAACTTTGTTAAGTATACAGACAGTTATTCACTAAATCCTGTAGTTTAATAACAGTTTTTTAAGAGTAAATAAAAGACGATTGATATTTCCAAATAAATTTTGTTTCATTCGTACTTAATATATTACGTAAAGTACAGAGTAAGTACCTACTGCTCAAAGTTAATATAATTTTGGAGCCTAAACGTGCGACACGACAAGAAGAAGAATTAAATAATAATTGTATCTACCAATGTATGATCAAAAAATTAACGCAAGCTCCTGGACTTAATTATTAGTACAAGCTTGAGCCGGTAGATGGCCAAATTTAATGACATTTACGTAATACATATCAGGTGAAGTACGGGTAGGTGGGGTGTGGGGAAGACTAAACGCTCAAGGTCATTGAGAAAGGGGAGCCTCTTAAAAGAATATTCTGTAAACGTTTCTCATAGGAAGAATCTTTTGTTTCATTAGTGACTAAAGAGTTTTTACCTATTATAGGAATGTTGATGGTGTTTAATGAATTTTCTTCTTCTGACATCTGAATGTCTTTCGTGTGTAGAATAATTATTACGACTAATACACTCAGTAGCTACATTTAACTCAAGCTGCAGTGTCAAGGAAGCTATGTAACTCGTGCCGTCGACAATCAACAAATATAGTATTTCGATATCAAAATTGAACCCGCCAACTAGCCGGGCAGTAACAGAATGGCCGACGTAATCATTAATAATGTCTACGGAAACTTTAGAATTGTAAGCCTGTAGCGGACATAAAATAAGTTGATTAAAAGTGCGCAAGCGCTGCCTATGACACAATTTCAGAACCAAAATTCCTGCATCGCGATATCATGATTTGATTTGACAAGTACCCCACAAAAAAGGTGCCTACCAAACACACCAAACACCTGCCTAGTCAGATGATCCTCTTTTTCAACTGGGGATGAGTAACTTTACACCTCATTCTCCAATTTGTCCTAGCGGTAAATCCGCTACCTCTTAAGCACCATGTCCCTACCTGAAGTCTAAGTCACGGAACTTCCCATAGCGCCTCGATAAAGGTCACACTCAACCGATGCAAACCTTTTTGTAATGAGCTTGATCTATTCCATCACGATTTTATTGTAACTATTAATGCATTGGACTGTCATTTGTTTTTATTCACATTTTAGTGACCTGCCCCTGCTTTGCAACACATAATACTATTATAAATTAAATATCCTACGCAAAAAATATTGCTGGGGCGACTTGTCAAAAGTTTACAGTAGGACCCAATAAAACGAACTTAAAACATTGAGCTGATGAAAGCATTGAATGGCTCGCGGGTCGAGGAGGTATTTGAAGACAAGAAATAACAATTATATAGGGTGGACCGAAAAACTGCATAGCTGTCCTCCACAACCCAGTTAGCACTGAGTAATACCTGGGCCACTGACCAACGATTGTCAAAGATCTACAAATTACCTCAATTATCTGGGTCAGTTCAATAATTATGTAAGAATTAATTGTGTTGGTACTGTTACCCTGATCACTTCTAGGTGGATAAATCTAAAAATACCAACCCATTTTCCATAATCTATTTAATATGTACTTATAGTACACCTTTTTTTTTTTTTTTAGGATGGGAAATCATCAAAATTTGATGATGACTTCTCCCACTCTGGGCGGAGCGGGAGGGAGTGTCAGACTCTTACTAACTAAAACCCATCCATGTTCCATCCTCGCCCTTCATGTTCCGGGGCCGCGGTATTTCTTTCGAACAGGCCCGCAACCCCGGCAGGCTTCGGCCCTTGCCGGCCCCTCCCCTTATGCTGACTTCTCTTTGAGGCGCGCGTGGAACACAAACGCGCCGTCGACACGGCCTGTCGTCGTCGTTAGACGGACGGACGGCTAGCTAGCCCGTAGCCAACCGTCCACAGGCCCGCATCTACGGTGGCCGGTAGCCACCACGTGACCCCCGACGCCCGGTGCGCCCGGTGCTCCCGCGGCGGCCGGGAAGAGAGGATCTCTCCCTCTCTCGTTCCGCCACCTCCTTCGCCAGCATGACTGCTTCGCAGAAGGAGGTGACGGCTTCCCATTCCGTCTCGCTCCGGACCATGGATTGAACCAGGGCCGGACGCGAGAGGTCGCCGCCGCCGATCGCCGCTACTAGGACACGGCGGTGCTCCGCCCACGCAGGGCAGACTTCCACCGTGTGCTCCACCGTGTCCTCCGGTCGATCCTCGCAGTGGAAACACCCGGGCGTTTCCTCCCGCCCGATTCGGTGCAGGTACCTCCCGAAACATCCGTGTCCGGTGAGGACCTGCGTCAGGCGGAAGGTGAGGACGCCGTGGCGCCTCTCCAGCCACTCCTCAAAGAGGGGACTTACCGCCACTATCGTGGCGTGCCCATACTACACCTCTGACCTCCAGCTTATGATAATATTTCACATTTCTATTTAATGTCTTTTATACACTTTCACGCTCAGAACACATTATAAAACTAAAGAAGACGGGTATTTATCGCGATAAATACCCGTCTTCTTTAGTTTTCTATTTATTGATTATAAATTGTGCATACAATTATGTTAAGATGATGATTCTGATTTTGATAACATTGAGTCTGGATCTAATGTGGGGTACACCGGCGACGCCGCATTTGTGTTTCACGTGAGCCTCAAAAAGATGTCAAGAGAAAGGAAGGCTTGTTCGAAAGAGATACCGCGGCCCCAGAACATAAAGGGCGAGGAAGGAACATGGATGGGTTTTAGTCAGTAAGAGTCTGACACTCCCTCCCGCTCCGCCCGGAGTGGGAGAAAACATTTGATGATTTCCCATCCCAAAAAAAAAAAGAAGGGTCGATGCCTGCCGGGGCTGCGGGTCTATTCGAAAGAAATATCGTGACCCCGGAACACAAAGGGCGAAGAAGAAAGCTGAGCTGTTTGTTGTTATAATCTATATGTATGTGCTGCTCTTTGTGTTGTGCTGTCCATTAGCGAATAAATGATTATTCTATTCTATTCTATTCTAAACATGGACGGGTTTTATTCAGTAAAAGTCTGACACTCTGGGCGGAACGGAAGGGATCATTTGATGATTTTCCATCCTAAAAAAAGGGTTCACTCTTTTCTATGGTAATCTACATGGTCCACATAATACTGACTCGATTAATATTATATATATAACATATGTGTGGTGGGTAGATAGTCCATACTCGTACTCACATTTCGTAGTAATATTAAATGTACAGTCACATCTACTCGTAATAATATGTATATGTCGTAGGATAATTTGATACTTCGAATCTTCGCGAAAATCCTAGGGGTTTTGCGAAAACGCGGATAATTAGACATAGGCGAAAAATTATCAAATCTTACTGGACAAAGTCTGGATTTTTGCGAAAATACTCGTTATTATAGCAATATTGCGAAACGAAACGCTGGCTGTTATGAAATAAGAACGCTGATTGGTCGGTCAGCGCGTTCAATAAGAGATCGTCTCTGATTGGTTGACGTCTTAAATTTCAATCATTTGTTGCCGCACGTTATTTGTTTTATCTTAAGTTTAGCTGTATAAGAGAAGAGAAGGCTGATGAATGAGTGATTTTATCTCAAGACTTTAATTCACAAGACTGATCAATTCCATTGTTGCACTATTAAACTAATTGTTTACCTAACCAGTTTCATCCAATTTATGGATTACACCCTAAAATTGGATCATTTTTTTTACTACGACTGAGATCTCCTATTGTCTGTAGAAAACAACATACATACTAAAATTTTCAATAAAAAGTTTATAAAAATCAATTTAGTGATTTTCCTTTCTCACCTATTCTAAACCTTCATAACTCTATGATACAATACTTGAAGTTAATCATCGGCAAACTAGGAACCAATTAGAAGTCAGCCAGCAAAATTGTAGCCAATCAGTGTTGAGCACATCAAATCTTACTATAGTAACGAGTATTTTCGCAAAAATCCTGACTTTGTCCAGTAAGATTTGATAATTTTTCGCCTATGTCTGGCTGACTTCTAATTGGTTCCTAGTTTGCCGATGATTAACTTCAAGTATTGTATCATAGAGTTATGAAGGTTTAGAATAGGTGAGAAAGGAAAATCACTAAATTGATTTTTATAAACTTTTTATTGAAAATTTTAGTATGTATGTTGTTTTCTACAGACAATAGGAGATCTCAGTCGTAGTAAAAAAAATGATCCAATTTTAGGGTGTAATCCATAAATTGGATGAAACTGGTTAGGTAAACAATTAGTTTAATAGTGCAACAATGGAATTGATCAGTCTTGTGAATTAAAGTCTTGAGATAAAATCACTCATTCATCAGCCTTCTCTTCTCTTATACAGCTAAACTTAAGATAAAACAAATAACGTGCGGCAACAAATGATTGAAATTTAAGACGTCAACCAATCAGAGACGATCTCTTATTGAACGCGCTGACCGACCAATCAGCGTTCTTATTTCATAACAGCCAGCGTTTCGTTTCGCAATATTGCTATAATAACGAGTATTTTCGCAAAAATCCAGACTTTGTCCAGTAAGATTTGATAATTTTTCGCCTATGTCTAATTATCCGCGTTTTCGCAAAACCCCTAGGATTTTCGCGAAGATTCGAAGTATCAAATTATCCTACGACATATACACTTTTCTTAATATTATAGCAATTTTCGCGAGAAATAACGATTCTAAGTAGGAGATTGGATCTTTTTCATAAAAACATGAGTTCCAGAATACTATGTATGTAATAATAACATTAAATTTTAATCAGTACATTAGGAGAAACACAGTTGAAAAATTCTAAAGTGTTTACATATTATGAGACGTGACTGTACATACGTACATTTTGTTAATTGTTATGAAAATTAACGTTTATTAAGCGTAATAAAATAGAAAGAAATAACTATGCTACTAGGGATATGAAGTAATGTTGTATTTTGACATCTGTTTTTGAGGTCAAAACACTCTGTTTTACATTGTTATTACATGAATTGTGTTTTAATAAAAATAACATAACTACATACATTTGTGCAATGTGTATTTTGTAATGGACTAAAATATATTATGCGTTATGTCGACATTGATGGATTGTGTGCTGCGGTGGCCCAGTGGTAGTGGCCCCGACTTACGAATTGTAGGTCGTGAGTTCGAACCCAGGCAGACTCAGTACTTCGTGCAATTTATTTCATCACCACTGCTCTCAAAATGGTGAAGAGAAACATCGTGAGGATACCATGTCTTAAAATCAAAACTTCAAAGACATTTGACGTCAACCAATCCGCACTGGGCTACGTGTTAGATTATGAAGCATCTCATAGGGAAAAAGCCTGTGTCCCAACAGTGGGAACATTAATGGGCCGATGATGATAATGATGACGGATTGAGCACCTGTTTATGTTTACAATTGTTCACGCCTAAACTGCCGTTATCTAAACAGACAGATAAACACTGCTTTCACAGATTTGTATAAAAACAAGTAAAACTAAATTGAAAATTAAAAAAACCCCCGACACAATGTACTAACAGTAAAATAGAAAATAATTCGTTAATTTGCCATTTTGTGGTGGCGGCCATCTTAGTTTTTTAGTTATCAATACTAGTCAAGCCCCTTCATTTGTTACCCATATTGAGGGAGTTATTGAATAAATATGTAATCCGCCAGTTTGTGGCGGCGGCCATCTTGCATTTATATTCAAACTTAGGTAAGAAAACTCCCGAATAGTTTACCTTTCAAACAAATAAAACAAAATCGAAATCGTTCATTCGTTCGCGCGGTACGATGCCACAGACACACACAAACACAGACACGCAATCTTGTAGAACACCCCGTCGTTTTTACGTCGGGGTTAACAAGAATTTGTGTGTTAAACCACAACTAAAAATCTCGACTACTAAAAAAATCTCGCTCCAATTTAATTTGAGGTTTACAAAGGTAAACTCGACTCTTCCTATTGTTGAAGCCGGTTAAAATGACACCTATGTTACCCGGACCATAATAACAAATCGATTGGCGCCTTATTCATCTAAATCCGACGATTTGTTTAGGCGCTACGAAGGAACGTACCTAAATACAAACATACATAATTTTACACATACATACATAACCCGTTATTTTGGCTTCATCGTAGTCGGAGGAAAAAAAATGCTAAAGAAATGTTGAGATTTAAAAGTGCTGTTAAAAGATTATATCGTTTATTCATTAACTTGAGTATTGTAAAATGAGTCATAATTTCATAATCAAATTAAACAATTTCAATAGGCTATTCGCAATATAATCAGACATAATTGAAACCCACCTCGCTCTTTCGCCTCTATTAAATGAGTAACTGGCGAAACATCCACCTTTGTAACCATCGCAAATTATAGGCATAATGCTATGTTAATCAAAATAAAAAATCAAAATCAAAATATTTTATTTCACATAGGCCTGGATGGGCACTTATAAAACGTCGAAAAAGGTGCACGGTTCGCGTTGGTCGATTCCATGGAGAAGAACCGGCAAGAAACTCCATGGTTACTCTTTTCAAATCATTTGGTATTACAATATTATTGTTTCATTACAGCATTTGTACTAAAGTATGGGGGGACAGCGTAGGCCCGACAATAGGTCGTTGCTTGCTATACAAAAAAATGTAAAACAAAAGAAATATTTAACAAAAGTTAAACAGCATCCGGGAATCTAAAAGGCCTTCAATGTTCACTCATTCACAAATAATAGGTAAAAAAGCATCTATACAAAGGTACCTAAAAAAAAAAAAAAATATAGAATATTATATATAAAAAAAAATAAAGAACTAAATTAAACAAGTGACACAAATATTGTCATCAGTGCTGTAACTATTCTGAGCAAAATATGAGAAAAAATGATTTGAAAACTATTGTAATAATCTGAATCAAAAGAAAAAGAATAATGAGATTGAGAATAGTTAGAGACATCCACAAATCTGTGCCGTTTATGAGCTACCAGGGAAGCCGCATGCGCAGAAGGAATCATAGCCAAACTTCTTTGTCATCAACGTAGTCCTTGATTTTGTAATATGCTTTTTTCATAAGGACACGTTTAATATAGTTCTTGAACTTTCCATCGGTCAGTTCTATAACTGACTTTGGCAACTTGTAATAAAAGCGTATACTGTTTATAATAAAAGACTTGCTAGTTTTTGTTAATCTGAATTTAGGTATTACAATTTCATGTTTACTGCGTGTATTTTTATTGTGGAAGTCGCTTCTAATTTTGAAAAGCCCTCGATTTTTGCGGACATATAAAATACATTCAAAGATATAAAGTGAAGGCAGAGAATTTTTGCCTGAGTGACTCGCGAGGACCCATTTTATAAATCGCGCGGACTGCCCTTTTTTGTAGTATAAAAATGGAGTCAACGTCTGCTGCTGATCCCCACAGCAGGATGCCGTAAGACATAATACTGTGGAAATAAGCATAGTAAACTAACCTAGCTGTGGCTACATCCGTTAACTGCCTTATTTTCCTAACTGCATATGCAGCTGAGCTTAACCTACCTGAAAGAGTTCTAATGTGCGCGCCCCACTGTAATTTTGAATCTATAGTAATCCCTAAGAATACAGTTTCCGCTATAACATCAAGTTTATTGCCGTCAAGATTTAAATTAAGATCACGTTGTGGTACATTTGGTAAGGAGAATTATTAATACAATAGCTTTGACAGTTGGTCTAAAATTGACAGCTGACTACAGAATGACAACTGATGCAGTTTATTCGGGTATGTCTCCACCGATCACAGTATCAGATCACGTTAGCCACGGATCACGGCGAGTTGTTTGCACTGATATCGTTATCCGTTTCCCTCGATATCGTGTTACCCACTGATCACGATATCCGTGGCAACATGTTAAAAAAAAACCAAATCGAAACTGATCACGATGTACAGAGACAAGAAATAAAATAAATATTTTTCGTAACTGTTTTTTTATCTACTTTCTCAGACGAAGAAAAAGTTACTCATTTAAAAAAAATATTATGAATGTGTTTCAAAAAGTCATATTACCTCGACACAAATAAAATGAACAGCTTCCTCCCATATGGAGGGGAGATTTGACCCAATCTTATTTTTGAGCTAGATCTCACGGTTGCCTAGTAGCTCAGTTAATAGGGATGTCAGAAGTTGTGAATGCATTAGTTTAGCACAACCCGTTCTATTTCAGTCACGAGTCAACGGACTTATTTTGGGTTATACTAGTTCGTTCTATTGAAAGAAAAGAAAGAAAGAAAGAAAAAGCATTTATTAGCCCGACAGGACTACACATAAATAAAAAAAGTAATAATAAAATGGTAAAATTGTGATTGTCAAGATAATCGATGTAAACCTTTTAGTTACTTACAGAGACATTGAGGGTCAAAGTTACAACTTTTTGTAATTTTTTTTTTTTAATATAAGTTTTTATTGTCATTTTTTTTATTATAAATACCTCCACACAATAAAACTTTTCCTGTACTATTTAATCCATCCATCAGCAGTTACAATGACAAAAGTGAAAAGGTTCAACATCTTGATGAGTGGACTGTCTCTCTACACCTAATATACGTAACTATCACTACATTTTATAAAACAAAGTCTCCCGCCGCGTCTGTCTGTCCCTATGTATTCTTAGATCTTTGAAACTACGCAACGGATTTTGATGCGGGTTTTTTTTAATAGATAAAGTGATTCATATTATAGAGAGGAAGTATTTGTTTGTTTGTATTTTTCTATGTCACGAATAAACTTAAAAACTACTGGACTAATTTTTGAAAAATTCTTTCACGTGGACAGATACACTATCCCGGAGTGACATAAGCTACTTTTTATCCCTGTATTCCCACGGAAACGGGAACTATGCGGTTGAAACCGCGTGATGTACCCTAGTACTCAAACTACTCAATATACTCGTTTTAGTAACGTAATTGAATTTCTTTCTGAATAGACAACTAAAAGTTGATAAACAAATAGATGACTTAATTAAAGGATTTAATTTGTTAGAACATGGTTCAAACTATAAAGTTTAGGATGGTCAACAAGCGAACTACAAACATCTGATGAGTAATAATTTACATAGATGACGTGTTAGAGATTATGTCTGGGTTGTGGCTAATCGAAATCTTTATGACAAGACTGATCTTTACTTGATCTAGGTTTAATGACAATAGGTCATTATTTTACCGTTTGTTTACAAAATGACTAACCTGCATCCTTGAATTTCGAATACTGTGCTGTATTTTGGCTTATTCGTAAACATGAGAAATCTAAGGATTTTGTTTTGACTGCCGTCAAATCCATAATTAATTGACACCGCTATCGGAAATGGAACTTTATTACTATAACGCTAACAAAAAATGTCAAAATGGGCCTTTTATTTATTGAATAGTTTAGTTATATCAAATGGAGTTGGGTAGGACACCTAGCAAGGCGCGCCGACGGCAGGTGGATTAAGTGACCGAGTGACGTCCTATTATAGGAATGGAAAGAGAAGTGTTGGTCATCCGGCGGCGAGATGGCCAAACGATATTGTGGCCATTTTTTCAAACAAGTTTGTACAAAAAAAGACAAAAAGTTGTACAAAATAATTTCTGGACTAAATTTGTAGTTTAATCGTATATTATGCAAGCATTTTTTTAACTTCGTTTACATATTTTATTATCCTGAACGTAACTTTTTTCAAACAAATTAAACAGTTATTAAAATCGGATGGGATTGAACACTTATTGTGACGGACGGGAAGCTACGGAACCCTACACTGAGCGTGGCCCGTTTTTGTTCGTATGAACGTCTGCCAAAACCCATTTTGGGACCTTTTTTTTTCGGATGGGTAATCATGGAATAACTTCTCCCACTCTGGGCAGAGCGGGAGGGAGTGTCAGACTTTTACTGACTAAAACCCATACATGGAAAAAAAGAAAAAAATAAATGCTTCCAAAAAGTGGTTGTGGCAGACGAACTGTATACTTACGAACAAAAAAGTAAATTTAAGAAACGACTTTTTTTTTACTAAAAAACTTTCATCATCATTCATCTTCTAGCCGAAAGACGTCTACTGCTGGACATAGGCCTCCTCCAAGTGTCGCCAAATTTACTGATCTCGTGCGACTCACATCCAGCGGATTCCCGCAACGTTCAGCAGGTCATCGGTCCACCTAGTCGGAGGCCTTCCAACGCAACCTCTTCCGGTTCGCGGTCGCCACTTCAGAACTTTTCTGCCCCATCGGCCATCCATTCTGCGAGGAATGTGTCCTGTCCACTGTCACTTCAGTTTGATATATCTTCAGGCTACATCGGTAAGCTTGGCCTCATGCGACTTTTAACTTTAATCAGAATTAATGAAAGTGCGATTTATTTAATCCAAGCGATCACACAACCAGACCTAATGCCCTGCTGACCCCATAACTCGAAACGACATCGATCAACTCACGCGCATACATTTAAAATACAGGTCCACCTAAATCGTAAGTCCGCCATACTATTGCGGAAGTATGGCTTAAGCGAGGTGACTTCCTGTTGCTAGTGCTGGGAAAAGATTTGTCGATAAACTGTTACATTATTGTTTTGGTTTATAATTTTGATAGATTCATGTTGCATTTGAGTTTGGTGGAGATGATTACATGTTTTTATTTGCTTTAATCATCAAATTGTTATTTGGTTAGTAATAGCAAAAAATCAAAACAACTGTTTTTGAAATAATCAATTTCAAGATTTTGGGTATATTCGAGAAATAACTATAAATATTATAGTTATTTCTCAAAATAAATTAAAAATAGTTTTCATATTTAATATGAAAACTATTTTTTGTATAATTGAGCCTTAACGGCTAAACAGAATTAGATAGACTGAAAACACATAGGATACTTTTATCTCTGTACTATCTTCTTGTAGAATGATTTCCATACAATGACCACAACAAAATCTAGAACTTGATAAGTATTGAGCAATGGAAATAACTAAATCGTTTAGCGGATTAGTCACAGTATCTAAAATTTAAGAAATAGAAACTAGGATATCGAATTAAATTACATCATGTTACATAGTTACCATTCGCTGCACAAAAAGTTGACCTCGATATTTTTGGGTTTTAGATTGTAAATGCAGTCAACAACGGAGTTAGGAATGTACGAGATATCTACATCTTTGTTGCACTATGAAAGGCAATATTTAATGTTTACTACATTATTTTCTTAGACAGAAGCCCAAGTCTGACATCCAGTCTTACCAGGATATCTGCATGCTACCCAGTAACTGGGTAGTAAAGATCAGATAGACAGACCTTGTAAGAAAGAAAGAAAGAAAAAATATTTATTTGCCACATACACATGACGCGCATACAAACTTTGGTCACAAAGTCATGAACGACAGTTATCGTGTCGTCTTACATGTGAACACCTCCATTTAAATACACAAGCCACGACACTTAAAACTACACGATTATCTGTCGTCACGACAAAGTAAGAACGGGGCCTTGGAGAAAATAAACAAAAAAGATGCAACGCGTAACAGACATGTAAAGTATAGGAGAACGGAACAGAAACAAAAAAGAAATTGACAGCTTACACCTACTGGTTTTCAGTGGTACCCCTGAAAAAACGTACGGAAGCCAATAATATTTGATTACATGAGTAACTAAAATACTGAATACCAGTATTTTGCTAGCTTCATCCAGTTCGACTGGATGTAGTAGACAACGGCTAGGCAGATAGCCTATACGATTACCTTTGGTAAGACTGGTCGCAAGAGTTTCGGGCCACTAACTACCTGCAACGACTGTTAAACATCGACAATAAACAGGCTGGACCAACAGCTTAACGTGCTTTCCGAGGCACGGAGGAAACTCGGTATATTTGGTGGTCTAGGGTGGTCTAAGGTGGACAACCCTAGGTAAGCGCGGTTTAGCATGGAGCTTGACCAGAGCGGCTCTTATTATCTAGCCACGACCTCCTTTTTACCCAACGAGGCAACGAGTCTTGGTGTCGAGGACACCAGATATGTGAAATACTACATACAGGGTGTAAACCACCTTATCACGAAGCCGGCATTCTGTACATCAAACTAAGTATCTTTACGCAAAAATTTTTGCAGGGAAACAACTTTATTTGGGGTAAAAAATCACGTTTTGGGTACAACTCAATGTAACATGCAGAAAATATTGTGCTGGTGGATGGATTGAATAGTACGGGGTTCATGGAGGTATTTAAAGTCATAATCTTACAATTAAACTTGTATTTTAAAAATTGGTTGCCTGTAAAGTCGGTATACGGGCGAAAGTTTTACGTGACAACGACTTTGAGTGGTAAAATAATTTTAATGTGAATATTCATTCGTATAGTAGGAAGAAGGATGAAATGAACCGGTGTGTATGCCTATCTCTCTCACTCTCTCTCTCTCGCTCTGTCTCTCTCGCTCTTAGGCGGGCTAACTGTGCTCGAGTGGAAGGGACGCGTGCCTTTCACTTTTTATGTCTGTCTCTCTCGCTCTTAGGCGGGCTAACCATGCCCGAGTGGAAGGGACGCGTGCCTCTCACTCGCTCTCATTGTGAGCGCATAACGTGAGCGGAGCGTAACGCAGTTTCTTGAAGTGTCACCCGGCAAACCAATTTATAAGACGGTCACGTCAATAACTTTGCGAAAAGTTGTAACTTTGACCCACAATATCTCCGTAACCAGAAGGTTCCCAGGTATGGTGCAGAACAAAAAATGATCGGGATGACGAGGAGAACAATTACGGATTAGTTAAGAGGTGTTTAACACCCTTTACATACTTTTTATTTTGTAAATACATACTAATTACAAAAGTTATAAACATTAAACATCCATGACTCGGAAACAAATGTCCATGCTCATCACACAAACATTTGCCCCTACCGAGATTTGAACCCGGGACTCACTACCGCTGCGTTAACTGTTAATTATCATTTTCTTAAGAAATATCCACTGATAACATCATGCAAAACCTGGTATTCCTCAAGGTTACGGGGGTCAATCATTGTTAGTCACGTCGGCAATTAACTCGTTACAATCAGGGGTGACGACACTGATAACATTGATATCTCGCTTCATAGAGACCCCGATAATGTGGATGACCAATGTGCAATTGTGCATGCAATCATTAATTAAAAGGTTCCCACTAAACTACTTAATTATTAATAGAAGTAGCACAGAATTGTGACCGTTGTACGGAATTGATGAAGGAAGGCCTTAACAAAAAAAAAGTTGTAGTTAAAAAAAAACTTGTAACTTTGACCCCCCATATCTCCGTAAATAGAAGGTTCCCAGGTATGTTGTAGAACAAAAAAATGATCGCAATTATGGAGAGAACAAGTGCCTTTCGGCTTCGTGAAGGGGTGTTTTACACCCTTTATAACTAGGTAACTTTATAACTAACCTATAATAATTGAATTTATTGCAAATTAATTTTCGTCTTACTAAACACTGACGAAAACAGTGAGAGCTTTGACCATTCATATAATATACCTACTAGCTGACCCACGCAACTTTGTCAGCGTCGCATAAAAGGAAAGGAAAAAAAATCCCCGTTTTTGCAACATTTTTCATTCCTGCTCCGCTCCTAATGGTCGTAGCATGATGTTATATCGCCTATAGCCTTCCTCGATAAATGGACTTTCCAACACAAAAATATTTTTTCAATTCGAACCAGTAGATCCTGATATTAGCGCGTTCAACCAAACAAACAAACAAACAAACTCTTCTGCTTTATAATATTAGTATAGATTGACCTGATGATAAAAAGCGCTTAAAGTAACAGTTACGAAAATAATTAACTTTATGTTTCTTTCAGCTTTAATAATATAATAATATACAGAATTTTTCTATGCCCCCTGAAGGGAAAGTACTCTAAATACCTACTAGAGATAGCAAATTTTACCCAAACGAAACATTCCTTTATTTTTAAAAGGAAACAAATGTGCCTTCACAGTTTTCGGAAATTCGCTTGCCATACTCGGGAATCGAACAGATTAAAGTTTGAAAAAATAACGTCCTGTACTTTTTTACATAAATCGATAGAGTCAATCATATGGAGGAACATGATAAATTAAATGAAGGAAAACCATGAAATCTAAGTTCCCGAAAAACTGTCTTGTAAGTATTACTACACTCAACACTATAGCAAACAAGGTTTCCATTGCACCATACCGTGTAATTTGGCACCAATCAGTGAACCAACTCCTAAATAAGTTAGTGTTCATTACCAACTGTTAAATAACGTCGATCACTAGAAATCGATACTGTATACGTACGTAATAATTAACGTTATTAAGCTCAAAACGGCGTAGGAAAACATCATGAGGATACTGACGAATTTTCCTTCATCTTTATCACAGAACCGGGACCACCACCAGGTAAGGCACTCATCATTCTCTTCTGCTTAATCAAAGTGGTCTATTACCCGTCATCTCATTTCACACCTTCTTGTTCCATCTGCTTCTCGTTCAGAATCAGAATGCTCCCATTACCTAATGTTAATATTAATCCGTGGTGTTTGGCAACTGGGCCTATCCCGCAGTTGTAAACGTCCCTTTGTTCCTATTGGCCTTGTTTCGTTCTGTGTCCTGCTGATATGAAAGGAAGTGGAAATTACGGTTTTTTCCTACACCTCCGCTATACTTTCTGATTAATTTCGTTGCGGGATCCTAGACAGTTAAATTCATTCTCTGGGACTTCGTCGAGCTTCGTTGTCTTGGCGCTTTTTTGGTGGTCACCACTGTTGATTCTGGCTTTCAGGAGTTATAGTGGTGGGAATGGTGTGGCGGGATTATCATTGGCATTGTCAACATCCTTCTCCTTCCCATATCCCTATTTATTTGGGGTGCTAGCAGCATGTCTTCCATTTCCATAACTTTCACTCGTCATTTCATCAGACATCTCCTTTCCTGACATATCACTTCTCTTACAGTTCATCCATCGATTCTTAGGTCTTCCTCTACTCCTATACCAGGTAGCCATTAACCATACGATAACGAAAAAAGAAGATGGAACCGAATATTTGAGAGATGAGAACATTCATCAAGCCGTACTGGTCCCGCGTGGTAGAGCTCGGCCCACGTGTTCCCAAGGCCACTATGCCAAGCAGTTCAAACAAAAAAGGCTGACAATGCTAGTATACGTTCTTCTGTTATAATAAAGGGTGAAAAACACCTCTTCACGAAGCCGAAAGGCGCTTGTCCTCCCCATCATTGCTATAATTTTTTTTTTCTACACCATACCTGGGAACCTTTTAGTTACGGAGATATGGGGGGTGAAAGTTACAACTTTTTGACAAGATTTCAATGTTTTAAGTGCGTTACATGGAGTTCTACCACGAAACATGATTTATAACCTCAAAAAAAAAAGTTGTTTCCCAGCAATATTTTTTGCGTAAAGTTACTTAGTTTGATGTATAGAATGCTTGGTTAACGGTATTGTGATGAGGTGATTTACACCCTGTATAATTATATGTATCATCATCATCATTTCAGCCGATAGACGTCTACTGTTAGGCATAGGCCTCGCCCAAGTGTTGCCACATTGATCGGCCCCGTGCGACGCGCATCCAGCGGATTCCCGCAATCTTCACCAAGAGATAGTGTTTTTTTTTTTGTACTATAATATTAAGAACAAAATTCTTAATAATTAATTACAATCTAGCCTAAAAGACTAATAAGCAATTTAACTCTAACTTAATATATATGTTACGTGATAGAATATGTTAAAACTAAGAATAGTGTTCATTTGCACTTTTACACAAGTCCGTAGCACTTTCTTAGAGCCTAATATGATAAACAAAGCAATGTCAAAATAATCCAGCAATTCCAAAATAAAGTACTTAGGGATGCTGTCAATGCACCCTGGCACATAAGAAATGACGACCTTCATCGTGACCTTAAAATGGATTTCGTCACCACCATTATCAAAAAAATTGCTGAAGCCCACGAACACAGACTTCATCGACACGTGAATGTTGAGGCAATCCAGCTGCTAAACAACACAGACTTAGTGCGTAGGCTAAAAAGAACTAAACCTTTCGAATTTGTGTAGTGTACAAAGTGAATGCGTAATAGTAACAATGTTGTGCTATACATATAACACATGAACATAGTGTTTTATAAATCATATTAGACTCTAAGAGATAGTGTGAAAAAGTGCTGTGTGGAATAATAGTCAAACTAAAATCGACCACTTTGATCCAGGACAATAGTACTAGTAGAATACTAATTTTATTGCCTTTAATAAATTGTATTTAATAAATTGGTTGAGCATTGGGAAACTTTATGGCAGTGACTTGATTTCCTGGTTTAACACGCAATTGCTACACTTTAGTTTTATATTACTTTCAGTTGAAACTTAAACTAACGTTTTATTTTATTTCTTAGTTTTCAAACACCTTCTATTTCAAAACACTGCTTCAAGGTTTCACGGTTTTTTATATTGATCTCACGGTGGTCGAAATATCAGCAGCTAAAAATTATTAATATCGCGATAGATATCCCATGAGTAACATTTTAACTTGACTTCCTATTTTAGTAGATTTATTAATCTTTGTTGTTTTTAACAACAACCAAAACCCTTGATCTAAATCAATGTGGTTAATTTATATCTCTTGCTATGATGGCTAGTCTCCATTGAAATAAGTCCTCTAAATCGATATTCAGTCAAGAAGACCTAATTTAAAAAAGGGAGTAAAACGCCTCTTCACGAAGCCGAAAGGCACTTGTTCTCCCGATCATTGCTATATTTTTTTTGTTCTACACCATACCTGGGAACCTTCTAGTTACGGAGATATGGGGGGGGGGGGGGTCAAAGTTAAATTTTTGACAAGTGTTTTTTTTAAATACAAGTTTATTTGGAAATGTTTGAATTTTTAACACCTCCACGACCCCCGTACTATTCAATCCAGCCATCAGCACAATGTTTTAAGTGGTTTACGTTGAGTTCTACCACAAAACATAATTTTTAACCTCAAAAAAAAAGTTCTTCCCCAGCAATATTTTGTGCATAAAGTTACTTAGTTTGATGTACAGAATGCTTGGTCCACCACCTTGTGATGAGGTGGTTTACACCCTGTGTAATAAATGCGAAAGTAAATTTGTTTATCAACCTTTTCACGCCTAGCCCACTAAACCGATCATACTGAATTTTTGCTTTAACGCCCGTTGTCAAGTGTAGAAAAACGGACATTAAGGTCCTTTTATCCCGAAAAAAAAGTACCATTCCCGAGGAAAATAACAATAACGTTGATAATAGATAGCGCCACGTGGCTTTCGAATGATGATTGAATTATATTGACAAGTAGAATACCCAAAGGCTTAAAGTCACCCAAAAGGCAATGGAGAGGGCTATGCTCGGAGTTTCGTTGCGTGATCGAATCAGAAATGAAGACATCCGCAAGAGAACCAAGGTCACCGACGTAGCCCGAAAAATTTCTAAACTTAAGTGGTAGTGGGCAGGGCACATTGTTCGCAGAACGGATGGCTGATGGGGCCGCAAAGTTCTGGAGTGGTAACCGCGAACCGGAAGACGATGCGTTGGAAGACCTTCCACTAGGTGGACCGATGACCTGGTAAAGGTTGCGGGAATTCGGTGGATGCGAGTCGCAAGGGTCCGGTCAATGTGGCGTCACTTGGGGGAGGCCTATTTCCAGCAGTGGACGTCTTTCGGCTGAGATGATGATGACGATGATGACCAGAATAGATAGTCAAATAATTCTGAACTAACGCGAAAGAAGCCACTGGAAAATTGCAGTCTAGGATAAAACAAAACTAACTAACAGTTGTCCAGTATCTGACTAACTACAATGTACGTGGATGAAGTCCGAATTAATCCAGTTAAACGAAGATTTAAAGCCTTCACTGATGGCCTAGTTGGTAATTGTTCCCAACTATTAGAACCCTTTTACGTCATTAAACTTGCCTAACTTATGGTGGGATTATGTAGAACTATAGTAAATTGAATGTACGATCCATTAGGAGTTAATTGTATGAGGGTTTTTGAATAGGTGTTTTTATTCTGGAATAAAAAGAGAACTTCACGTCTGTGTTTGTTTCGCCATTTCGTATCTAGGATATTCAGATAGGAAATATCGAATATATTTAAAGCATTATGTTTACACTAGCAGCTGACCCGCGCAACTTCGTCTGAGTCACATAAGAGAAAAAAATTAAAGGAAAAAAAATCCCCGTTTTTGCAACATTTTTCATTTCTGCTCCTCTCCTAATGATTGTAGCGTAATGTTTTATAGCCTAAAGCCTTCCTCGATAAATGGACTATCCAACACAAAAATATTTTTTCAATTCGAACTAGAAGTTCCTGAGATTAGCGCGTTCAACCAAACAAACAAACAAACTCTTCTGCTTTATAATATTAGTATAGACTTTATCCCAAGAGTAAATTCTCAAACAAAATCGTTTCGAGCGTATAATCCAAACCAGGCTGGATGAATGAGGGTCAGGTTTGGCACATAGAAATCTATTAAGGTGAAAGCGTCGGGGTGGCCCGCGAAATTCAAATTTTCTTACGTTTTTTGCAATTTGCAGGGCAGTGCTAAGTTTTATGTTTATAAACATATCGGTGGCGGCTGTAAGAGGTGTCAAGTTACAGAATTATAATCATCAAAATGATCAATATAACCCTCCAAGTTCATAAGAGTCGAAGAAAGGACTTTGACCGTGAAAAATTCGTTCATCGACTCTGAACTTGGAGGGTTGTATTGTTGATTTTGATGATTATAGTTCTGTAACTTGATACCTACGTCTTACAGTCGCGACCGATACGTTTATCAACTTACAACTTAGCACTGCCCTGCAAATTCCAAAAAACGTAAGAAAATTTTTATTTCGCGGGCTACCTTGGATCTCATAGGCATCTGCTAGTTTCTTTCGAAAACTTAGCACCAGCTAAGCATGTTAAATAACGGGCTGAAAGTTTGTACGAAAATCCATTACCGAGCGAAAATCCGCCCTTTTTGCCCTGATATATTGTAAATACACAACATTGTAAATATATTGTAATATGCAGTAAATAATTATACAGGGTGTAAAACACCTCTTCACGAAGCCGAAAGGCTCTTTCCATCATTGCGATATTTTTTTTGTTCTACACCATACCTGGGAACCTTCTAGTTACGGAGATATGGGGGGTCAAAGTTACAACTTTACGACAAGTTTTTTTTGTAAGATCTTAAGTTTTAACACCTCCACGACCTCCGTACTATTCAATCCATCAATAGTACGACACGTGGCATGACGTGTCTTGCTGTTTCATTCTACGGGATGCCGCGGCGCGCCATTGTTCTCTATGCGATACAACCAACTTCGAATACGCGCGGAAAACTGATGAATGCCAGAGTGGCTGGGCTTTCAGCAGGATGCCACGGACCGCCGCGGGATGCCGCAGCACGCCGCGGGATGCCACAGCACAACCTGCCGTGTCATGCCGTGCCGTGCCGGCAGTGGGCGCCGGCCCTTATAGTGTCAGTATAATACCTACCATATATTATTTTCACACAAAGGAAACTTGTCATGACCACACTTTGCAGACGGTATGTGACTTAAGTATGTTGTGATAATAATGTTTTTCAACTTAAACCACGTTTTTATAAGTACTAGACTGTTTATTACTTTGATAGACCACTAAACTATTATAGTACTTTATCGTTATCGCTACTATTTATGATGTCACATCACTATGATTTATTAAAGTTTGCGCGCATGCATTCAGTTTTGACATTGATTTTTATTTTACTTAAATATTTAATGAGTACGTTTACTCAATAAATATTCCTAATTTAATATTCAGAGATTTTAACGATCCTTATAGTCAATAAAAAAGGTGGAACGGTAACAAATAAGCTCTAAAAAAAATTGTATATGTACAACGGTAAGTACGCACACCCATAAACAAATTACCAGGTATTCAATCAATAAAAGAAACCAAAAAAAACAATCGAGAAAACACAAACAATCACTCGAAACAAAATAAAAACAGCTGTCACTGTCAGATAAAAAAAAAGCAAGGTCACGTTCGTAATTAAAAAAAAAGAACGAATAAAAGAAAATCGTACCCAGTATAGGCAGCAAGCGACTGTGGCCGTTGGCACTACACTGACTGAACGCAGTCTTCCTTGCGATTTGCCTTGACCCTTACATTCGAATGTTTATGTGTAGGTGCACGAAACACGACCAGCAGGCTCACTTTGATTAAATATGGCGCGGACAATAAAATGTGTTACGTCAAATGAATGCGTAAGAGCCCAAATAAATAACGTTCTTTTGTTTTAGGAATAAACGTTATAAGTCATCATTATCGGCCTTTTTTTTTATCGCTGTGAAAAAATGCATTACGCATACCCTCCCATCGGGGGATGAGAGGGGTATGTGGGACTCCCCGGTCTGACCCGGTATACCCACTAAAACGACCCAGCGACATTCCCGCTTCGTCCAAGTGGCGGGGGACTGGGAAACCGGCAAAGCCTTTACGTCCAGTCCTCCGCCGACGATCATTATCGGCCTAGCCTTTTCCCAACTATGTTGGGGTCGGTTTCCAGTCTAACTGGATGCAGCTGAATGCCGGTTTTTTACATGGTGCGACTGCCAGTCTGACCTCCGCAAGGTGCACTATTTCGAAGCATAAGGGATGTACTCAGTTGGATTGGTGACCTTGTCTTTCGGCTAAAACAGTCCGCAATGTACGCACGTGAGTGTTATAATCGTATTTTGTTTGACATAGGCCTTCTGATTTGCTTATTTTTGTTTTGTTGTATCAGCTGGTGTCATTGACGTATTGGGCTCTTGTCAAAAAAATATTAACAACTCTTAAGAACGATTTTTTCTTCTTATGAGATTTAGGTACGTGAAAACGAAATATAACTGTCCCACTAAAAGACAAAGGCATATTGTTTTCTCTCTTCTCACGTTTCCACTAAGTCAGTAAAATTGGCGATTTCAGATTAGTTATGTAAGCGCGAAATAAACCTGAAACTTACTACTCTCTGCTAGGTATTCGACTAATTTATATTTCGAATCTGATTTACCTACATAGTTATAACATTTTGATGAGGACGTAATCATCAACTAATACCTAAATTATTCCTAATTTCCTTCCTGCAAGTGTATTTATCAGCGATAAATATATAAAGTGATTTTTTGCCGTTACAATATTCCAGATCTAGTAGTTAGATAAAAATAAACCGTATTTATTTACCTACTCGCAATTTGAACTCCGAATATTTTCATTAATCATGGTGGATCAAATTTCGTTTGGAATACTGTTAGAACAAAGTTTTAATCAGCTTGCACTACAAAGCCGAATAGTGCGAAAAGAGTGGTTTCAATCGATTTACAAAAAATCTATTGATTGGACTAAAAAAATAAAACACTTACAAGCAACATATTAGCATCATTGCTAATATGTTAAAATTATACTAAAACCTTCTTCTTGTATCTCTCTCTATCTATCAGAAAAACCCGCATCAAAATCCGTTGCGTAGTTTTAAAGATCTAAGCATACATAGGGACAGACAGACGCAGCGGGGTACTCTGTTTTATACTACGACGAGTATGTAGTGATGATAGTGATAGTCTATACCACCAACCAAAAAGGAACTATTCTGCCAATATATTTTTTTTTTTAAGTTGAGTTACGCTGTGACCACTTTATAGTATGATACATTCTCCCCCTGTTACAAGTTGGTTTAAAACCTGTTTTGTTCACCTTGTCTCGATAGATGGCGCTGTGCAATGACGTCACGTTTCTGAATCGCGGTGTTAAGATTCTCCGCCGTTGGGTTGGGTCTCTTGTATTGTGTTTGTAAGATAATCTCTGGTTTCCCTTCAAAACGCATAAATCTTTCGCCTTTTACTAAAGATTTCCGTGGAGGGGAACACTCAAATGAGTCTTATGTATTTTTGGAATACTCTGCTTCGGCAGAGTTTATTAAACCTTTGAAATGTAAATAATTTTCAAGTCATAGTATGTTCAAGTATGGTGGCGGTTAAACCGTTCAACATACTATGACATAATATGAAAATACAAGCAGAAATACGCTTCGGCAAAGTTTTTAGATGAAAGTATTATATAATCCAGTGGTGGTGGTGGTGGTATTAACTGGGTTGTGGAGGTCAGACAGGCAGTCGCAGTCAGTCGGTATTCAGCTGCAACTGGTTAGACACGGAAACCGACCCTAAAATAGTTGGGAAGAGGCTAGGCAGATTTTTGTTATTGTTTATTAGAAACAATGAATGAACCCTTCTCTATTTTTGTAATCATGGTTGCGCTCTGAGGAATGATTTAGTTGCGCTTAGATGGTTGCGCTTAGAAATAGGTTCGCTCTAAGGAATACTTCGCGGGTCGGACTCAGATCGCGTCGATGATAGTAAATAATATTAACTAATGACATTTAAATACAGGTTGTTAAAGAATTGATTGTACTTAGATGCTAAACTAAACAAAACTAAACTTAAGTGGCAGTGGGCAGGGCACATTGCTCGCAGAACGGATGGTCGATGGGGCCGTAAAGTTCTAGAGTGGCGACCGCGAACCGGAAGACGATGCGTTGGAAGACCTCCCACTAGGTGGACCGATGACCTGGTGAAGGTTGCGAGAATCCGGTGGATACGAGTAGCAAGGGACCGGTCAATGTGGCGACACTTGGGGGAGGCCTATGTCCAGCAGTGGACGTCTTTCGGCTGAGATGATGATGATGATATTTTATAGTTACTATTTGTTATTTCCGATTGAATTTTTGTTGGAGCCTCATTAATTAGAGTAGGTATTAAATAAGCACCGGTTCGTTTCCCGTAATAGTTCTTAATGAGAGGATGACTGGTCCGAAAAGCTGACCACCCAGGTGAAACTACCAGGAGACCTAAAAAAGCTGGAACGCCGCCGACCGCGACGGTGACAAGAGATCGTCGAATGACGTCGCAACAGTGGTGCATGAAGACAAGTACCCGAGTCCCACTCACCCACAGCCAGCAGGCGATTGTGAGATTCCTATTAAAAATAAAAAATACCTCTTTCATGATTCTGGCCTCCTGGTACTTTATAAGACTTCATAATAATTGCTTCTCCTACTTGACTTTGTTTTCTTTTAGAGAAAAATAGGTGTGGGCCCAGTTTCTGTTTTTAAAAGGCACACAAGGAAGGTCACAGTTTCAAAGCGGTGAAGTTGCCCCCTAAACCCATCGAAACGTCCTATGAACAAATGGTCATTAAAACAAAGGAATGGGAATTATGTTCATACCACACATACAATATGTCAGTTGTTTTATAAATAAATAATAATATATTTATGATCAATTCGAAACAGTAAGCTAAATCCAGGGAAACTGTAACCGTAATATGTGTTTATAACACTGTTTTTAAAACAGTTTCAACAGAAAAACACTTTTAGATGTAACACATACAATAATGTTACCGAATCAAACTGTAACTTTTTATATGTGTTAATAAGTGTTAATAGTGTAACTGAAATAATCAGTTTTACAACAGACTGTGACTAGATTTCGGCTATCCCATGGCAATCCTGAGTTTACCTGTTAACCACTTATTAACACTGTTAAACCTTTTATATCTGTTACAGATATGTTACGGTTACACTTTTGTAAGTGTTTTGGGTTAACACATTGAAAACACATTTGTAAACGTTACATATTTGATTCTGTTATCCATTCAACATGTAACACTTATAATTCTGTAAACTTTATGAGGATATTTTTAAGGCCCTGGCTAAATCAAATAAAATTATGGGAGTAAAATTATCTTCGAATAGTTGCTTAGGTAGACGATGCGTCTCAGTGTCGTAATGTCAATGAGTCAATGAATCAATTCCTACTGGCGCTTCCTTGTTTTTTTTTTCTAAACATTGCAGTTGTAATAGAGACATTCTCGAGATCTTATTTAATTAAAACAATAGCCTTCACAACAATTAATATTCTATTATTGACGAGGAAAAGTCCTTTGATAGATGCCATGGTTGTTTCACTATGATATGTGTTTGTGTTCTTCCTTCTTTGAAACCCATCAAGCCGACTCGTACTTGGCCGATTTTGTTTTAATATTAATCTAGGAATTTCTCCTATAACTTAGGTGTGTTAATAATTATTGAAACTTATAAAAACAAATAGATAGACACGGAACAACTACCTTTTTAGGGTTCCGTAGCCAAATGGCAAAAACGGAACCCTTATAGATTCGTCATGTCTGTCTGTCGGTCTGTCTGTCTGTCTGTCTGTCTGTCCGTCCTTATGACACAGCCACTCTTTTCCGAAACTATAAGAACTATGCTATTGAAACTTGACGAGTAGATGTATTCTGTGAACCGCATTAAGATTTTCACACAAAAATAGAAAAATAAACACCAATTTTGGGGGTTCCCCATACTTAGAACTGAAAGTTGTTTTTATTTTTTACCTATATTTTATACCTATATGGATAGGTCTTTAAAAATGAAATTGAGGTTTCAAACATCATTTTTTTCTAAACTGAATAGTTTGCGCGAGAGACACTTCCAAAGTGGTAAAATGTGTGTCCCCCGCTGTAACTTCTAAAATAAGAGAATGATAAAACTAAAAATGTACATTACTATGTAAACTACCACCGAAAATTGGTTTTAACGACATCTAGTAAGCAGTTTTTTTGAATACGTCTTAAATCGTAAACAGCAATTTTCCTCTCATTCAATCTGCTGCGGAACCCTTATGGGCGAGTCCGACTCGCACTTGGCCCGTTTTTTTTCTAATGGGCAATCATCAAAATAACTTCTCCCACTCTGGGCGGAGCGGGAGGGAGTGTCAGAGCCACTTCGCCAACTGTGCCGTCATCATATTTAAATAGATTACGGTTATGTTTACTTACCTATATAATCTTAGGCGAAACTTACACAGAAAAGACGTAAGACGCAGACGGGGCGTAGACATGTTATATGTCTCTTCCGCGTCTTTTTAATACACAAGTAAAATTAAATTATAAATTACAAAAACCTACGACACATAATGTACTAAACGTTTAATAGAAAATAATTCGTTAATCGTTAGATCCTAGACCGCCAGTCATCACTCCACTTTCCTCATATCATTTTGTTAGTTGGTATTCCTTAATTGTCTTTCAATATGGTTTACATTATTGTACTAGGAGAGCAGCGATGGCCCAGTGGTGGCGGCCCCGACTTACGAACAGTAAGTCGTGGGATCGAACCCATGGCGCGTGTGGGGCGCATTACTTTGTGTAATTCATTTCATCACCGCTGCTCTTAAAAACGGTGAAGGAAAACAACGTGAGGAAACCGGCATGTCCTAGAATCAAAAAATTCGAAGACATGTAACATCTACCAATCCGCACTGGGCCCGCGTGGTAGATTATAGCCAATTCCCTCTCATTGAGAGAAGGCCGTGCCCCAGCAGTGGGACCATTATAGGCTGATGATGATGATGATGACTAGTAAAGGCGCTTCATTTGATACTTATTGAAAGAATTGTGAAAAGAAATGTAATTCGCCATTTTGTGGTGGCGGCCATCTTGGACTTGAAATTTATTATAGCGTATAGTATTGTACTAGTCAAGCCCTTTCATTTGATACCCGTATTGAGGGAGTTGTTCAATAAATATGTAAACCACGTCTTCCTAGCACGGTGTGCTGCGCTGGGGCGGCTGCTGCAGGTGCTGAAAACCTCAAACGGCGCAAATACAATAATTTAATTGGTAATTATGTGTTTTAGCCGTTTGGGGTCGAAACATTAGGGCCATGGGGTCCGAGTGCCCACCTAGTATTTCGGGAAATCGCCAAACGGTTGGTCGACTCTTCACGTGACCAGAGGGCGGGACTATTTTTTGGCCAAAGAATCAGCATTGCCATCCAACGTGGCAATGCTGCCAGCCTTCTGGGCACTTTTCCTGTTGGCAGCGATGTGGACGAATTTTTCGATGCCCTGTAACCCCTTTTTTTGATATTTGTACATATTTTTTCTTTCTATTATAATGTTAGTGTGTATATATTGTAAATAATGATTATTCTAATAAATTACAAAACTCGATGGGCTATTCGGACAAATGTAAAAAAAAAAAAAAAAAATATGTAAACCACCATTTTAGGGCGGCGGCCATCTTGGATCGATTTCATCAAACATAACTAAGAACACTCCCGACTGATTCACCTTTCAAATAAAAAAAACAAAATCGGTTTATCCGTTCGGGACCTACGACCACAGACAGACACACACACACTAACACGTCAAATAACATATAACACCCCGTCGTTTTAGCGGCTAGGGTTAAAATTAAACACACAGCCTATCACTACATATTATAAAACAAAGTCAAAAACTGGTGTACCGATTTTCATGTTGTTTTTACTCATGGATATAATGGTTCTGGAGGAAGGTATTAGTGTACAGGGTGTAAACCACCTCATCACAAAGCTGTCAACAAAGCATTTTGTACATCAAACTAAGTAGTTTGATGCAAAAATTATCGCTGGGAAATAACTTTTTTTTGCGATGAAAAATCAGCAGACGTTTTGTGGTACAACTCAAAGTGACGTACTCAAAACATTGTGCTGGTGTATGGATTGAATACGGGGTTCGTGGAGGTATTTAAAGTAAAAATCTTATAAAAAAATTAAAAAAAAAGTTGTAACTTTGACCCCCAATATCTCCGGAACTAAGAGGTTCCCAGGTATGATGTAGAACAAAAAAAAAATCGCAATAACGTGGAGAATAAGTGCCTTTCAGCTTCGTTTAGTGTATTGTACGCGGGCAAAGCCACGGGCAGCAGCTAGTTCGAAGTAAAAGGTCTGTTTTAATGTGGACCTTAAATCACACTCAATGAACCAGCTATAAATATACTTACCCAAAATTCGAACAAACTCCATTCGACGCTCGGCCACCGTAGCGTGCAGACGTGCGCTCCGCCCCGCTCCGTCGATTCTCCGCGCCCCACCGCGCATCCCGTCCTGTTCGTCGCAGCTTCGCCGCTTCGCCGAGCATCAAGGCCCAGAGCCTACCGTCCCGTAGTACATCGTTAGTTTGTGTCTGATACTCGTATTAGTACACATTCTAACCGGTGTTACTCAGTGGCAAAAAAACAGCCTTTTTCGAGGCTATATTTCCTTTATCGTCGAATCGTCCGCGTTTTGTTGCCCCTTCAGGGAAAAGCCACGGTTTTGTGGTTCTTGACGGGAAACCTAACGGTGTTAACGAAGTCAAGAGGGTGGTGACCCAATCCTACCCGCCGGACCCCTTCAGGGCGAGGCATTCCATTGGCATCGGGAGCTAGGACCTTGGCCTTGGGGGCTTCCCTCGTCAAACCTAGTCTTCGACTTCGTTCACAGCTACACACCTAGTGTCGGTTGGGAGTGTCTACCCCTTCGCACTAGAGCCCCTTGCGGGACTAGGGCCCTGTCGCACAATAAGACTGGCGACAGGTTTACAAGCTTAGGGCACACCATAGGTACTCACCTCACTGTTCGCACAAGTTCAGGAGAGGCCACACATCCCCGGGCGCACCTACCCGGGGACCTAGGTACTGGTATCGATAGATAGGAATTCAGATTAGGCCCTTCAGGCAATTCTCAGACAGTCGTGTCGCTGACAAGTTTGTTTGTGTTTTTCTTCTTGCCAGCTAGCACTACGAAAAACACAAGGGTGGGTTCGTTTTTAACGGGGAACTGTCTGCCCGGGGAGCTCACGTTTTACGTGTCTCCTCGGGACTAGGTAGTTAGCTCTAGTTAGGCTACCATAATTAGGTTTTAATAGGGTTAGGATCCCCATGCCAAGATGGCAAAAGCACGTAATGGTGTACTAGAAAGTCAACTCGACCTACTCTTAGCGGAGCTATTAAGCGACGATAATGAGTATATTAAGGAGAAGTATACGGATCTCCTTACTCCCTTTAAGAAAGACAGGTATAGGGCCCTCCGTAAGGCCATTCGTACCCCCGAGAGGGAAAGTAAGTCGCGTTCGCCCTCCCCCGCTCCGATCACTCAGCCTTCCTCCTCCGATATGGAGATAGTTGAGTCCGCGCCCTCTGCCGCTGAGAGCTCCCCCGACTCCCCCAACACCACCTCCTCGTCCTCTGAATCGGAGGACTTTCAGCTGGTGCAAAAGGGAAAGAGGAAGAAGGGAAGGAAGGCTAAGGCCAATAAGGCCAAGAAGGCTGTTACAGCCCTCAATGCGCCTCCCCTTGCTCCTCAAGCCTCCCCGTCCCCGATAGCCCCCATCGCTCCTCAAGCTGCCTCCCAGGGCAGTCGCCCGGCAAGCCCTATGGCTATTTCTCAACCGCAAGGTGCGGCTCCTGTCAGCCGCCCTGCAAGTCCCACGGCTGCTTCACAGCCAGCCCCCTCCTCAGCTGCTCCTTCTTCAAAGAAGCAGCTGAAGCCACCCGCTCTATACATCCAGGAGAAATCCAGATGGACAGAGATCTCTAAAATGTGTGTGGATCGCAAGATCCAATACACCAATGCCACATCTACCCTCCAGGGTATAAAAGTCAAGACCCCCACTTCTACGGATTTCCGTAACTTGGTACACGCTCTTCGTGGAAGGAACGTCGCCTTCCACACTTACAGCCTCCCTGAGGAGAAGCCGACCCGTGTGGTCATTAAGCGGATCCCCAAGGAGATTCCCTCCTCCGACATCCTGGATGATCTGACATCCCAGGGCATCCCTGTTTCGGCGGTCCACCGCCTTCACAAGAATAGGTCCCAAGGGGGTGACGAGTACGATATGGTACTCGTAATATGTGACCCGGTTGAAGGGCACCACCCTATCTTCAAGGTCCGATCGGTGTGCTCGTTATCGGGCATTATCATCGAGAGGCCTAAAAAACTCAAAATCGTAGGGCAGTGTCATCGCTGCCAACTATATGGCCACAGCCAAAAGTACTGTTACGCACCGCATAGGTGCGTAAAGTGCCTCGGCGACCACGCCACGGCAGACTGCACCCGTCCCAAGGACAGGAGTCTCTGCACAGAGCCGCCTAGTTGCGTGCTGTGCGGACAGTCTGGCCACCCGGCAAACTACAGGGGCTGCCCCAAAGCCCCGAAACAGTCCGCTGGCAAGTTGGCGAATCGCGCCAACCAACGTCAGCAGAGGGAAGCTCCCTCTTCCTTCAAAGTCCCGTCAACAGTCCTCCCAGAGCGTCTCAGCCCTCAGAGGCCTTCTCCTTGGAACATGCTGAACCATCAGCAAGCGTTCCCTGCCCTCGCGAAGGGTAAACCCAACCCCCCCATGCCCGGTCTTTTGGACAACCCTGTCCCAGCGCCCACTCCTGTGGCCGCCCCTCAGGCCCCTCAGGCCCCTCCGCAAACCCGAGCTCCCGCTGCTCCTACCCACGCTCCTGCTTCTCAGAATTCCAATCTGAACTACTTGATGAGGATCCAACCTCTCTGCACCGCTGAGGCCGACCGCATGGTCGCTGAGCTCAAAGCGGCAACGGACCTCCAGCAGGTCGTCGACATCATTGATGCCTACCCAGTCATCAAGGCCACTCTTCGTAACCTCAACTTCGCGCCGTAATGGATATCACACCAAATCCCTCTTGCACCCAACCCCGGTCCCTTAGATTAGGTTATTTTAACGCCAATGGCATGAGAGGACAGCGCGACGAGATCGCCGCCTTCCTCCGTGACCATAACGTTGACGTTCTCCTCATCCAGGAGACGTTCCTAAAACCCAGCCACCGCGACCCCAAGATTGCCAACTACCGCATAGTTCGCAATGATAGGCTACGTTGTCACAAGGGCGGCACCCTTATTTACTTTCGCAAAGAATTGCATTGTATTCCCATCGATCCCCCTCCTTTAAAGTCCCTACTTGAGGTTTCAATCTGTCGGCTTGCTATGACCGGTCATCAACCGGTACATTTAGTTTCCGCTTATTTGGCCCCCACTAATACTTGGGAAGATCACAACCTCCTGGTTAGCGATCTCACCCTTCTTTTCGGCTTGAGTGACTCCGTGATCATCGCGGGCGATCTTAACGCCAAACACCCGGCCTGGAACAGTAGAACGACGAACCCGAGAGGGAAAGTCCTCTACGATCTAGGCCAAACTCTTAGTTTCGACGCGGTCGCTCCCATGGAGCACACGCACTATCCTGACACTGTCAGTCATCTTCCCGACGTTCTCGATATAGCGCTGCTCAAGAATGTGAACCTTCGGTTACACATGATTGAGACGTTACACGAGCTCCACTCCGATCACCGTCCAGTGCTCATGCACTTAATTCCTCGCTCGGGTATCATTGACCCCAGCCAGCCCCTTCCCACTATTCTCACTACCGACTGGAGGAAAGTAAGCGATATGCTGAAATCCGAAACGTCACCACTTCTAGATGGTATTCCCGACCATATCGTCTCAGTCGCAGACACCGAGGCTGCAATCGACTCGTTTACAGAACACGTACAATCCGTACTGAAGGATTGTTCTCGAGAAGTACCGGCGGTGAGTGATCGCCGCTGGATACTTCCCGACGATATACGTGAACTGATAACCGAGAAGAACGCGGCCATACGTGCCTACAGCTCTTGGCCCTGCGATGCGAACAAGGCTCACATGCGTTCCTTACAGCGTGCTGTAAAGAAACGTACTAGTGAGTTTCGCTCGAGTCAATGGGACAAGACGCTTAGCGAACTCGAGCCCACTCATCAAGCCTTCTGGCAGCTTCAAAGGAAGTTGCGCACCTCGGAAGAGGTCTCTTCTCCACCCCTCATACGTCCCGACAAGAGCGTCGCTTTTGACGACTCTGAAAAAGCAGAATGCCTAGCCGACAGCTTGGAATCTCAATGCTCGCCAAGCACTCTACCAGTAGACAAGCAGCACCTTGATGAGGTGGATGCAGAAGTTGAACGTAGAGCATCGCTTCCCCCTTTTGAAGATCCCGATGACCCCCTCCCCGCCATCACCCCGGAAGAGGTCAAGGATATTATAGATAAGCTTAAGCCTCGGAAAGCCCCAGGCGCTGACGGTTTCACGAATAGAGTTTTTAAAGCCCTCCCCGCTAGGCTCATAGTCCTTTTGGCTGCCATCTTCAATGGCGCCCTGAGCAATAATATTTTCCCCCAAACGTGGAAAGAGGCCACTGTTATAGGTATTCCCAAACCTGGGAAACCGAAAGCCCAGCCCTCCAGCTACAGGCCGATCAGTCTCCTGAGTGCTCTCGGCAAGATCTATGAAAGGCTTATATACATGCGTCTCAGAGATTTTGCCGAGACAAAGGGCCTCATCCCGAAAGAACAGTTCGGCTTCAGGACCGAACATTCTTGTATACATCAAGTCCACCGCATCGTCGAACACGTGAGCGCTGGTTTCCAGCGCGGAGCGATGACGGGGGTGATGTATTTCGATATCGCGAAAGCCTTTGACAAGGTCTGGCACAACGGGCTGATATACAAGCTTTATCAGCTCGGTGTGCCCGACCGTCTCGTGCTCATCTTACGAGACTTTTTGTCAAACCGTACCTTCCGCTACCGTGTGGGTAAGACGTTATCTTCTCCTCATCCGATTCGCGCCGGAGTCCCTCAGGGCTCCGTTATCTCTCCCCTCGCGTTCACGCTGTACACCAGCGACATTCCGAGGAACCAGAAGGTTCAAACAGCACTTTTCGCTGACGACACCGCGATTTATTACACCGGCCGTTCTCCGCATAACATCCGCCGCATTCTCCAGAAAGCTGCCGACTCGCTCGGCGCTTGGTTCCGTAAGTGGAGAATAGAAGTTAATCCCGAAAAAAGCCAGGCAGTATTATACTATAAGGCACGCCTTAAGCGTTCGCCAGGTCCCCCCATCACTATGTTCGGTAAGCCTATCCCTTGGGAAAGGCAAGCCAAGTATCTCGGAGTTATTCTGGACGACCATCTGTCGTTCAAGGCCCACATCAAAGCAGCTCGCGACCGGGCTGCCTTTGCTATGGGCCGGCTCCACTTCATGATCACTAGGAAGAGCAAATTGTCACTCAAGTGCAAATTGCGTCTTTTCACCGCAGTCATCCGCCCCATCATGACCTATGCTTGCATAGTATTCGCGCATGCCCACCCGCGTCATATCCACACGATGCAGACCTTGCAGAACCGATATCTCCGTAAGATCACCGGTGCCCCCCCTTACGTCCGTAACGATAGTCTTCACGTAGACCTCAGAATCCCCACCGTTAAGCAGTTCATGAAACGCCTTTCCAAGCGTTACTTCGACTCTGCTATTAAGCATAGGAATCCCCTAATCGCATCGGCCGCCCGGTACGACCCATCGCGTATTAGCTCCGTCCAACGTCCGCGTCACACCCTAGTCGCCCCCGACGATCCGATCACTATCTTGCAAGAGAGTAGGAAAGATACCAGTACGGTACGCAGAGCATACAAATACAGACCGAAAACCTACCGACCTCGCCGCAGAGGTCCGGCGCGAAATCCCCGATCAATCCCTCCCCGACCCTTGCTCGAGCCAGCCCGCGACGCTGAGCCTGTAGTATTAAATCAGTCCCTAAATAAGGACAATCAGATCCAGCCTGTCCCCTTGCTGCCCCCAGCGACGCCCTAAGCCGAGGTTCGTACCCCACAGGGGGTGCCCTTAGAGCGCTGTCGCTTAGTTTTTAGTTATTTTCGCCCTGGCTGGAGGCCTTAGAATCAAGGCATCCACAGGACATTGCCCGGTTAAGCAGAAGCCAGTCTTCTCAGACTGAACTGCGAGATGCCATACACAAAAAAAAAAAAAAAAAAAATTCGAACAAACTTCTAAAGTCTGAAATAGTTCAGAAGGGTCAGTTTCCTTACTATTTTAAGTGGTCCATTGTTTCTACTATACGAGTAAATAACTGTCATCAATCTTGGGAAGAGTTGAAAGTAGAAAGAAACTTTAAGGATATGAAGAACAGGGTTTAAAGTTCTTTATAGTTTCGGTCCCGTATGTAATCACTGGCAACACACACTGGTCATAGACTTTCGTCTTGAGACACTGCGGTAAGTAATTACTGTCACTTAATATACCACTTCTTCCAGCTATCAGTGTTTCTAAAAACATAGTTAGCTTGAAATATCCTATCCGCGTCGCCAACCAGTAACTTGATTCATAGAAAAATCTAAGAAAGTATTTTTGCAACTGCGTGAACCGATTTTGATGAATCTTTTTTTTTTTTAAAAAGCTGTTGCTTTCCGTGTTTTTAAGATCTGATTATGATCATCGGAGATAATAATGGAACCCTTCAAAATTAGACGGCAAATCTGCAGTGATTGCTGCAATCGCTTGGAAGTTTATTGCTAATACAACATCATGACAGAACATTGGATGGGTGTACTTCAAGAGTAGTTTGATGAGTGTCTGGTTAGGTTCTGACTATGGGATCCATGACAAAGTAACGGAACTCTTCAACTCTTAGCAGCAAATTTACGATACTCGGCCAAATCTTTTATAGGCTACCCGGATATTTGAGTCACCTACCATAACGTCGTCGTAATAAACCAACTTCAAACAAGAAGCGGATTCTCAATTCAATGTTACCCGATTACTCGAAGATGGCTGGACCAATTTTGTTTTTTTATTGTTTGAAAGGGTATATTTCCCAGGTAGTCCCATAATCATCAAGTCAGGATACTGATGATGGGATCCTGGAAAAACAGAGGAAACTCTTCAAATTTTATAGGCACTCGAGAAGCGATTTGGGTAGTTTTAGGAAGAGTACTTCATCAAAATAATCCCGTTTTAAATTGGTACAGATCTGATGAAGAACTTCAGAGATAGGCAACGGAATTCATCAATAAATGATAGCAAATGTACTGATGGGATTGCTGAAATCTTATGTCTGTCTATTGTTTACACCAGTTCATAACAGAAAATCTCGCCGGTACGCTGTGAAAGGGTAAGCATATATGAACCATAAAAAGTGAAAAATAAAAAAACTTTTTTGCAAAAAATAAAACCGACTTCACACAAAAAAATTGAAAAATAACTTTAGCTTCAGAAGTCAGAACTAAATCAATCAAACAAAGGTCATTACTTATCTCTTTTACGTGACGCAGAGGAAGTTGCGTGGGTCAGTTAGTACGTCATAAATCGCTTACGATATAAGAAAGGTAAATAACGGCTTACCGTTATTTACCTTTCATTCAATCATCTCAAACATAAAAATAAAAATAAACATTTTATTTTACTTAAGTAGTTGCTGCTACGGAACCCTTCATGGGCAAGTCCGACTCGCACTTGGCCGCTTTTAAATTTAATGTTACTTGCTATTACATTACAAGGTCTACAAACTGCAGCTCTTTTGAGAGTTATTACTGTGTGATATTGTTTCCAGTAGAGCAGCGGTGGCCCAGTGGTGGCGGCCCCGACTTACGAACAGTAAGTCGTGGTTCGAACCCAGACAGGCGCATTACTTTGTGTAATTTATTTCATCACCACTGCTCTCAAAACGGCGAAGAAAAACATCGTGAGGAAACCGGCATGTCCTAGAATCAATAATTCGAAGACATGTGACATCTACCAATCCGCACTGAGCCCGCGTGGTAGATTATAGCCCATTCCCTCTCATTGAGAGGAGGCCGTGTCCCAGCAGTGTGAACATTATAGGCTGATGATGATGATGATGATGATTATTTCCATTACTCACATGACTGCAACCTGCAGCTGTACATGTACAGGTTAATAGTGATTTCTTTTTTTTTCTTTTGATTACCCCAGATGTTCAGAAAATACCTAAACCCAAATATTTGCGATCTCTTTGGTGGAAAGCCCTGTGTTCTGCGGTTTAATTGTGACGATTAATTTCAATCAAAACCTTTAAGGAAAAAGGAAATAAGTAAGAAATAAGGATGTATCTACAGACTCCATAGATTTTGATGAAGGTATTGCTGTTGCTCGTTGGTTGGTTTTGTGGTTATTATTGTTTTCCTCGTTCCATAACTATTATTGCTTTTTAATATTCTTTACAAGATATTTTTATTTTTCAGCTAGAAGGCAAGGAAGGTAGACCTCGTAAAACATGACGAGATGGTCTAGACCGTCTAGTGGGCCACAGTGGCCTTGTATCCCAACAACTGAAAGTCATGGGGAGACCTTTGGCCAGCAATGGGATGATGCAGGCAATCAGTATCAAACATTTTTATTTTATTGTCTACCATCAGTTGATGTTTTTTTAATCTGTAGAGTTAAGGCACCTTAGTAAAATTGAAAATGTAATAAAAAATGTATGATCAATTCGCAATTCAAAAAAATAATTTCGCCCAGCTGCCAACTCAAGCCAGCTACGATAATCGAAAGCCAATAAAAAACAGGCGACCGATAAAAAACACTAGGAACGAACGCCCTAGTTCTAAATTTAAATTCTGCCGCCAACGCTTCTACACAAACTATCCAGACAGTCTAATCTAAACGAGGTCAAAGGTTCCCCGCCATAGATAGCAAGAGATCTGTTGCGATAATATATGGTGAATCTATCATAGGTAATGATGCTCGTATTACGGAGCCACGCAGATCAATAAAACTACCAAAACTCGGGACCATCTGGCGCGAACCCGGGGAAATTGCGCGCATGCGTAGGTATGTGTTGCCAGGTTGAGGCTGGGATTTCTCCGGGGTATTGGCGAAAATAAATGACGCTTTGTGTTCCTGTTCTGCAGTTTGAGCATTGTGAGTTTAATGGTATTTCACTTTGGGAATATTTAGCCTTCGTAGGAATGAGTAGGTGGTTTACATAAAAACAAGCCTATAAATTCCGATGGGTTAAGTAGAGGAGTACCTAATCGTATACCCCAATTTCAGCAGTTATTTTTTTAAGTTCCATGTATTAGGGGGTGAGCCTATTGCCAACACCCAAGCATAAATCCAGGCACCGAGGCCACTAATGAGAAATTCCGGATGGAAAAAACCAGTAATGCTGAGCACTAGGTAGTCTATTGAGACAGTTTTAAATAATTAGTCAGTGCATGCAAAGTTTTTAAATACCGAAAAATACTGCTTTCATCAAGTTCTTTTTATTTTCAAGTTTATGACAACAATTAATACTGGTACCTCAGGCCGATTTAGATTCAATAGGTGGCAACCCCACCAAAAACGTCAAACCAAAAAATCTGGAGCGAAACTATAGTCAAATTAACGTTTTTACCAATAATAATGAATGAAAATGTGAAAATTATAAATTAAAAACAATTTTTACGGACATATTGAATGTTTTTACTACATTTTTGGGGTTAAAAACCCAGTTGTTTAGTGAAAAAATAATGCGTGTAGAATCGTGAATGTGTTCAGATAATAAATTAGTGTTAAAAATGTTGTTGATGTTTTAGATTTTATTGTTGAACTAGTCTTCCTTGTAGTTATAACTGTACATATCGTTAGTTTGTTGTCAAATAGTTGTGGACCTGGTTGTGTTAAATAAGATTGAAGATCTCACTGATACTGTGAAAGGTAAGGTTAAGATTTATATATAATTACTTAACTACTTTTGGTACATTTTTTTTTTAATATATCAAATTGTGTAAAGCTTGTTTCAAGCAGGGTAGTATTAATGAATCTCGATTTGATATTGATTAATGATAGAGGAAAATAGCCCTAACCTACATCAACATGCTTGAATATTTTATTGGTATCACGTGGGAATCCTGGGGTGGTTGAAATAGAGACTTTATTGGCACATTTATATATTATAGTTAAATGAGGGAATTTAATAGATTGAAAAGCTTGTGGCTAAATAATAACAGCCATTCGAATCAATATTCAGGTTAAGCCGCACTTGCGTAGGTTGGTCTATGGATGGGCGACCACATAACACGTCATACCGAATTTCCTCCGTGCCTCGGAAAGCACGTTAAGTTGTTGGTCCCAGCTGTCATTTGTAGATCTTTGAAGAAAACTCGGGAAACTTATGAGTGGGCACCCATCCACAGACCAACCTAGTCAAGCACGGTTTAACCTTAAGATCGACATAAGCGGCTGCTATTATTTAGCAACGAAAAAGAAAGAAGAAGATAGGGTATTTAAAAGAGTATGGACAACTGAAGTAAACTGAGAAAAATTTGGCCAGTAGACTGAGGTGCAGTTGGTTTTCCTATAATGCCCCATTAAGGAGAAAAGCCTTGTTCCCCTTTTCTGTGTTCTTGAATTTATAAAAAGAACAGAACACCAGTTGTTTAAAAATGAGCATCCCGCCATCTCCTTCAGGGCATGCTGCATTTTAGTGCCGTCAATCTTTACATAGTAAACAAAATCGCTTCCGCAGTCTGTACGCTTAGATTCTTTTAGACTACGTAACTTTTTTTAATGCAGTTTTCAGCAATAGATAGAGTGTGTGCATGTAAGTATTGTATTATGCTACATTGGACCCGTTCGAAGCCGGAGTGGGTTGCTAGTTAAAGATATAGTGAAGTTTCAAAGTAATATTGACAAACATTTTTCATGACTGCCTCCATGTTGGTCCATTGATCGCAAGTATGACGGCTGAGCATGAGTTCCAGGGATCGTTTCCCAGGTGTGTTTTTAGGTTTTATCGTCAGGAATTAATCAATAGCAGGCCCACTTTTTTTCTTTCGCATGGGAAGTCATCAAATCACTTATATCGAATAAAATTATTATTATTATTAAATGTTTTTTCCCACTCTGGGCGGAGCGGGAGGGAATGTCAAACTTTGCTGACCAAAACCCATCCATGTTACTTCCTCGCCTTTTACGTTCCGGGGCCAAGGTATCTCTTTCGAAGAGTCCCGCAGCCCCAGGAGGCTTCGGTCCTTGCAGGGCCCACTTTTTATGCTGACATCTCTTTGAGGCGCGCGTGGAACACAAACGCGCCGTCGACGCGGCCTGTCGTCATTAGACGGACGGACGGCTAGCTAGCCCATAGCTCACCGTCCACAAATCCGATCAATGTCAGCCCTGAAGCCTGAATTTGTGCCCAGTTGTTGGCAATTGGCTCGCCCCTTATTACATGGGACTTAAATGTAATTGGCGAAGTGTGGGTGTACTATTAGATAGTTAGGTATGTTATACAAATCAAACTCCGAAAACCACAAGCAAATCAAAAGTTAACAAGAAACAACAACCTCATTTAGTCCACCTCAGTAATTTTTGAGACAAACATTCCAAATGTCATATCCATTACAATTCTGTAACTACCCTTCAACTTCAAGATAATAAATCTGCCATGTCTCTTATTCAGTAATGGCTTGTTGTCATGGCAACGTCTCGTTAGAATATCTTTGAGAACTCGATGCCATCCTTTGATACTGTTCGTGCATTGTATTTCAGAATTGTTTGAGAAAACGTTCTGACGATACCTGTAGGTATGCTTATTAATCTAGGAAAGACAAGGTGGCCCGCAAAATTCCAATTTTTACGTCACTGCCTTGCAAATTGCAAAAAGAAAAATTTAATTTCGCAGGCTCGAAAGGGAACTTCCACCTTGTTTTTAAGGTCAAAGTCATTCCTAGACCTTTATGAATTTTGAGGGTTGTATTGATGATTTATATGATTATAATTCTGTAACTTCATACGTCTTACAGTCGCGAATCATATTTTCATTAACATACAACCTAGCACTAGCCTGAAATTGCAAAAAAACATAGATTTCGTGGGTTACACTGAATCATTAACCTTAGAGTAAATTATTCGAAATATATAATCGAAGTTCGCGCTGACGCCGGTCGGTCGCGTACGGTTGGTCATGGCGTTAGCTAGAACAAAATACGGCTGTTGGTTGTCGCTGACGGCACCGTCGCAGTACAATGCTGTATAAGAACACAATGTTTACTCGTACGCGACCGACCGTACGCGACCGACGGAACGCGACCGATAGTGAGCGTGACAGTAATTATTCAGGCCTAAGAATACAGTGTGGAAGGGGGACACTGACTCACAAGCGGTAGACAACACAAAAAGTTTTCAATGTTAATGATTTGTTGAGCCTATTGTTAACAATCGAGCCCAAACCGAGACATTACTGATGGTCATCATCTGCCTAGCCTTTTTCCTACTATGTTGGGGTCGGTTTCCAGTCAAACCGAATGCAGCTGAATTCGAGTATTTTACTTGGACCGACTGCCTATCTGACTCCACAACCTAGTTAGTACTGGGTATTACGATACCCCTTGGTAAGATTGGTCGTCAGACTTTTTGGGTCACTGACTACCTGTATTTCTTTTAAGTATGCCAGTTACAGGCACTTTCGAACTGTTGAAACAAAGATGAACATTAAATGTATAGCTACAGTCCTATATCCAGTTGTCTTATATATATAAATTCCCTAGTGTAGATCTCTATGAAGAAGAACGGACACGAAACTCCATGGACACTCTTTTAAATAAAAATATTGTTATTTGAACGGCAAACCGCTTCTCATTTATGTGTAGAAAAGGACCGAACATCGATTACTGTGTTCACTCAATGGGTAATTGTTTGCCTGTATCAAACCTTTATTCGGTAACCCATACGTGCACTTAGGCACGCCTTTCGGTTTTGGAAGTCACGTGAATAATGGGTATTCGGGCTCGAGGAGCTCGTGGCTAATAATTATAATATCAGCCACTCGGGTCGATCTTTAGGTTAAGCCATGGTCGGTCTGTGGATGGGTGATTACATACCGAGTTTCCTCCGTGCCTCGGAAAGCACGTTAAGCCGTTGGTCCCGGCTGTCATTTGTCCATCTTTGACAGTCGTTACAGGTAGTCAGTGGCCCAAAAAGTCTGACACCAGTTTTGCCAAGTGGTATCGTATTTCCCAGTATTAACGATAGGCAGTCGCTCCATGTAAAATACTGGTATTCAGCTGTATCTAGTTAGACTGGAAGCCGACCCTAACATAGTTGGGAAAAGGCTAGGCAGATGATGATAATGATAATATGCTGTAAAAGGCTGAAATCTACTAAATTAAATACAAGATGTTACTTATCTGTACAGATCTAGATGAAAGGCACAGAGATAGACTAAAGTCTTGAATAGCACATAGGAATTTTATCCCAGAAGTTTGATCTCGTAGGCGATTCCTGAACTCCACGTGGACAAGTCGCGGGCATGAAGTAGTCTACACTAATATTATAAAGAGGAAAACTTTGTTTGTTTGTTTGTTTGGTTGTAATGAATAGGCTTAAAAACTACTGGACCGTTTTTAAAAATTCTTCCACCATTCGAAAGCTACATTATCCACGAGTAACATAGGATATATTTTATCCCCGTACTCCCACGGGAACGGGAATTACGCGTGTGAAACCGCGTGACGTCCGCTAGTATATAATATAATATTATGTAAAGTCTAGTATAATATTAATATGTACTCAATGCAACACAGTCCACTCACAAAATTTTACTGTTGCTTATTTGAGCGGGCACAACATTTTACTGTTATTCTAAACGTCTTACTAAAAGGTCGAATTTGAGTCTGAATAGAAATTTTATTGTATGAATTTGAAGTCTCTTCTTACTGTAGAATGTCGAAACTTCTTAAGAAAATTATATTTTACAGGGAAGTGTTCCATTAAATGTCCCCGAATTTGAATATAAAACATTTTACATTTTAGTCGTCCATATTGAAAGATACATTGAGTATGTATCAAAATTATTTTACTAGCTTTGAAGGATTAGGCCTTAGGCCCACTGGGCATTGAGATTGGGATGTAGTGACAACTTAATACAAAAAGTCTATTCTGTAAAAGTAGGTACCTATGTTTGAGAGCAGCGGTGGCCCAGTGGTGGCGGTTCCGACCTACGAGCAGTGAGGGGGTCGTGGGTCGAACCCAGACAAGCGCATTACTTTGTGTAATTTATAAAATCACCACTGCTCTCAAAACGGTGAAGAAAAACACCGTGAGGAAACCGGCATGTCTTAGAACCAAAAATTCCCAGACACGTGACATCTACCAATCCGCACTGGGCCCGCGTGGTGGATTATAGCCCATTCCCTCTCATAGAGAAGAAGCCTGTCCCAGCAGTGGGAACATTAAAGGCTGACGATTATGGTGATGATGAGGTATGTTTAATTAATCATTTTTGTTCACAGACTACATTATGCGCTACAAGAGGCGTACGTCGCAAACCACGAGAACATCTCGCCATTCTGACAAGAAATATACTATTCGTAAGTTTAGATTTAAGTCTATTAAAACTATTTTGGCCGATGGAGCAAGGCTTCTAAAAAAAAAAATTAAAAAAAAAAATCAGGGCCGTCCTATAGCCCGTTGGGTCGACGATATTGTTAAAGTTTTGCGGGAAATGTCTGGATAAGAGACGCATGGAATCGGGAAGTGTAGGAGAATAAGGAAGGGACCTATACCTAGCAGTGGGTGTATCCGGGCTGACATGATGTTGATTTTGCACTATGACATGGCCTCACTATGTTTAGTTTCCTAATACAATTAGATATCCACGTAAACTGGTTTATTGGTTGTTTGTTGCGTCTACTCTCCAAGAGAACGAGATTTTATGTGGTATCAAATCTGATTACTGTTGAATTTGGTTAAAATGTAGCGTATGTTACCCAAACCCATAACAACGAATTGATTGACAACTTATTGATCAAAATCGGATGAATAGTTTATGATATGCGGAGAAACATACATAAATACATATGTCACCGTAAAATTGTCAAACACGGTAGATTGTAAAATAACTAGAGAGATAGTAAACTCTCGAAATATTATCAAACGAACATACTGCTTACAGTAAAACGCATTATTTTTCGATAAATGCATGCGATGGTAGTCAACTCACGCGGTGTGGAGGGAAGGAAGGGTCCCCCTTGCCCAGTGGTACAACTCTCATGAAAAGATATTGTACCATTCCTAAGAAATACCGATTATCATAACCTAACCCTGAAACACTTTATATTCCCCTAAAAAGCGTAGTCGACGGATCCCCGTTTCGCAGGGGATTTCCTAACCTAACTGGGGGGTGCCCCAAGTCCTGATTATGGGGGCAGAGATACCTCCGTATGTTCAGTTGACAATATTTCGAGAGTTTACAATATCGCTAGAGAGATTACAATCTAACGTGTTTGACTATTTTACGGTGACACATACATAGATTGCTAAACTCAAAACCCTTCCTTTTGTTTTCTCCGTAGTCGGGTTAAAAGTGTAATTTAATAAAATAATTAGTCTTGCCAGAAAATAAAACGACATTTGTGTACTTTAATACTTGTTTATACACAACAGTTGGGTACGTATTTAAGGTAGGTCCCTAATAAAGCTTAACCATTGCGTGTTCTAACAATAGGAAATATATCTGAACCTTTTTCTACAAAGAATGGCCTAAAATTTCCACAATCTTTGAAAGAAAAAGGGAAACAGCTTTCTTTGTGAACGTTAAATTGAATTCAACGAACAAATCCCCAGGCATTTCTTAGTACTGTACTTTACTTTAGATAAAGTGAGTGCTTCCACAGTTTCTAGGAACCAAATACGTTGCCACCTAAAAGCCTTTTGTACTTAAATAACTTTAAATATCTTTGGAAATTGTGAGATATGTCGTAAGAAAATTGAGTGTGAATGTGGAAAGCTGTAACACTGGGGAAGACAAAAAAACTGGACGGACTGTGTCTAAAAAGATTTTATGCTAGGATAATGAAAAAAGATGTATGGAAGTAGAAGAATTGCTACGCCTTTGATGGATGTAAATTGGTATAAGGACGAGAGAATCATTATCCGCCTAGCCTTATCCCAACTATATTGGCATTAGGTTCCAGTATTAATGGATGCGGCTGAATACCAGGATTTCACATGGAGTGACTGTCTATATAACCTCGACATCCCAGTTAGTCATGTTCCCACCGCTGGGACACAGGCCTCCTCTCTATGAGAGGGAAATATAATAAAATCATTTCATCCAAAGGAGACATTTTTTTTGTTCGGGGATTAGGCCACCAACATAAACTGTAGCATTTAATAACGAAACTTACATTGATTTCTTCCTTATAACCTCTAGATTCTAGTAGTTAAATTAGCTACGCATTGTCTAAACGTAATAAATGCGAAAAATCTGCAAAAACACTTACGAAAACGAAAATAAACAGAAAAAGTAAATGTCAAAATAATGAAGTTGGCTGTCAATCACTAAAAAGTGGCGTTAAAAAAGTTTAAGTAGGACGTTGACGCAATTTTGTCAAAAGCAGTCCTTAAATAATGACACCATTCAGATCCAGCCTCTCCCTTTGCTGTCCTCTTCCAGCGACCGCCCTAAGTTGAGGCCCGTACCCCGCAGGGGGTGCCCTTAGCGTGCAGTCGCTTAGTTTGTAAATTTTCTGCCTGGAGGCCTTCAAGGGACCCCACAGGATAGTCCGGTTAAGAGTCCTATTACAATTTTTTGATTTTAACGTCCTGGATCAAATTATTTCGATCGACATGCAGAATTTAGAGGGTTTTAATTTTATTTATTGTAACATTGTCTTATTCTGCTGACAAACGAAAACTTATGAAACGAATTCATTGAATATAAATATATCACTTTAATTTATTTGATAAAATTAAGTTTATTTGGAATATAATGGCCGCTGAATCAAGAAATTTTTGGCTTAAATTAGGCTCTTTGTGATTTGTTTTGTGAAAACTCAAGGAATTTAACGAAATTCTAGAACGAGAAAATAAACAAGTAAAAAGTTCAACTTATCTTTTAGTAATTTTAGCTTTTACAAGAATTGAATGTAACTATGTGAATTTGAGCGTCAAACTTCCATCGACGACGGTTTCTCTTGTGAATTGAGTTCGTAAAATATTTATAGTAAATTACACGAAAAGAAATATGAAAATGTGTAACTCCAACATTCAAGAAAGAGAATGGCACTATCGTTATTTATAAGCAAATAATTAAAATCTCTTACTGCTGCTGAAAATCACAGCGTCAAAAATTATGAATTTGAGTAAAAGGTGTAATAGTACTTTTAATCAGACGACAACTCCCTAGGCTGAACTGCGAGATGCCATAATACCGAAAAAAAACTTTTTGACGTTCCAAATATGAAATATGGTTCCATTAATAAACAGAGGGTTAGTATTGTAGCTACGGAATGCAATCTCGGAATACCAAGCTCGCGTACTACCGAGATCTCGCAACAATTTTGGAAGATTAATCTCGCGCCTAAAATCACGCGTGATTTCGCAAGATTTCCAAGATTGCACAGATCTCATATCATAACATTCTTGGCGAACAGAAGCGCTCAAACTGTGTACCTCATTGTATTCCAGGAAAATCAATGAAAATCGGTTGTTTCTGATTGAGTTGTCCTTAACATAATCCATTCATCGTTTCTTTGGTCTTCCTCTACTGTTATTATCCACATCCATACGCAAAACTTTTCTTACGATATTTTCCTCATTCCTTCGCATCACATTAAAAAAAATACCTACACGTGGTTAACAATGGCATTGACAAATTGATTAAAGAGGGACTAAAGTGAGCCAATGCTACGGTATTCATATCTACGAAAACACATTTAGTCTATAAAGTTGGAGAAAAGAAAAAATAGATTTTACAGGAAAATCCGTGAAAATAATCTCTAGGGAAATCAGGAAAACTTTTCCATGATTTCCCTTCGGTAACTTTCATGAATTATTATTACAAAGCCAATAAATCTATCGGCGTCTGGCCGAAAACGATTTTATCAAAGAATTTAATGAAACCTCTTCAGCAAAGAAATAATAAAAAAGAATATAGATTCAAATAAATTAAATATTGAAGGAGAAGTTTTAATGGCTTTTATGAACCAACTTAATTTGATTTATTTTATACAGGATGGTGCCGAATATATGACAATAAATGAAACTGCTTAAAGTTTTGTCTCCATTTAAAAAAATAATCAAATATATCCTGTAGTTTAAACACAGAACAAAAGAATAACAGTCAAAATTTCGAAAAAATAATGGTGGAATAAACAATCTGTTCCTTTTTTTAAAGTTGTTTGAAAATCAGTTTGCCGTTTCAAATAAATATGACGATACCAGTTATTTGCCACCACATTTATTTCCCTGGTGAGTTTCTTCATAAAGAGCTCTACTAGATGCTTTTACTGTTTAAATAATTTATCAATTCCTTCATGCTATAAAGAATGTAACTTTATCGACATTCAATTGCAAGAATGTTGTTCGATCAGCTGATTGTGTGCGCAGGTTATGCCGTATCGCTGATGTTATTGCACTTCAGGAGACTTGGCTTTTACCCCATGATGTGCCTTATCTCGGTAGTATTGATGATGGTTTTGCGTATGTGGGCAAGTCCGCCGTCGACACGTCTGCTGGAGTTCTGATTGGAAGACCGTATGGTGGAGTTGCGCTTCTATGGAGAAAAACAGCCTTTACGGCGGTATCAGTGGTGCAGTGTAATAGTGATCGTCTGTTAGCTATTAGGATTGAGCACGCGGGTCGTTCCATACTGATATTCTCAGTGTATATGCCGACTAATTCATCTGATAATCTAATCGAGTTTACGGAGTGCTTAAGTGAAATTATTGCTATAATTGAGAACAGTAATGTTGAATCAGTGTTCATATTGGGTGATCTTAATGCACATCCAGGTGAGCGCTTCTCAAACGAATTGTTAACTGTATGTGGAGAGCAATCGTGGTCGTGTGTTGACATGGAACTACTTCCGAAGGACACGTTTACGTTTGAGAGTACCGCTAACGGTGCATTGCGCTGGCTTGATCACTGTGTGGTGAGCAGTGCGGCACGACATTTAGTTGTAGACGCGTCAGTTTTGTATGGAGTATATTTGTCAGATCATATTCCGTTAATAATAGAATGTAATATGGATTTAATAATACCTAAGTTGGTAAACCCAACCTATATTTGCAATAAGGTTGTATGGGGTGAAAGAGATACCAATCAAATCAATAATTACTCAATATTTTGTAGTTCTAAATTAAAATTAATTGATTTTCCAGACGATTTTCGATATTGTGCGCATTAAATGTGTTATAATGCTAATCACGTGGAGGTGTTGGATAAAATGTATCGTAGTTTGGTAAGCATTTTAAAGGAAGGCGCCGAACGTACTTATTTGTGTAAACAGTTGCGTCATAATAGCAAGAGGTACATAACTGGTTGGAACAAATATGTTCGTGACGCTCACAGAGAGGCTCGACTGTGTTATCAAACATGGTTGTTTTATGGTAAACCTGCTAGTGGTTATGTTTACAATAAAATGTGTCAATCTAGGAAAACTTTTAAGACCAATGTGAAATATTGTCAAGATAACCAACAGCAGATAAAAATGGATATTTTAGCTAAACATCACACTAAAAAGAAATTTGGATCATTTTGGAAATCAACAAATAGTTTGAATCCGAAGTTGAGTCCCCCTGTGAGCGTGGCGGGGGTTCACGAGCCGGCGGATATAGCCAATGCATTTCGGCGTCATTTCCAGGTGAAGTCACCACTTGCTGGACCTGTGCAGGTGTTTGATGCTGGTGGCAACTCTGGGGAGATTTCTATTGTTTTTACGGCACAAGAAATATCAGCCATCATTAAGAAGATGGAGAGGGGTAAATCCCCGGGTCATGATGGCCTCAGCATCGAGCACCTGAGGTATGCGGGGAGACACTTGCCGCGTGTGCTAGCGTTGTTTTTTAACCTGTGCGTTAGCCACGGTTACTTACCTGATGACCTGATGTATACAATGGTAGTACCTATTGTGAAAAATAAAACGGGGGATGTCTCTGACATATCCAATTACAGGCCCATTTCTCTGGCCACTGTCGTGGCAAAAGTTTTGGACAGTCTGCTTGATAAGCAATTGGCTAAACACCTCGAAATACATGACGCCCAGTTCGGTTTTAAGCCGGGGCTGTCAACTGAGAGTGCAATATTGTGCCTCAAGCAGACTGTCCAATACTATACGGACAGGAAGACTCCTATTTTTGCTTGTTTTTTGGATCTGACCAGGGCATTTGATCTTGTATGTTACGATGTTCTGTGGCGTAAACTTGAATGTGAAACTACCTTACCAGCTGAAATAGTGTCATTATTTAAGTACTGGTATAGTAGTCAAAGCAATAGCGTGAAGTGGAATGGTTCGCACTCGGACGTGTATCGGTTGGAGTGCGGGGTGAGGCAAGGGGGGCTCAGCTCACCCAGGCTCTTCAACCTATACATGAACCAGCTGATCCTTGAGCTCAGCAGCACCAGTGTCGGATGTCATATCGACGGGGTGTGCATTAATAATATTAGTTATGCTGACGATATGGTGTTGCTGAGTCCATCGATCGGTGCTCTAAGGCGACTGATCGCTATTTGTGAATGCTACGCGGTGAAGCATGGGCTCAAATATAACGTCGCAAAGAGCGAACTAATGGTTTTTAAAGCAGGCAGTGTAACATATTCCTGTATTCCAACTGTCGCTCTTTGTGGAGAACCACTCCGTAGGGTGGACAAGTTTAAGTATCTGGGCCACTGGGTCACTGAAGATCTTAAGGATAATTGTGACATTGAAAGGGAACGTAGGTCGCTGGCTGTCCGTTGTAACATGCTGGCTCGCAGGTTTGCACGTTGTACGAAGCCAGTTAAAGTAACGTTATTCAAAGCTTACTGTCAGTCCTTCTACACGTGCAGCCTGTGGGTCAACTTTACTCAGCGGACATACAGCGACCTACGCGTTCAATACAATAATGCACTGAGAGTGCTGCTGCGGCTGCCGTGGCGTAATAGTGCGTCAGGGATGTTTGCAGATAATAATATTGATGGTTTTGCCGCCATTATTAGAAATAGGTGTGCATCCCTGATGACTCGGGTTCGCGGCAGCACCAACAGTATTCTCAGTGTGTTCGCAGATCGGTGGGATTCCCCGATGATGCGGAGATGGATACGGCTCCATGCTGAAATTTGACTGTATATGTTTATCTTTGTCTGTAATCTACTAACACTAGAACTTAAGTAAAATTGTTACTAACCCTATGGACTCCGGTCTGAAATAAAAAGTTTCTATTCTAAAAAGTTTCTATTCTATATAAAGATTAATACACATTGTTTATATTTTCCGTCGGAGATTAATTATTAAAACCGTAATTGGGTTGGAAATCTTGTGCAAGATAACCTTGATTTCCAGTATTTAGATAGATAGAACGTAAGGTTTTATGATATCCTAACACATATTTATGTTTTTTCTACTATATTTGGATCAACATTTATCGTTTATATGGTTACTGATGGTAAGTAATGATGATCGCTTCGTCAAGTTCTATCGCAATAGTCAAAGTCGATTTAATTCTAATCTCATATTAGAGCATTCTGGAAAACAATAGACACAATATATTAGTATTACTAGCTGACCCACGCAACTTCGTCTGCGTCACATAAGAGAAAAAAACGAAAAAAAAAACAAAACCCGTTTTTGCAACATATTTCATTCCTGCTCTGCTCCTAATGGTCGTAGCGTAATGTTATATAGCCTAAAGCCTTCTTCGATAAATGGACTATCCAACACCAAAAGATTTTTTCTTTTTGAACCAATAGTTCCTGTGATTAGCGCGTGCAACCAAACAAACAAACAAACTCTTCTTCTTTATAATATTATAATAAATAATAAAAATAATAATAATAAATATCGCTGGACATTACACACAGGACCATCTAGTGCCACACTAAGCAGGGCTTGTGTCGTGATCACCAGACAGTTGATATACTACAATGTATATACTTTTTGTTAGTAAATACATACTTATTATACATATAAACATCCAAGACTCGGAAACAAATGTCCATGCAGTATGCTCATCGCACAAACATTTGTTCCTACCGGGATTCGAACCCGGGACCCTAAGAACGTAAGGCAGCCACACTACCGCTTCGCCATTCGGGTCGTCAAATATAGCTGACCCACGCAACTTCGTCTACGTCACATAAGAGAGAAAAACGAAAGGAAAAATACGTCCCCGTTTATGCAACATTTTTCATTTCTGCTCCACTCCTAATGATTGTAGCGTGATGTTATATAGCCTAAAGCCTTCCTCGATAAATGGACTATGCAACACAAAAATATTTTTTCAATTCGAGCCGGTAGTTCCTGAGATTAGCGCGTTCAATCAAACAAACAAACAAACAAACTCTTCTGCTTTATAATATTAGTATAGATAAGTAATAAGTATAAGTATAGATATATCATCATCTGCCTAGCCTTTTCTTTTGTTGAAGTCAGATTCCATACACTACGCGGATGCCGGATGCTTATCTGACCTCCACAACCCAGTTAGAATTGGGTAACACGCGCGATACCACTTAATAAGATTGTTTGTTAGACTTTCGTGCCACTGAGTACCCGTAGCGACTGTCAAATATCTACAAATGAAAGCCGAGACCAACTCAGACAGAACTTTACTCTCGGAAACTCGCTATGTAACCCATCCACGAACAAACCTAGACAAGCGCGGCTTAACCCTGTGCAGAGCATGCATGGAGGCGGAGGAGACGGTAGCGCATGTGTTCCTGGAGTGCACAGGCGTTACCAAGATTCGCGAGGAGACCCTGGGAACGCCAAGATCACTTGCAGATGTCCTGAGGAGACCGGGAAGTTTAATCTGCTTCTGGAGGGAGGTGGACTGGTTGGAGTAATCGGCCACCATGGCTCACGCAACATGGTCAACTTCAAGGACTAAATGCAATCTTAAAGTTATCATTGATTTTTCTGATATGAATGCTTTGAATAACCTGTTATGTATTAATCGTATGTCAAGATTCCAAGTTATTGGCATAAGTAGTATTTATATCGATTCCTATCCGTAACACGCCTGATTGGTACTTGACCTAGTTGTGTGTTGTTGAAATGACTACTTGATCTATCAGTATTAGATCAGATGTAGATGCGGAGTATCGGTCGCAGCCAAATGGTTTAATTTGCCGTTCAATTAATCGCCTAGCCTCTTTACTAAACAGCGGCAACAGTTTAACTAGCCGCCTGATAAAAAAAAACAACATTTAAGGAACCCCGAAGAGGCGGTTAATTGAACGGCTTATTTAACCATTTGGTTGCGGGATATCAACCAAAATAATGACAAATAAACAGGATCTGATCGTTTTAGGTAGACCCAAAAATCTGAGAACGGGTCCTACCAAGGGGTATCGTATTACCTAGTACTAACTGGGTTATGGAGGTCAGATAGGCGCTCGCTTCATGTAAAATACTGGTTTAAGCTGGATCCGATTAGACCGGAGAAGCCGACTTTAATAAAGTTGGGAAAAGGCTATGCAGATGATGATTATAGAAACTGATCCCGAAGTTGTAGTGACAGCTTAAGAAAAGAAAGAAAAAATAATAAATAAAAAAATACTTAAAAATTAACATTATTTACAACTAATGAATACTAAACAAAGACTAAACTGGATAGATTTAGTAATAACAACCCAGTAACTAATGTAATTTGTATGGTATTTTTTTTATATTATTGCCAAAGTAGTAAATTAGCAGTCACACAAATTATCCGCAATAAAAATATTAGTTTAGTTTATCGAATACAAAAATCTACAAGGAGACGAAACAAATTGCTATAAAACTATAACAGTCTTAAGACTTGCCTACTTTACATAATTTTTCATGACATGGGATCTCATGAAAAATTATGTAAAAGAGGCAATTCTTCACCGTTTTGGAATATTATTTGACTGAAACCATCCCCACTTGATCCTCTATTATTATAATATTAAACTATCTATTAGCTAAAGGAGCGCCCCTTGTCACATAAGACTTATGTGCTCGTGGTCACAACTGTGACTTACGGGCTTACTGAGTTTACTGGAAACTCAGTACTGGGCTGGGGTTTGAAAATTTCCAGTATGATATCCCCGTGCTTTTTTTTTGGAATGGCATCTCGCGGTTCAACCTAGAGAGGTTGTCGTCTGCTTAACCGGACTTTAATACCCCCGTGCCTCGGTACGCACGTTAAGAGGCCTGCGGAGCATGCGTTTTTATACAAACGTATTACCAAAATAATTTGTTAATCAAACATAGGTACTCTTAAGATACTCTTGAGGTAGTGTGAATTTATTTCGATTGGATTACAGAATATATAGGTTCCCAAACACATATTTTGAATAAACACTAATTAAAACAAGATTTGTGAGAAAAATAAACTTTTGACACCTAATTATTCAAAATCGGATGAATAACAGACGTAAATACAAACAAACATACATAGGCTGCTTAAATCATAACCCTTCTTTTTAAGAGAAACACAAAAACAGCCCTAAACCTGTGTATAGCAGTCAAATAAAGGGTGTGAAGCACCTCTTCACGAAGCTGAAAGGCACTTGTTCTCCCCATCATTGCGATCTTTTTTTTTTGTTCTACACCATACCTGGGAACTTTCTAGTTACTGAGGTATTGGGACTCGAAGTTCCAACTTTTGGATAAGTTTTTTTTAAATACAATCTTACAATAAATGTAAGATTTTTATCTATAAACACCTCTACGACGCCTGTACTATTTAATCCACCCATCAGTACAAAATGTGATTTTTCGACCCAAAAAAAAGTTGTTACCCCAGCAATAATTTTTGCATTAAGGTACTTAAGTTGATGTACACCCTGTATACTCAAACTTAAAACTAAACAACAGACCAAGCTACCACCTGAAACACAACAAAAACAGGTTCTAACCGCAGCACACAATTTACTACCAACACAAAGACGGTAAAACATAACATACAAAACTATTTCCAACTGAACACTTAAACGGTTTTAACTGCAAGCCATAAAACGGTTTGTATTCGGTAGCTTTTGATGCAACGTGGCCATTACAAGCCTTTATTGCACTTTATGTACAATTTAATACATAACAGTTTCACGGAGAATTGTATTACGGAACACTGTATAAAGTTGCCAAATTGATACTTTTCAGCTATTTCTAAGGTGTTTTGAGTTCGCAGAATATATTATTGTTGTTCTATTGCCGCCATCATTATTCTTGCCAAAAGACGCCTACTGGTGTATACGAGTAGGTATATCCCCCAATTGTCGCCACATTCGCATCCAGCGGATCCCTGCAACTTTCACCAGGTCATCGGTCATTCGGGTGTCGCAGCGGAACTGAGCCAGGGTACCCGCAGAAATACCGAGAACTGCAGCAGTATGGCAGGAGCCGCACCAACCGGTCCTGGCAACCGCGGCAGGGCTCGAGGCGCCCGGTGCCGCGGACGGCGGCGGCGTCAATGTTGGCAGACGTCGGGCGCCCGCGCGACTGGCACGCGCGACTCACGCAGCTCTGGATGAGCCCCGTGCAGTGACAACGCGCCATTTTTTCTTTATTTTTCTTTCTTTATAAAAAGGTGTTTACATAATCAAAGTATTTAATAAGTTATATCGGTGGTGGTGTATAAGATAGTACATTGATATCATCCGTTCCTGTGAACAAATACAGGCACTATATCACAAACACTTTTCCGTTACTAAGTTGAAAATATATAATTCTAACTTTGAGAGTTATAATATAAATCGTGTATATACAAATAAGTTTAATTTTCCTTTTGTAGTCAGCAATGTCCATTAAGTTATAGGTGAAACCAATTTTGTTATTTTTTTATTAGTGTTAGTTTATTTTTAGTTCCACTGATATTGTTGTTTACCAGAACTATAGTTTTTAAGATTTCTTATAACGTCATCCGTATCACTAGACATCTTGTTAAAGTTTGTTGACGGAATACTCTGACATGTTGTTACAGAATAAATAAAAGGTTTTTGATGGTCCACCTAGTGGGAGGTCTTTCAACGCAACGTTTACCAGCACTATTGCAATGTTGACTTGAATTTTGATAATTGTTTATAAAGGAGATCATCCAAATTGGACTATTTTCAACCGACTTCCAAAAAGAGGAGGTTATCAATTCGTCTGTATGTTTTTTTTTTTTTTTTTTTTTTTGTGTTTGTTACCTCAGAACTTTCGACTGGGTGAACCGATTTTGATGATTCTTTTTTTATTTGAAAGCTGGTGCTTGTCGTTTGGTCCCATTTTAATTTGCTGAAGATCTGATTCTGATCTTCTGAGATATACAATGGAACTCTTCAAAAATAGACGGCAAATCTGCAGTAATTGCTGCAATCGCTTGTAGGTTCATTGTTCATACTACATCATGACGTAACATCACGCCTGTATGCTCTGAGGGGGTACACAGATGTGTACAATACTCTCAGATTTCGACAATGTTTGTTGCCTCTGAACCTTCGACTGGGTTAACCGATTTTGATGATTCTTTTTTTATTTGAAAGCTGGTCCTTTCCCTGTGGTCCCATTTCAATTTGGTTAAGATCTGAAGCTGATCTTTGGGGATATAAATGGAAGTCTAAGCTGCAGTAATTGCTGCAATCGCTTGGTTGTTTATTGTTTATGTTACATAGTGACGTGACATCACGCCTGTATGGTCTGAGGGAGTACTCAGAAGTGTACAATACACCCAGATTTCGACAGTTAGATGTGTTAAGTTCCATTTAATGGAATCCTGGAGAAATAGAGGGTATTCCTTAAATTTTATAGGCACACCAGAAGCGATTTGGGTAGTTTTAGGAAGAGTACGTTCTTGGAGTGATCCCTTTTCAATTTGGTAAATATCTGATGAAGAACTTCGGAAGATAGGCGACGGGAACGTCTCAATAAATGACTGAATGACAGCAAATGCACTGGGATCGTTGAAATCTTATGTCTCTCTATTGTTTACACCAGTTCATCACAAAAAATCACGCCGTTACGCTGTGAAAGGGTAAGCATATATGTACCACTAAAAAGTGAAAAATAAAAACTTTTTTGCAAAAATTAAAACCGACTTCACACAAAAAAGTGAAAAATAACTTTAGCTTCAGAAGTCGGTGACAAAAAAACTAAATCAATCAAACAAAGGTCACCGACTTCTGAAGCTAAAGTTATTTTTCACTTTTTTGTGTGAAGTCGGTTTTAATTTTCAAAAGTGTGTTTCGGTTAGCACTTTTGAAAATAGCCCTAAAATGTATGGAGGCTGGGTGATCTCCTTGCAAAAGGGAAGTTTAGCCTTCTCACAACTTTGTGTGGATTGGCTTTCAGTGTATCTGGATGCAAAAACACTGGATGAGTTGAAAAAACTGTTCTTTATCTCCTTTAACTTTTTTCAAAAGATTTAATCGGAATGCCACGTTAGATGGCAATGCTGATTGCATTGCCATCTAACGTGGCATTCTGATTTCGACTTTCCTCATAATTTGTATTGACTAGAACAGAAGCCACTTATAAGATTTTAATTTTCAAAGAAATTAAAATGATTTATTTTAATACGATTTGTTTTATGATTTTTTAATTAAATCAGGAATTTTCCGCACCGCACCCTGTTTATGCCTTCTGGGATGATATCGTGATCTGTCAAAAAAACAGAAAGTATTTCTGTCTGTGACGTATAATGTTATAATAGTAGTTTATGCAACTGTGCATAATGAAGGGCATTACAACACGAGTGTGGGTTTAAGAAACGAGCCGAAGGCGAGTTTCTTAATAGCATCACACGAGTGTTGTAATGCCTAATTATGTATAGTTGCATACACTACTTTATCTACCCAAATATCATAAGGGCTCTATGATGGGTTCAGGAACCATAGGGAAATGACCTGCATTGTTACTTGGCCCTTGATTTTTGTTCCAACAGGTTATTAGTTGCATTCGTCGCTGCATTTACGATATCTGGCGGAGTATTCATGTCAATTTCTGAGTAACTATCACTCATTTTCGACAGAAATAAAGAATGGGTTACTGGAAATAAAAAGCTAACGAACAAATGACAGCTCGAAATGGCGGCGTTTCGGATATCTGTAATTTTTTTTAAATCATAGGCAAACGAACAAAGTCACTATTCTTGTGTCACTCGAGATCGAAAATGTCGTGCGATTTATAATTAGAATCATACTGAATTTAGGTTTTTTTTTTTTTATCGATATCTGATTTAATGTAGGTGGTACTAGAATAGCACACTCTCTTGAATTTGACACCTGTTCCAAATTTAAAACTCATAACGCAACTGTTTACAGTTGCGTTATGAGTTCATTACAGCACCGTTCATTTCTGCAGGTTGGTAATGCTGGTCATTGCCTATGGTTTTTGAATGCATTAGAGAGGGTTTATGATATTTGGGTAGATAAAAGCTTTTTATATTATAAGTATATCCTAATCCCTAATGGATTTGATCGTTAAGCGGCTACGAAGCCTTCAAAACCAACATGGAAAGGGCGGGAACGTGTCCTTACAAAGCCGTATTCTATCAAAAAAATATATTATCGAATTTAATGATAGATTGAGTATACCTCAGTATATTGTGGTTCTACCCGATTGTACCCCTACAAGTGAATAGTGTCACTGGCATTAAAAAAAAAATCCAGCCTAGTGCGAGTTGAACTCAATTTGTAGGTATTACATATTTTGTTGACCTATTTACGGTTTTCAGATTGATTCCTTTACATAATATGCTATGCGACATTGCTTCTTGCCGAATTTTATAATTCTATGATAACGGGTTTTTGTAAGATAGATGTATTGATAAGTGTAAGGAGTATTTTTTGGACTCCGAATATTCTTTACACAGACCAAACGATGCGATTAGCATGGCTAACAATAAATCGTCTTGCATTGTATCTTTAGCTACAGGGACAAAGCTTGCCCTGGCCATAATTAATCAACAACCCAACACAGGTGCTCATCCATATTTAACTCAATGATTTATGTCCATAGCTTAGATTCTGTTTAATCTGTATACAGGGTGATTGGTAGATGGGTGCAAAGCTTTAAGGTGAAGATAGTATAGACAATTTAGGACCATTTAAGCCATGGTTGTCTTAGACGAAGTCTTACCAAATTTTTTTAAACAAATTTTTAAGTTTTTTTTCGGAAATTCTCAAAATTTAATGTAAACTGCATAATTATGGCCAAATTGAATGATAAATGAATTCATTTTTTATTTATTTAATTAAAGTAATGTGTAAGCAACCAAGCAAAACATGTTTTAGGCTTCTGTGTCATTAGACATTTTTTTTACAGATATTTAAAGCTCAGAAAAAATAAAAAATTTGTACAATACGTCTTTTAAACCTTATTTAAAAAAAAAAAACGGAGGGTGCTTTTTTTGTTCAAACCTTTTTGAAGACATGCTTGATAATCGCTCTTTCTTTTGAGGTATCATTTATGCGGATATCTTACAAATTATTGAAATTAGGACCTATAAACCAGATCGAGGGAGAAATTTTAAATTTTAGGCAGTCTAACAAAACACAAAATTTTTGCTTAAAAGAATACTTTATGTGCTCGAAATGATAACATTGTTCAATTCTAAGAATTTTTGGCACATGCAGGAACCAATTCAGGGGAACCCATTGAGGGGATTCTCTAAACAATGGCCACCGAGCGCGGTGCGACGGCATTTCCAGGTAGAACGCCCAATGAATAGCAAAAAGCGATAAAGAGTTGGTTTTTACAGCAAAATGGTCTTAGTTACTGAGGCAACAGAGTCGTTTTTCTTTAGTCAGGGTCAGTCGGTCTGTGATGAAGCCGTTACATCTTTTACTTATTAGTCAAACTACTGCCCTTGTGAGTGGACGTTGTCGTGTTGATTCACAATTTACCGTGTTCAGTTGTAGCCCTTTGCGTTCCTGCACGTGTTGTTTGCGTTAGTTTTGAACTTTTTTGTTTCACCGTGTCCAGTCGTAGCCTCGCGCTCCTGCACGTGTTGATTTTTGACTTAATTGTGTTGAGTTGACGTTTAGTGCGCTCCTACGCCGTTTTTCTTAATTGTTAAGTGACTATGGCTACTTTTTCCAATCAAGAATATGCGGATATCGTATTTATGTACGGTAGAGCAGACGGCAATGGATCTTTGGCGCGACGGATGTATCAAGAGCGCTATCCGAATCGCAGGATACCGAATGTCCGAGTGTTTTACAACACGTTTCGTCGTCTTGCCCAAGATGGGTTTCACCGCGTGGAACCTGGAGTCAACCCGGGCAGACACGAAACTGCCGTCGACGAAGACATTTTAGCAGCATTTCAAGCGGATCCTACTACCAGTACTAGAGCAGTAGCTCGAAATTTAAACATTTCTCAATGGAAGGTGTGGCATACAATGCACCAAAATGATAAGTATCCGTTCCATGGCAGGAGTGTGCAAGGTCTAGTAGAGCAAGATCCTCAAAGAAGAATTCAGTTCTGCCGTTTCCTCCTCAACAGAGACATCGAAGATGCGTGGTTTCTGAAATCAATCTTGTGGACGGATGAAAGTAAATTTTCAAGGGAAGGTATTACAAACTTTCACAACATCCATGAATGGGCCGACGTAGACAACAATCCACATTTTAAGAAGCAGGTGTCATTTCAGATGAAATTCTCTGTGAATGTATGGGCTGGAATAATTGGCAGAACATTGATTGGGCCCCACTTTTTGCCTGATCCATTGAATGGCGAAAATTATTTGCAATTTCTGCAAATTGATTTACCACTGCTGGTAGAGGAATCAGGTGTCCCGATCTTCGAAAGAGACCGAACAGTCATCTTTCAGCAAGACGGCTGTCCAGCGCATTGGACTTTAAATGTAAGGGAACACCTCAACAATTGCTTTCCTGATAGCTGGATCGGCAGGGATGGACCCTTCCCTTGGCCCGCTCGCTCCCCAGATCTGACCCCGTTGGACTGTTTCGTGTGGGGCCGGGCCAAGGAACTGGTGTATAACAACAAAGAAATTAACACTAGAGAAGAATTGATACAAAGAATAAATTCAGCGTTTGAGACAATGAAGCAGGAGATGATGTTGAAAATAACGACTACAGAAGTTAGAAGACGGGGCCGTGCTTGTATTAGGAATCACGGCCGTCATTTTGAACATGAAAAATAAATAATTTTAATTCAAATGTTGTTTTAATTAGTCTGCCTAAAATAAAAAAAATTCTCCCTCAAATTGGTTTGTAGGCCCTAATTTCAATAATTTGTAAGATATCCGCATAAATGATACCTCAAAAGAAAGAGCGATTAATTATCAAGCATATCTTCAAAAAGGTTTGAACAAAAAAAGCACCCTCCGTTTTTTTTTTAATAAGGTTTAAAAGACGTATTGTACAATTTTTTTATTTTTTCTGATCTTTAAATGTCTGTAAAAAAAATGTCTAATGACACAGAAGCCTAAAACATGTTTTGCTTGGTTGCTTACACATTACTTTAATTAAATAAATAAAAAATGAATTCATTTATCATTCAATTTGGCCATAATTATGCAGTTTACATTAAATTTTGAGAATTTCCGAAAAAAAACTTAAAAATTTGGTTAAAAATATTTGGTAAGACTTCGTCTAAGACAACCATGGCTTAAATGGTTCTAAATTGTCTGTACTATCTTCGCCTTAAAGCTTTGCACCCATCTTCCAATCACCCTGTATATTATACTAGCGGACGTCACGCAGTTTCACCCGCGTAGTTCCTATTCCCGTGGGATAACGGAGATAAAATATAACCTATGTTACTGGCTGATAATGTAGCTGTCCATTGCTGAAAGAATTTTTTAAATCGGTCCAGTAGTTTTTAAGTATTCGTTACATACAAAAATACAAATACACAAATCTTTCCTCTTTATAAAATTAGTATAGAAATATAGACTACTAGCGGCCCGTCCCTCCGCACGGGTAGACATTTATTTCCTTTATTCTCCGACCCCCTTTTATTTTTTCTAGTAATGAATATAGCTTAGGACACTCAGAAATAACGTGGCTCACTGTTGGTAAAAAAAACATGAGGCAGTTTAAATGGGGACTGCCTATAAAAGGGAAAATTTGTAACCGATCCGCAACGAGTGTTATGATGTGTTAGGTGACGGTCAGGCGAATTCCATGATTTTTTGTTCACTCAAAAAGTGCTCAACTTGCCTTTGAAGTTCTCACTCCAAAGAGGTTCAAAATCGGTCCCGTAGATCCAGAGATAGCCCCATACAACCTCACAAACTTTATATCTTTAGAATATTAGTATAGATAGATGTATGGCCTAAAAATTCAGCCATTCGTCGTGTTTTGTATCAGGCTTATCGGATTTGCTTCAGCGTAAAATATTGAGGGCGTGAAAATGTGGAATTGAGGTCATATTTTTTTAGTTCATCGATGGATGAGGTTTGGTTATAAACTAGGTATTTTTTTAAACTTTGCTTGCTATACTAAATATTTTCCATAAAATATACTAGTTTTAGCCCGCGAATGTACATGGTCTGTGTGGAGGTTAGAAGTTATCCCACAGAAATGTATTCATAATCTGCCTACCCTTTTCCCAATTATATTGGGGTCGGCTTCCAGTCTTACCGGATGCAGCTGAATACCTGTATTTTACATGGAGCGACTGCCTATCTGACCTCCACAACCCAGTTAACACAGGGTAAAACGATACCACTTGGTAAGACTGGTTGTCAGACTTTTTGGTCCACTGACTACCTGTAATCACTGTCAAAGATGGACAATTGACAGCCGGGACCACCAGCTTAACGTACTTTCCGAAGCACGGAGGAAACTCGGTATGTAAGGGTGGTCACCCATCCACAGAACAACCTAGGCAAGCACGGCTTAACCTAAAGATCGTCCCGAGCGGCTGTTATTATTTAGCCATAAGCTCCCCACTCCTCTCCCACAGGGACGTTCTAATAAGAAATAAAGTTTCATATAACGCAGGTCATGGTCTACCTGTGTGACAGTTAAATCGACGGGCACACAGTCTAGTCTCGGCTTTACTCTACGACGTCACATACATTTCAAAGAGAAAAAACTTATTCATGAACGCAACCCAGTAAGTGTTACCCACCGCCTCTGTAAATATCTTTATTAAGTTCATGGCGATTTATTGGTTTTACAACATAGGGTCCATGATCATATAACTGGAAACCAGAAAGTCTGAGTCGGGTGGGACTAATTATCTTCGGACAATGCAACAAGAAGCATAATTACCGTCGAACTTCACTTACATGTAAGTTCGTTTGACAATTAAATTATGCATCTTATTGCATTGTCCTCGATGATTAGGAAAACTAGCGTAGATGGTTAAAGATCAGTTGTAAAATTGCATAACAAATTATTCACTTTCACATAAACAGTAGAGGTGTAAGTCAGTATATCTATCATTACACCAACATTTCGCCAAATATGTTTAAGTCCCAGGTAGAGAAAGGCGAGTCTTCTCCCACCAGTTAGGCACAGATCCAGATTCTGTGGCTGCTACCGAGAAATTCCTGATGGAAAAACCCAATAACACTTTCCCCTACAGTCACGTTGGAGACCACTGTTAGTTCCTTTAGGACACCATACAGGGTGTAAATAACTTCATCATGAAGCCGTCAACCAGGCATTCTGTACATCAAACTAAGTAACTTTACGCAAAAATGATTGCTGAGAAACAAGTTTGTTTTTGGTGTGAGAAAGAGTGAGAAATTATGTTTTGTGGTAGAACTGAATGTAACGCACTCAAATCATCGTGCTAATGGATGGTTTGAATAGTGCGGGGGTCGTGGAGGTGTTTAAAGTAAAAATCTTGCAACAAAAATAGTAACTTTCCTCCCTAATATCTCCGTAAATATAAAGTTCCCAGGTACGGTGTCGAACAATACTATGACCGCAATGGCGGGGATAACAAGTACTAAGGTACTTGTTATCCCCGCCGACTAGGCTTCGTTTACCACCCTTTATAATATAATAGGTTAAAAAAAATCGAAAAATATGTTAAATAAACGTCCATTTGTCGAGTTATTTCCGTTTTACTCGTCCACATAAACAATACATAGGTACAGGTACATACATACATTCAAGAGGTGCCGAAAACAGGTACTCCAGATATTGGTCAGGCTAAATCCCCAAGTTTCAGTTCAATTCTCTCAAAGCATTCCTATATTTGTCACGTCCAGACAATTGGCTACTTTAGAGATATTTCAAGATAGTTGATTTCTGCTGGACTGGTTCCAAACTGCCGCTTGTAGACTGGGAGACGCCGGATTACAGCAATCTTGTGAGATATTGTTGCTAAGATAATATAATTTATTGTTATTAGTTTGTTATTGTGGTGACTACGGGTTAAGGACGTGCCTATAGGTCCATGTTCACCAAAAAGATGACGGTCTGATTATCTAAAAACAGCTTTACGACACATTTTTGTATGGGAACATGTCACAGTGACAGCTGTTTTTAGTTAATCATCGTTATATTTTCGGTGAATATGGACCACAGTCTATAGCCAAGTAATGAATTAGACAAAATATATCGGACAGTAATCGGTCTGCGTAAAATTATTTAAAAAAAAACTTTCCTGTTGGAATCAGATTTTATTATCAAATTTAAGGGTTTAAATTGTTTTGCACGAAACTCTTTTTCCAAAATAAAAGTACCACTTATAACATCAGTTATCTGCACGTAGCAGTTCGTCTGTCTGTTCGTTCCAACCGGAACGAACAGACAAACAGACAGAAAATCAGTCCCGCCGCGCCGATTTGGAGATTAACCAATCTCCAAATCGGCGCGGCGGGACTGATTTTGAAGGGATTTTTACTGACAGATAGTGCTGTAAGAAGTAACTTACGCTCACTTTTGTTTTAAATAAATGGAATAGGGTCCGTGTTAAACCGGCTGTATCAAATAAGCTCCAAAACAACTGGACCGGTTTTAACCATTTTTCACAAATAGAAAGCTAATTTATCACGAACTAACCTAAGCTATAAGTTATATTTATATCATGCAAATCAGCCGCTGCTGAAGCGCTAGTTTTAAATAAAAGTAATAACAACAGAATCTGTTGTTGTCCTCGTTCAGACAGCTGTAACTGACACTCACAAAGTTAATTAACTAGATGTCCTGATGTCACGAGCCTCTGCATTTCGCGATACAGAAGTTAATCAAATTGTTCATGTTCCTTTAGCATTTACTGTAAATAAATGAATAAAATGTTTTCGCGCAGCTGTCGGAAACGGCCCTTCCCCTTTTGCATCTTTTGTAAAAAAACGGGCGGTTTCTTAATGAAAAATATCAAATGATGTGTAAGTTTAGTTATATGCGTCATGTTCGTGAACGGGCGCTGTCAGTTGGGACTGGTCAGCTCTCTGCTGCCACTTTTAATTTTAATTAAGTACTTTATTTCTAAATAAAAAAAACTGCTGTTCCCTATAAATCCTACAATATGTTGTGGTGTATACCCACTTGTTTTTTTTAGGACCGATGTGAAATCATCAAATAACTTCTCCCACTCTGGGCGGAGCGGGAGGGCGTGTCAGACTTTTACTGACTTGAACCCCTCCATGTTCCTTCATCGCCCTTTATGTTCCGGGGCCGCGGTATCTCTTTCGAACCCCGGCAGGCTTCGCCCCTTACGGGCGCCCTTTCAATGGTATGTACCCACTGAGTTATTAATTTATGTTGTGGCACCGAGTTGCCGTGTCTGGCATACCACTGGTTTGGTTTGTGTGGTATGTTTACGTGTTGTATAATAAATGTAAACAGTGTAGGTAATTCTTCTTATTATTATTTTTCTTGTTCAGTTAACTGATGAATCTACGAACCATTCCCAGCTTCAACATACTAAACAGTGCTGACAGCACTGTACCCGGTATACTACCTAGTTGTGCACCACACGTTACAAACTGTAGGTACTTACCTAAGTTACGAGTATAACAGCAGCGTTAACTGCCTACTTCACTTTTACGATCACGTTTACGTATTCATTTTAGTACACGGAGTTATAAAATGGGAACAGAAGGCTCATTGCAATATCATTACAATATGACTGCCATATCATTTTCGTTTTTTTTTTTATGTGTTTATTAAGGTCCATGTAGACCAAAAAGATGACGGCCTGATTATCTAAAAACAGCTGTTTTGTATGGAAACATTATCACAGTGACAGCTGTTTTTAGATGATCAGACTATTATCTTTTGGTGAACATGGCATATCAACTATCTGGTGTTCACGACTTAAGCCTTCCTAGATGGCGCTGTGTGTTAATGTCCAGCGATATTATTATTATTATTTCGTTTATTAATTTCTTAACATTTTATATTATTTACATTTTTAAATATATCTCAAAACAAAACTAAAAAATACGAGTACATTTGATAACCAACCTAAAAAGTAGTGGTCCACCGATAACGGGAGCAGGGTCCAAACTACCGGTGGTTAGGGCTGCAAGAACCTTCTCACAATGTGAGCCGTATCGTATTATTATCTAAAGGGTGTAAAACACCTCTTAACGAATACGAAAGGCACTTGTTCTACTCGTCATTCTGATCATTTTTTTGTTCTACACTATACCTGGGAACCTTCTAGTTACGGAGATATTGGGGGTCAAAGTTGCAAGATTTTGACATGCCTTTTTTTTAATACCACTTTTTATCGCATAATTTTTACTTTAAATATCTCTACGACCCCCGTACTATTCAATCCATCCATCCGCACAATGTTTTGAGTGTGTTACATTGAGTTATACCACAAAACATGATTTATAACCTCAAAAAAAAAAGTTGTTTCCCAGCAATATTTTTTGCGTAAAGTTACTTAGTTTGATATACAGAATGCATGGTTAACGGCTTTGTGATGAGGTGAAATACACCTGTATACTAATACTATAAAGCAGAAGAGTTTGTTTGTTTGGTTGAACGCGCTAATCTCAGGAACTACCGGCTCGAATTGAAAAATTATTTTTGTGTTGGATACTCCATTTATCGAGGAAGGCTTTAGGCTATATAACATCACGCTACAATCATTAGGCACGGAGCAGGAATGAAAAATGTTGCAAAAACGGGGGCGTTTTTTCCTTTCGTTTCTCTTTCTTATGTGACGCAGACGAAGTTGCGTGGATCAGCTAGTTATTATTGTTATAAAATTATCGTTGCTCTAGAATTTGATCCAAATCTTAAACACTGTTTTTAACTATCACGATTCACAACTATACTTAAAATGTCACTTACTATCACATAAACACAGAAGATATCCCGTAAGTGATATTTTAAGGGCCATGTTCACAGAAAAGATAACGGTCGGTAACTGGTTATCTAAAAACAGCTGTCACTGTGACATGTTCCCATACAAAAATGTGTTTTAAATAGCTGTTTTTCGATAATCAGACCGTCATCTTTTTGGTGAACATGGACCTAAATTTGGTCCAAATCTTGTTGTTTTGTCTTTATACAAAAATATTAAAAAGAGTATTTTTTTGCAACTTTGTATAAAAAAAGTCTATTCAGGACATAGTGCAGAATGATAACCACGTTCAATTATTGTGTTAAATGGCCGTTTAAAATGTTTGACAAAGAATGAGAGAATTAATGAATTGATTTGAAACATTTTCTAGGCGAATGTACTTGTATCTCGGGCTTTTGACACATTGTGGTAGCAGGAACAGTGGTTTTTTGGTCGGTTAGAGTTCGACATAACACTCCGCTTGCCCCAGGTGGAGGGTATCCTGGTATCCATGAGGATTATCCCAGTCAAAAAAAAGGTAGAAACCACCTACCCGAAGTCTGGACCAAAACTCAAACTCAAACTCAAATCATTTATTTCAACTAGACCATTACGGCACTTTTGAATGTCGATAAAATGAAAAAAAAAAGGCTACAGTCACAGACACAAGGCATAATAACTTGAGAATGTACTATAGTTACCTTTTTTGACCTTTTTGTTAACACACCTTCTGTAATCCTGTATCCAATGATTCTGTATGACAATCGTCTATACGAGTATTGGGGGAATTTCACGAACATTATATCTATTGGATTCGCGCCAGAATGGACTAGTCTCTGTGGCGCCTGCGGGCAACATTTGAGCAATGTTATGTAGTGGCGATACGATGTTCTGCGGATTTGAGCAGGAAACAGGTTTGAATTTGAACATGCAGAATGAGTTTTAAGTTTGGTGGATGGAAAATTCGAGAGTTGAAAAAAAAAAATTCTCATAATATTGCGGTTTAACAGGATTTTACAACATAAAGGGTGTAAAAAACCTCTTGGGAAAGCCGAAACGCATTGTTCTTTTCGTCATTGCGATATTTTTTTTATCTACCCAAATATCATAAACCCTCTCTAATGCGTTCAAAAACCATAGGCAATGACCAGCATTACCAACCTGCAGAAATAAACGGAACTGTAATGAACTCATAACGCAACTGAAAACAGTTGCGTTATGAGTTTTAAATTTGGAACAGGTGTCAAATTCAAGTGAGTGTGCTATTCTAGTACCACCTACATTAAATCAGATATCGATAAAAAAAAAAAAAAAACCCCAACTCAGTATGATTTTAATTATAAATCGCACGACATTTTGATCTCGAGTGACACAAGAATAGTGACTTTGTTCGTTTGCCTATGATTTAAAAAAAATGACAGATATCCGAAACGCCGCCATTTCGAGCTGTCATTTGTTCGTTAGCTTTTTATTTCCAGTAATCCAGTTACGAGTAGACAAATTTTCTGATAAGTTCTTTATTTCTGTCGAAAATGAGTGATAGTGACTCAGAAATTGACATGAATACTCCGCCAGATATCGTAAATGCAGCGACGAATGCAACTAATAACCTGTTGGCACAAAAATCAAGGGCCAAGTAACAATGCAGGTCATTTCCCTATGGTTCCTGAACCCATCATAGAGCCCTTATGATATTTGGGTAGATAAAGTAGTGTATGCAACTATACATAATTAGGCATTACAACACTCGTGTGATGCTATTAAGAAACTCGCCTTCGGCTCGTTTCTTAAACCCACACTCGTGTTGTAATGCCCTTCATTATGCACAGTTGCATAAACTACTATTATCCTACACCATACCTACTTACGAAATAGTTATGGAGATATTGGGGTGGGGTTGGGTCAAAGTTCAAATTTATTGACAAGTTAATCTAAGATAGAAAGAAAAGAAAGAAAGAAAAAGCATTTATTAGCCCGACAGGACAACACATAAAAAACAAGAAAAAAAGTTAAAGATATACAGGGTGAAATTGAATAGATGCGACAAATTTAAATATACAATAATACGTGTTGTCAAGAAAATGTATAAAATATCAAATGTAAAATTAAAAAATAATTTATCAGTGTTACGAAAACCGTTAAAATGTAAAAGTATCAAAAAATCTCGTCCGACTCATCGCAGTGCTCAATATAGCGGTCATTTACCTAATTTTGCCTTAATTTTTCTTATTTATTTTGCATATTACTGGAATACCGATAATTCGTACTTAAATAAAGATAATAACATTAATGGACCTTTTGAAAACGATAATCGCGTATTTTTTTTTAACGATTTAGATTGTAGAAAAAACAGTTTATAATTACTATGTTACTGTAACTGAAGCTCCAATTTCATTTTGTCGCATTAATTAAAATTCACCCTGTATAAACAACTCCCCCACGTATAAACAACTCCCATCCCCGTACTAGTCAATCCAGCCATCAGCACACTATTATGAGTGTGTTACATTGACTTCTATCACAATACAGGATTGTCTACCCTTTTTGCGTAAAGTTACTTAGTTTGATGTACAGAATGCTTGGTTGACGGCTTCGTGATGACTTTGTTCACACCATGCATAAATAATTATTCGACATTTTTGGAAAACTTTTTGTTTTCCTGGAGGTAAAAAACGTTCATATATTCTGTTTTTACTTCTCATGCTCTAAAAGTACGCTGGCTTATAGCGCTACGAAGGGATTAAAGTGACCATTTATTCCCTAGGGAGTAAAAAGTAATTTAAATAAAATAGAATGATCTTTTACTCTGAAACATGGTCACAAAAGAGTAACTTATCAATGGTTTTATTTAAATTTCGAATTGGCTTGCAAATATTAAAGCTTTCTCTGTCCTCAGGAAGCTTAGGTTAGAGTATAGAGAAAATAATAAAACAGAACATGATTTAGTGATTACCATAAAATATATCCCAGAGCTGTTTAACAAATCAAAATTCGAGCGCAAACTTTTTCATTTCGACCAAGGCTGCGAGGGTGAGAGTAGCAAAATTCTGTGCGTACTCAAAATTTATTTTCATACGAAAATTCAATAAAAAAAGTTCTCTATAAAGAGCCTTCTTTGTTTTTCACGCACAAGTAAAAAGTTTTTCCAGTATAAGTAACAATTCATTAGGTTTGTTTACTTTGTTCCTGATTTATTACAGTTGTTTACAAAGTTTAGAAAAAAAAACGCTCTTGGCAATTTACACTTCCTTTCCGATGTTGTTTGAAGTTGTGTTTTTTGTTTTACGAAGTTAAGAGGCCCCTTATTTTTTTTTGTGTTGTTCGCATGATTTATGTTTACCTAATTAAAATATATATGAACAGAAGAGAATAATACATTTTGATACAATTGGAGAAAGTTTGTTATTGTAGTCCGAGACGGAATTAACACACGAGCCGCAGGCGAGTGTGTTTTTACCCGAGAACTGCAATATTGCTTTGATGAAATAAAAAATAAAAAATCTCTGACTATAGACATTAAACCAATTTGGACTAAGTATAGGTATAGGTAGTTATCTGTGGCAATTTACATTCCCGTACACGTCTGGAAAAAACGACAGAAAACGCACGTGTGTAAAATATACTACCGTGTGAACCTAATCGTATTGCAAAAAGAACCAGTTTTCGAGGAAGTGTATTGAAAATACAATTTTTATCGTCTTTGGGCCATTTTTTTCGACTACTTTCTATCAATATTATAAAATACAAAAACAAACCAAAATACCTATTTGTCAAAATTTCAAAATAAAGAATAGACACTGAATTTTATGTTTGTCAGTGTACATTAGCTGTAATAAATTACATAGCTCTACGTGTAGATAGATATACCTCATTATTTTAATACTTAGTAGATACTATTTATTTCTATTAATTACTGTTTATAATTATAGTAGGTACGTCATGTAACTATTACACTACTTCTACAACGTTGAACGTCGAGTACGTTCAACGTTGTAGTACTTAGTTCTAAATTTTCTTCTATAAATAAACAGGAAATAAATGTTCCATATTATTAGCATGTTTTCATGTCAAGATGAAGAAATATTGAAAATAAATCTTTAGTTACTTCCAACACACTAAACGTGCGAATACCAGGGGCGCAGCGGATACAGGAACTCTTAGCAAAAGTTTTCCAAGAAAGAATATCTAGAGTTGGTTTCCTTTTTACCTCAGCGTAACAGAGCTTTGCTCTTTAAACGTAGTCTTCGGAGTACAATACTGAATGTTACGCTTCAGTTGGAAAAGAACTTGAAAATAAAGTAGTGGGACGAAATATCTGTGTAGTTGTAGCGAAGAAAAAATGTGTAGATGGAAACTGGTATCACTTACATGGATACTAGAAGTATTCGATCTCAAAACTTATATTGTCATTTACGGGATATCTTCCGTGATTATTTTTAATGTTGAGCTCCCGATATTTCGACGCTGTTGCAAGCGCCATGATCGCGGGTTGACTGGAGTATGCGGGTGGATGGAAAATAAATTGTTACGAGCAGACAAATCTGTCTACCCTCTTTCTTTGTCTTAGCTACGCGCACTATTGGAACTCGACACTAAGTCACGACAAAACGCACTCACAGTATTACCAAGTTTTGTGGAGTTTTTTGTATGATGCCGGCTGCTACTTTTGAGCATTCCGTAAGTGACAATATAAGTTTAGTTTTAAACCGTGAAAGCCTAAAACAGTGTTTATTCGATCTCAGTTTTGAGAATAAAATCAAAATCAAAGCAGTTGTTTCAGTTATTTCAATGGTCACGTGTGCGATACTAGTCCTGTCCAGTCTAACCAGATGCAGCTGAGTACCAGTATTTTAAATTGGAGCGACTAAATAAAAAAAAAAATATCACTGGACATTAACAAACAGCGCCACCTAGTACCACACTAAGCAAAGCTTGTGTCGTGGACACTAGATAGTTGATATACTACATATATACGTTTTTTGTTTGTAAATACATACTTATTATACATATAAACATCCATGACTCGGAAACAAATGTCCATGCTCATCACAAACATTTGCTCCTACCGGGATTCGAACCCAGGACCCTAAGAACGTAAGGCAGCGTCACTACCACTACGCCATTCGAGCTGCCTATCAAATCTCCTCAATCCAGTTAGTACTCGGTAATAGTAAGACTGGTTGTCAGACTTTTTGGGCCATTGACGACCTATAACCACTGTCAACGATCTAAAAATGACAGCCGGTACCAACCTGTTTAACGTGCTTTGCGAGGCAAGGAGGTAACTCGGTACGTAATTTGTGGTTACCCATTTTGTTACGAACCGAACTTACTGGCATCACCTTTTCGGAACTTTTAATTGTTTTCTGAATCCAAATATGACTGTGACAGGAAGCTAGACTGGTGACTTTTGGTTTTGCTCGTTTTGATTGTATGTTTGTAAAAATAAACTGTGGTTACCTATACCAGCGCGTTTTAATCGCAGTAGCTACGATCAGTAACACATTCACTGACCAACCTAGGCAAGCATGACTTAAAGATAGACCCGAGCGGCTGTTATTATTTAGCCATGAGCTCCTTCACTAACACAACCATCAAGTGTCAAACTTATCTGAAGTCGAACCATTTAATCTTTAAAACCCTCATCTCAACGTTCCTCTGATCAAAAGTTTTCCCTGTTTTCCAGAAAATCTGACAAACACACAGGCGGGCAAGTTGTTGCCAAGTTCCTACAATTAATTTTCTATTGTTTACGGACTCTGGTTGTCTGTGGGAGTTATTAAAAGTTTTCTTCTTGTCACACTGTGCTTGCGAACTCGATAAAAGTGCTGACGAAGAAATATTGGCCGTATTAAGTATGGATTTGGAAGGATAAATGATTGCTTCTCAGTTTGGTGACTTGATAAGGGACTTTTAAGTTGGTTTTGGTGTGGAGTCAAATTCATTCGATTTATTTAGAAATAAATTTAAATACCTGGATACCTATAGTAATTTTTAAAGCAATAAGTGTCATAAAATTAAAGTAAAATAATTTGATTGATTTTCAACAACTATTTTAGGTCTAAAAAGCTTTGTAGAGACGTCTAGTACGTCCTATTTGAATTAAAACTTAAGAAATAGAATATATTATATCTGATCTCCACAACCAAGTTAATGGGTAACAGTAACACTTTAAAGGACAATTTTAGTTTTCTCGGTAACTTGCAGATCGAAGATGCATCCTTCGTAAAATAAAATAGTTTCAGACTTTAATGGTAAGAAAATAGAGTATTTCAGCAACTCGTCCCACATGTCCATGGCCCATTTGGGACGAGTTGATGAAACTCAACTAATTACCAAAAGCTTGACAAGACGGTTCAGGCACTTTGAGTTCGAAGGCAGAGCGTCAAGTTTCAAACAACTAACTTTGTCTAACTTTAGAAAGATGGAAGAGCTTATACCTGATTCTTATTATAAAATACCTGCTAGTATTATAATTCAGAAATAATGTAGTTTAAAATCCCTATTTCTGCTACTGAGATTTTACAGAACATTTGTCTGGGGCTAAATTATTCTATTTTGAATTTACCCTGTAGATATTGAGTAGTTTTAAAGTCGAGAATCGCACAATCTTTATTGGTCAACTAGGAAAAATAGATTAATAATGATTCCATCTTATACCAAACGATAAATAAGTCAGGCATCTAATTTGAGACCATAATATACTGTGAGAGGAAGTCTAAAAGCGCCGGTGACTGAAAAGTTGTGTGGTAATCGGTTGTCACGGTATGGGTATGTGATGCGGAGGAATGAGGAAAATATCGTGAGGAATGTTTTGAGTATGATTTTGGATGGGTATATGAGTAGAGGAAGACCAAAGAAACGATGGATGGATTGTGTAATGGATGATTTGGCACGAAAGGAGGGGTCTGATGAGATGATGAGTTATAGAGAAGTATGGTAGAAGAAGATATGATGCATCGACCTCAAATGAACTGGGATGAGAGCAAGAGTGGCAGTGGGCAGGTCAGATTGTTCGCAGAACGGATGGCCGATGGGGCCGAAATATTCTGGAGTGGCGACCGCGAACCGGAAGTCGATGCATTGGAAGACCGCCCACTAGGTGGACCGATGACCTGTTGAAGGTTGCAGGAATCCGTTGGATGCGAGTCGCAAGGGACCGGTCATTGTGGCGACACTTGGGGGAGGCCTATGTCCAGCAGTGGACGTCTTTCGGCTGTGATTATGATGAACTGGAATGAGAGCAAGAAAATTATGATAGTGAGATTGACTTCGACCGATCTATACTTTAAAATAAGTATTTATAGTACCACAGACCAGCCGAAATACACCAGCAGCTGAAAATATTTTTTTTGAAGAACTTAGGTATCGTTAAAATTTTCCTTGCAAATTGCCAATTCACAATATTTTTATTTGCCGTAAGTCTGGCGGTTGCATAACTAAATGTATAAAACTTTTTCGTCTCGGTAATAGATAGCAGAGCAATGTTAAGGCCAATCTAGAGAAGTGCCCGAAATTCGGGTTCGTTGCCAACTTTAAAATTCAGCGAACAGATTATTTTTTGCCAGCAATATGTTTTCAATTTTTGTCTGCAATCTAGAATTTCTTTTGAAAATGTTGCGGTCCAGCGATGTGTTTTATAGAGAAATAGAAATGCAAGGAGGTTGTGTAACCGAAATCCTTTTTTAAAGGTTACTGCGATTTCGATGACAAGTATTTTACTATATTTCATTAAATTTTCTCTACTTTTAGCAAACATTATCCTACTGTAATGTATAATCGAGATAAAATCAACTCGAAGTTATTTGGTTTTCGTAATGACCTATGCAACTTGTGACTAAATAATAACTGCTGCTTGCGTTGATCTTAAGGTTACGCGGCGCTTGCATAGGTTGGTCGACGGATGGGTGACCACCCATTACATACCGAGTTTTTTCCGTGTTTCAGAAAGCACGTTAAGTCCATTGGTCCCGACTGTCATTAGTAGATCTTTTACAGTCGCTACAGGTAGAGTCAGCAGTGAAAAAGTCTGAAAACCAGTCTCACCAGAAAGAAATAAAGAAAGAAAAAATATTGACGTCAGTACATTAAGCACACACACAATAATTTTAAAAAGATACAAAAAGGACAAAAATATGTACTGTGTGCCTTACAGCTGCACCAAAAAGGTCCATTTCAGCATTCATACCAGACAGGTGATGCTGTCTGACGCTGGTCTTCCAATGAACCAAGGGGTGCTGTATTACCTAGTGCTAACTGGGTTGTGGGATAGGCAGTCGCTCCATGTAAAATACTGATATTCAGCTGCATATATGACTTCCAGTCATACCGGATAAATAACCCAGATAAGTGTTCCGTTACAAATCTCATGAAGTCCCGAAATTCATCTATCGCTTAGTCAGAGTTGTACTTATCCAACAGTTTTAATTACCGTCGAATAGTAGCCCACCAGACACAAGACCCTTCTGACTCTTTTCAATGAAGGTTATAGAACTATCTACCTGTTCTGTTCCTCATCATCATCATAATTTCAGCCGCAAGACGTCCACTGCTGGACGTAGCACTCCCCAAGTGTCGCCACATTTAGCGGTCCCATACGATTCGCATCCAGCGGATTCCCGCAACCTTCACCAGGTCATCGGTCCACCTAGTGGGAGGTCTCCCGGTTCGCGGTCATCACTTCAGAACTTTTCCGCCCCATCACCCATCCCTCCATTCAATGTATGAAGATTACAATAGTTACAAAATGGGACTTTTGTGATGATTTTTTGTTTAGTTGTCAAAATGGGAAAATTATGAGATAGAACAGAGCCCGTTCTATTTGTTTTGTTAAAAAAAACATCATCGTAGAAAGGCAGACGTAATATACCTAAGGCATTTTCTACCAGTCTACTTTAGGGTGATGCAGAGACAGAACAAAAAGTATTCAAAGGGAATAATGTCTGGACTTGGGTTATTTCATAAAAATAGCATAAAATAAAGTCCAGAATCCAGTCAGTCTAGACACTTGGCGTGCCAGCCAGACTACGTAATTTCTTGCGCTGGATAATTTTACAATTGCTAGCCAGCTGCTTTATGAATTTGTTATTATACTAATAAGAAAGAGATGAATTACATCCACAGTCAGGTCTTTGTGCTCGTGGTTTTTTTGCTTTTTAGCGAAGTTTGAAGTACAAATTCTGCATGTTATGTCCTATAACAAATTTATCGACGTGATTTTATAATTTAGGTCTCTTGTTATCGCAAGCTAAGTTATCTTCAGTACATATTATAAAGTCTCCCACCGCGTCTGTCTGTCCCTATGTATCTCTAGATCTTTAAAACTACGCAACGGATTTTGATGCAGTTTTTTTAATAGATAGAGTGAATAAAGAGGAAGGTTTTAATATATAATTTTACATGGGCTAGTTTATAATTAAGTTGTCTATAATGACATAAATTAAACACGTTTATAGGACACATCAGCTTACGCCCGCGGCGTGGAGTTCGATGAGTGTCCCACGGTATCATATTACTGGGTTAAAAAGTATTTTATGTATTAATCTAGATTATAAACTATCTGTGTGCTAAATTTCAATCAAATCCGTTCGGTAGTTTTTGAATATATATAATTATCGCAGGGACATGTCGTGTATACAAAATTAGAAAGAATGAACATACAACGTTTTGTGTGAAAGAGTAACAAGACTTGTTACTCTTTCGCACAAAACGTTGTATGTTCATTCTTTAGTGTGTATCACACTGAAAAACACTGGCCAGAACTCTTGACCCATCGGCTTAGGAAGTGCGTAGGCTGTCAGTAAGTTGATGTTTTCAGGTCCGGCTGCGTTTAATATGATAAAAACTGGTTCAACCTCTTAACAAAAGTGGCGTTTATGCAGAAAATTTCAGCTGGCTGTTATACCTATAGGAAGTAGTAGTGGTGGCTTTTTGATTACTTTCGTTGCGGGATCCAAGACAGTTAAATTCATTCTGTGCGACTTCGTCGAGCTTCATTGTCTCGGCGCTTTTCTGGTGGTCGCCTCTATTGATTCTGGCTTTCAGGAGTTACAGTGGCTTAGGAATAGTGTGGCGGGCTGGTCCCAAAAAAAGAAAAGAAAGTTAGTAGTAGTGGTTTATGAAACTCGTCTCACTAATCGCGTCGGTGTTGGGTCGGGGGGCTTTCGGGACCAGGACCGTGGTCCACAAGAAAAACAAGTTAAAGTACAGTTATCAAAAAGAGGAAGAAGAGTAATGGAGAAGTGTAGATAATACTTCTCCGTATTTCTGACCTCCTGGTAGTTTGTGAGACTTTTGAAGTGGAGTTGCGGTCACCAGCCCGCTTATCCAATACAATCAATACCTCCTTCATGATTCTAGCCTCCTAGTAGTTTGTCTGATCGCCTTCTTAATTTAGTATGGTTATATCTGAACAAGACACCACGGGCATTTTAGTGCCTGTGGTCCTTTCAAGAGTTTACAAGAGCCACGGGTTCAATTTAATATTTTATAAAATACTTTTATTTGTATAACTTCTAAATTGTTTGATGGACCGTACTTTCTCATTTTTTTTTCTTGTGGTCCCAAAATACCACTCAAAAATATTTAGGGGTAATCCGGGACCACAGTTCTGGTCCCGAAAGCCCGGATCCTCGGTGTTTATTACGGTTTCACCGTTCGATGTACTTTTGTTTCGCTTTTTGTTGAAACGCAGTGCGGGAATCGCACCTCGATTCTCTCTGTTTCCATTTATATGGAACGGTGCAGAAAAAACCAATAAAAACTGTTGCGCCGTAACAAACCGTATGCGGTTTTTTGAGGTGTTCAGGCTTTGTATTGGCTCCCGTAATTGTCACATGACTCTTACAAAAACAGTTAATCACGATCGCTCGATGCTAAATAATAACAGCCGCTTGGATGGATCTTCAGGTTGGTCCTTGGATAGGTGACCACTCATTACACACCGAGCTTCGCTCCTCAGAATCACGTTGAGCTGTTGATCCCAGGTTTCATTTGTAGAATGAGTGAACATTGATGAATAGGCTTGTTAACTGAAAAAATCTAATTAGTCGGTCACCTAGATTATCAAAAAATATTTCAGCCGTATTTTTTCTTTTGTTACATAAACCAAAATTGACGAAGATACGACGCTTTTAAAATTCTCAATACGTCACTGTTTGGTATCATTTTTAGTGAGTACTGACGTCACAAGCCCCCGAGTATTGATGCGTTTTATCTTGGTCAATGTGGTCAATGTTCGTTGATTTACAAAAACAAAAAATACGTGTCCATTATTTTCCAATACTCTAACTGACGGACTAAATAGATTTGCAATTTATTGATAGTGGAAACTAGCCTATTGTTGAATGAGTGAAAATAGTAGGCTTTTTAGATTCCCGGATGCTGTTTAACTTTTTTTAAAATAATATTCTTTTTATTTTACATTATTTGTACAGTAAGCAACGACCTATTGTCGGGCCTACGTTGTCCCCCCACACTTTAGTACTAATGCTGTAATGTACCATAATAATATACCATACTAATACCAAATGATTTGAAAAGAGTAACGATGGAGTTTCTTACCGGTTCTTTTCCATGGAATCGACCAACGCGAACCGTGCACCTTTTTCGACGTTTTATAAGTGCCCATCTAAGCCTATGTGAAATAAAATATTTTGATTTTGATTTAGACTTTCGACAGTCGTTAGAGATAGTGGACTGAAATTCTGACAAGGGGTATCATATTAATACCCAGTACACTAACTGTGTTAAGGAGGTCAGATAACTCTCCATGTGTAATACTGATATTCAGCTGCATTCTATTAGATTAGAAATCGACCCCAACATAGTTGAAAAGAGGCTTGGCAGATGGCGAATCAAAGTCTTTGGTGTCGTGACAAATTTACTAGATAGTCCTTAGCATTAATTTAAATGCATTCTTGAGAACTTAATGAGCGCCACTGCGGTATGATACGCCCATGCCTCGAAAAGTACGTTAAGCCGTTGGTCCTGCGCCTGCGCCTCCGGTCGTGTCAAATTGCAATCTCATCGGACTATGATTAAAAGGAACAGAGAGTGCACCTGTGTCTGCGCACACACTTGTGCATAATAATTATCTCCGGCGCTTCTAATCTCCGCTAAGATTGGCCGTCGTGAACGAAGACGGTCAAGGGGTGAACATAATATTAGGAATCACGTTAAAAAAAACAAAAAATCTTAAAATGGACTGTAAAGTCCATTTTTAGAATTTAAAATTTTTAACGTAATTCCTATTATATGTCCTATCACCCTTGTCCTGTCTATTGTTCCTATAATGTTGTGTGTGTTTGTTCTGCTAAAGCGGCCATTTTAGGTACGCAGGAGGACTATATATGGGTTGCGGGCCTGTTCGAAAGAGATACCGCGGCCCCGGAACATAAAGGGCGAGGAAGGAACATGGATGGGTTTTAGTCAGTAAGAGTCTGACACTCCCTCCCGCTCCGCCCAGAGTGGGAGAAGTCATTTGATGATTTCCCATCCTAAAAAAAAACAAAAAAAAAAAAAAAAAGGAGGACTATACAGGGTTATTTTTTGTTTATACTAAACCCGAAAAGGGGTCATTGTACTCATCATTTTGAACAACTTTTTCTATGGGACGAACCCTGAAATCGCGAAAAAAAAATCAGCTGTTCCCTACATTTATGTTCGCATAACTCGTCAAAATGTAGGGAACAGCTGATTTTTTTTTCGCGATTTCAGGGTTCGTCCCATAGAAAAAGTTGTTCAAAATGATGAGTACAATGACCCCTTTTCGGGTTTAGTATAAACAAAAAATAAGGTTGTATATTGATTGACTTGGCCTCATGCTGTAAGGCCCAACATCACCAAATGGTCAATAAAATATTAAGTCCCGCATGAATCGGATTTAGTTACTCAACCATTTCAAATTTTGTTTTTTTCCGCGGAACCCTATTCTATTTTTTTTAAAGCAATATCAGCTATCTGCCAGTAGAAGTCCTATCCCTATTGATCCAGCCGTTTCGGATATAAGTCGGAATAAACTGCTGCACAGAGAGACAACATTTAAAACAAGTTTATTTTTTAAAGTGCCGTAGGTATATGACTATATACTTTTATATACATTCATTTAAAAGCTGTTATTTTGAAACTGCAAACAGACAATTTAATTTAGTTTATTTGTACAGCTTTTTATAGATGTTTTTTTTTTCAAAATTTAGGTATCGAAAAAAGTAGGAAAAAAATTCAAGTTTTTTCAACTTTTCATTTTAGCAAAATAGCCTCACGCCCGCTGGATGAAATTTAGATTGGGTTTCCTGAAAACACGTTTGCTTTCACCTATGAGAGAAATTGAAAATGCTCACTTTGTTTTCTTTGTGTTCACCGCTGCAAAAATGCGAATGTTTTTGCAGTTTCTCACAATTTTTGCTGCAAACGTTTATATTTTCCCAGTAGGTACTTTTGAATTTTGTTGTGACTGGTAGGTACCAGGATCTCAGAGATTGTAAGAATGTTAATAATAACGAAACTTGAAAGGTCTAAACACGTACATTGCACACAGAATAATCAACATTAATATCACGCTTTCTGCTTGCCTGGTAAAGAAATGTCTTAGAATCCGCATAATCAGGCTATGAAAATATTCCCACTGTTGGGAGCATAGGAGGTCTACGTCCCAGCAGTGGGAATATTATAATTTTATATATTTTTAGTGAGTGGGCTTCGTTTGCCAAGACGGGATGGTAGATGTTGTCACGTTTTTTTTGGTTTAGGACATGCTAGTTTCCTAACGATGTTTTTTCTTCATTAATTTAAGGACAAAATTTCATCTTCAAAATTTTCCAGAAAAACTGAATTATTAAACTAACTATTTTCTATAGAAAAAAGGAAAGTTTTCTCTCGCCCACGGTAAATTGAAAAATGCCCGTAACGTTTGCTTTGCGCTCGTCCGCAAAAAAATATTATTTTTATTCATTGATTGAACGTTCGCTCCTATCCAATTTGCCGCACTTGGGCAGCCATTTTGTTTCGATTGCACATCTGTTAGTGGTCCGCCGCCAGTTTTGTTGGATTTTAAACGTTCGTTAGTTCTGCAAAAGTTAGTTATTTTCGTGTTTGGATATAAAAGTTTTTACATACGTACTCGTACTTAGATTATCGCAGAGATTATGTCGTGAGGAAACCGGCATGTCCTAGAACCATAAATTTGGAGACATGTGACATCTACCAATCTGCACTGGGCCCGCATGGCGGATTATAGACTATTACCTCTCATAGAGAGGAGGCCTGTCCCAGCTGTGAGAACAATTAATAGGCTGATGATGATGATGATAATGACTTTGTTAAAAGTCGAAAGACTTCTATTCGACTAACAAGTATAAAATCAGTATTCAGAATTGTTGCAGAAAGCATTTCTAGCAAAGTTCGCTAACACCCTAATCGAATGAAATATCGTTCATATACTATCAAAACTTAATTAAAAACTTCCATCAATCCCTTTCAGCTTCGCAAACTTTTTAATAAAACCTGAAAAGGCAGGGCAAATGGACCAGGGCGCCATAAGTTAGCGGACGCTAGATTGCCTTGTCGTACACCTGGTGCCGAGAGAAAAAGAATATTTTGTGGGCACCCTTTTTTTATAAATGTAGGGTAAGTTACATCAAGACGACTTGCGGCTGATTTGGGTAGGCTGGCAGTTTTGTTTCGATTAGAATTTTCCAAACTTCCCTGAGGTCGGCTCTCAGACTAGCCAGATGTGACTGGATATTTAATATTGGATCGAGTGATGTCCCAGAATCCAAATCGTTCAACAATCCCTACCGATATCCGAAAGTTAGAACATCTGTCTGGTTTCTGTCGACGTGGTATAGCTATTTATAAAGTATACGTTTATGAAAATCCATCATAATATCCAAACTAATGTTATGAATAAAAAAAAAAACTTTGTCAATATTCTGTGAACTTTCACAGATTTTACGATACGAGTAAAGTAGATTCGTAGGTAAACCATAGTTAGGATAGGATAGGATAGGTTCATAGGTTCGGATATAGGATATTATTCATCCTAATAGTCACTATCTTTCATTCTCTTGCCCTGATCTCAATTCGTTTGGAGTCGGCGCAGCTTGCCTTCTTTTTCTATACTTCTCTATTACTAGTCATCTCATTAGAGACCTCCTTTCTTGCCATGTCTTGTGACTTCACATAATCCATCTGTCCACATTTGTACTCAAAATTTTCCTTACGACATTTTCCTCCGCATCGCAAGCCCTGATCCAAACCAACCGATTACCACCCAGCTTTCCAGTCTTCCACGAAAACTGATGAGATCATTTTCCAATCACTATGTGATGCAATTTATGCTTATGCAATCTAGGTAGTTTGAAATTAATAAAGTTTATTAGACTCTTACCTTTATTAGACCACAAAATGAGTCCCTAACAGCAGCAAGCGCCATCGCGGCAGGCCCAGAAGGAGATGGCGGGATGAACTCGACTCCTTCTACAAGGATTGACGTTTACCAGCACTGGGTGGGAATAAGTGGAATAAGGGAAGGGAGGCTATTGTCCTCCAGTGCGACACAAATGGCTGATAATATAAAAAAAATATAATATCAGAATCTTGCATAAAACATTAATTTATCATTTATTGTTTCATAGGTACCTTCCGGAAAAGTGGTTATTTAATATATATCTGCATATTATACGGCGGTTTCCTATTTACATGAACAATTACACCATATAACTGAAAAACTAAATATTTTAACTGAAATTCACGAGTTTCTACATTACAATTTGCAGATTCCAGCAGCGGTTTGCTTCAAATTGAAATATGTTTCACATTTCCCTGTGAATTTTGAACTGGGAATTTTCAGTACTTGCTGAAAATGGAGCTCATTAAGATGTTCTAAATGTGAGACTTGAAAATGTTGTATACATAGTAGAGTATTTTTTTTACAAAACATGTTTTCTGTGCTATTTCACTCACTTACTTGTAGTTGAATATTTAGACTGACTGATTACTGAAGACTGGTCAGTCATACCAGGAGTGCGATTCACTAAGGCAAAACATCTTTACAACCAAGAAATCATCGTTGTAACATCAGATGCAAACTTATTGGTATTCTTGAGTTGAAACTGCGCGATCGTAGCGACTCAACGATGATGACGGCGCGACATAGAACTAAAATATGGTTCCGAATGTATGAAAAACGGTATTCACAAACGCAACACATCCTACACTTCGTCCACCACCACATCTTTGACTTCGCTTTTACCTGTCAAACAGTAAAGCTTGTAAATTGTAGATGATCCCTTGGTTGTAGACTATTAAAATGTAAGTAAAACAAGCTGTCCTTTTAAATTAACGTGCTTAATATTGTTTTGTATATCGTATTAATTCCTGAAACGTATAAATACCTGTTTTTAATGTTTTAGATGGCAGTTCGTCTTGCTTGTATGATTTTATTGTTGGACGAAGCTTAGCGTCAATTTAATTTAGAAAAAAGGACGTCAAGCACATGTGAGACGTGGATATGGATCTTCTTACTACGGATATAAACTAGTTTGATTGTAGAGCTAATTACACAATTGGAAAAAGATATTTCTGGTGGCATAACAACGTGGAAACGTTGAGGAATTAGCAACCGAACCAAGGTATTACTACTTAATTAATGTACTTAATATAAATTACTATACCTGCAGTGAAAAAATGTCTAAAACTTACTCTCTTTCCAGGTTTTATGCACTCGCATTTTTAGCTAATGGGAGTTACCAAAAAATATGTGAGAATGCAAGAACCTATATCTGCAAGCATCTGCCTGGAGGGCTATAAGAACCATAAAAGATGCCATGAACCTCCCATTTATAATTGAATTAAACATAAGATTTCTTCAAAATACAAACAAAAGGCAAATTCTCAAAGAAAAGTAAGTATTTTTTTATTTTTTACTAAGCTACTTTCAAGAATCAAACTATTATGGCTATCTGTTTTTGTTAGATACTTAGATAATATTTTAAATTGTCTATCCTTATCGTCCATGTGGTGACACTTGGGGCCTATGTCCAGCAGTAGACGTCTTTCGGCTGAAATGATGATGATGATGATGATCCTCCATTTTTTTTTAAATCTAGTTTGCTAAGTTAAAATAGTATAATGTTATATACCGTTTATATTTGAACCGATAATATTAATATGACGTGATTATTAAATCAATTAATTTTACCTCAAGTTGCCTGAAACACAGGATTACCTAGTTCAAGCTCAAAATATGTGTGAACTTGACATAGATTTAAGAAAACTGTAAACATTTGCCTTATATTTTTGAATAAAATTTTTATTATTTATTATTGTAAAATTAAATTCCTATTTAATGTATTTCAGGGGACTCCGGTTTTGCTCTTAGGCCATACATGATGGTTCCATGTAGCAACCATGAGCCTGGACCACGGGAAGCATACTATAATGTTCTACATGCCACTGCATAAAATACTGCATAACGAAGCTTTGGATAAAGGCAGTTTTAGCTGGCTTTTGGTTCATCATGTTCTTCAATACGATCCAGAGATGGTGTGAAATTAAAGCCTGTTGTGTGTGACAAAACATTTACAATCAAACAGAAGTTCCTCCAGCGGATTTGTGATCCGGTTACTACAACAAGAAAATCAGAACTATCAGTGATTTGGACAGTGGACATCTCACTCGAGGTTGTCTAACTGATAGACTGACGTAGACAAGTTAACACTAACAATAAACTTATCAATCAATCAAAAACTTTATTTCGAACAAGAGTCCATATGGATTAGTAGCGAGTACTTATGATATTACTAATTCAGGTTATAAGACAGTTTGTTTATTAAAAAATATAGTGTATGTTAAATAGTAAGGTGTATTGTTAATCATAAAATATAGAAAATAGATGTTTTTTAAACTTCATATTTAAAGATAAAATTTGTATTTATAGTCTAACAAAATAATATGTAGCTAGGAAAAGTCATTTTAATAGAATAAATAATAAATAAAACAATCTTTTAACATGCATTTTATTTATTTATTAAATCTTGAATTGCACTACTTATTCTATCTAGAGCCTGAGCCACAGCCTGAAGGCCTTCTACTTGTCGGCTAATTGCTTGGGCAATCAAGAGTTTTGCTTGCAACCAAAACTTTTTCCTCCCGCAATGGTATGGATTTTCAATTCTATTTCACTGATTTCTGGCCTCTATACCACTACCAGTGCACCCTCTTGTGGCTGCAATTAAGCTGTACTTCCTCTTATCTGCTCCTTTTTGTTCTCCCAGTACTGCAACACAAGTAAGAATTATATTATTTGATGTATTCAATAAATAGAACACCTATTTGCTCGGTTTGGTTCGACTTTCTGTTGCAATTTGAAGCCTAGCCTAAAGTTACAGTACATGCCTGAGTTAATACTACTTAAGTAATAAAGAGCATACACAGGGGCTGCCAATGTAAAAGGAACTATACTGTAGACAGCTACCTACCTACTCAATGCAACAGTGTACAAAAACAAATACATATTATTACTAACCTTATTCCACTGTGGCGATGTTTTCGTACAGCGACTACCATCACTGTTCAGGGCTTTTTATTTCGGACCATGCCTGACGACTGCAAATGCGAGCATGGCCCGTAGCTAAGCATGGTTGCTTTCCAAAAAGCTTACTAGCAGGAGCTGCGTTGCGACACACTAAAAAATAAATATTTGGTTACTTATATGTAGTTCCAGAAACTGTGCTGTATATTTAAATATAAATGTTACTGTGTACTTACTTTCGGTGGGTTTAGAATCAACGAAAACAAAGAACAAGTAGAACGCTATGCGATTGGAGTGCATATTTTTTATCAGTCCACTTTAGACCCTTATAACCACTTGGAATTCTGGAATTTCGTATTTTGATAAACACATAACCTACAAATAACACAACAATGATCTCAAAGATTAGTATAATTTATTGCTATAATCAAAAATAATTATTTTCCAAGTTGAAAATGATATATTTAATTAAATTTTCGTTGCATAATAAATATAAGGTCTTATAGACGTACGTATTGTGCAGTTGTATTAATATATCGAGATTTTCTCGATTATACTCTAGATAAAACATAGCAACACTGACATCGTCTTACTTTTCATCGATGAGGAGTAGATCGTCGACGAGCCTAAGTAGTTTACTGAATACGGATTTTGTCAACGTTGTTTTCAGAAGCGATATTTAGGATGTCACATCAGTGAACTCGTCGTTGTTAACATCTGTGAAGAGTCTGTTAGTGAATCGCATAGCTGAGCTGTGACGTTGTTTAATGGTACAGCGACATGCTGAGATAGGAGCCGTTTTGGCCTCGTACAGGACCAAGTCCGTTTCTTTTTTAACCGACTTCAAAAAGGAGGAGGTTCTCATTTGTCGGAAGAGTCTTTTTTCTGTATGTTCTCCGTTTACTCGAAGATGGCTGGAGCGATTTGAATTATTCTTTTTTTGTTTGAAAGGGTATGCTTTCCAGGTGATCATTATAAGTACTGATCATATTATATGTGTCTTTTGTCCTGTGCGGGGCTAATAAATGCTTTTTTATGCTAATATTTTCATAAAACTGCTGAAAATAGGCCCCCTTCAACCGGCCAGGTTTTTCGCATTCAGCAGAAGGGTCGTCGGCTATAAACATCTGTGACGCAACCGGCATTCCATGCGCGACTGTGTTTTGCCATCCGTCAGAAAAAGCTGAAGTTGAATTACTGAATAACATTTTCTTTTCAAGAAAGAACTACACAGCTTTCCGACATGTCCAGTCAGATTACGCATTTGTCAGATATCATGTAGCTCGAGATTCATGGCTCGATAAACCAAGGCTATGTGCATGTAATACTTACGATGTCTTAGGTCTATGTTCAACGAAAAGATGACACTCTGATTATCTAAAACAGCTGTTTAAAACACATTTTTGTACGGGAACATATCACAGTGACAGCTGTTTTTAGATAATCAGACTGTTATCTTTTCGGTGAACATGGATCTTAAAATGAAAGACACCCGGTATGTACTACATTTTAATGGTTTAAAGATTCCATGCGATTCGTGTAACACCCTTAAAATGTCTACTATTTTATTACTAAGTAATGGATATTTACGGTCCCGATCTATAAAAAATGGTATCTATTTCGCCACTAGTTAGATCATAAAACAGCATTCGGTTATCATGCGCCATAAATAAAAATATGGCGGATAAAACCCGAACATTATTTATACGATACGTTTCGAAAAATGATAAAATACGACTCAATTCGGGATAAACATTGAATATAGCTTAGTATGAGGAAAAAGAGGAAAATTGAGTGAGTATATACTCGTAGGTATATATTATGGAAATGTATTTGATGGTGAAGACAGTTTTCCGAGGCTCGTTTCCATAGACTTATTTTTTGATACATGAGAAAATTTTTCGTTGTTATATCTGTAGATAATCTCCATATTTTTCTTGTGGAGTTTATCAACTTCCAAGAAACGTAATACGAAAGTAGTTGTGTAACAACCTCAATACCTGGAAGTAACTTATGTTAGTAACTTTCAAGTGTCGGCAACGGAAAGGGTTCAAAGGTTATAACGGGGGTAAGGATGAGCAAGCAAAGCTTCCCTCTTCAACTCTCTTCAAGGATATTCAAGATCATTGCATGAAGACTCACGCCTATTTCTCCATTAGGTAAGGCAGAAAGAACCCTCAAAACGCCACCTGCGATTCTTGCAAACTCTCGTTCACGCTCGCCCTCGAAATATAGTGCAGGAGGAAAATGCTTGGCATAACCTGGACACAGTTCCGGACCAACTTCTCAATCCTCCAAGAACTTCGAATCAAACAGCGTCTTTCTTCTATCTTCCAATGTCGTATCTTTACTCTCTTTGGACATTTCGTACGTCAAGAAGACACATCTGTGTGTGTGACTTGTAGGTTGAAGGCACTAGAGCGCAGGTCACCAATGCGTTGGATTGACCACGTTAAAACTGCACTTAATGGTCCACTCTGCAAATGCACAAGAAAAGCCACAGTACGGAAGGAATGGCGACGTATTGTGAAGCTTGCCACCACCCCTGATGTGACAACCATGACCACTCTGCCAAGAGTGTGATGACAGAGAAGAAAAAAATGTTTTAAATTTGGTCACACAATGCATTTACGAAGCCTGTATACATTGTTCGAAAGTTAAAAATTACGCACCAAACAACGGACCGTGCGATAAAAAAAGGTACTCTCACTTATGTACATATTTTACCGCACTCCCCTTTATTTTAAGCACCGTCCGTATTGTTTAAGGTTTTTTTTAATTTCCAAAAAAAACGAAAAAGTTTCCACGAAGGAGTTTCACATTACGAGAATAAATAGGCTGACTGATCGAACCTCCTTGGACGTGCTTTTGCTCAATACGTTTGTCTCACTTTGATACAAAAGTGTAAGTGAGACGAAAGATGTAGTTGTAATTTTCACCACGTGCATGTGGCGCCCTTTGCAGTTTCGCGCCATAGAAACGTCAAGGATAGTTGCGATATTCCGACTGTAAAACAAAATAATATTATGAGTTCAAGCGAGGAATCAGACTCCAACTGATATTTTCAATGAGGTGTAAATTGCAGAAAACGGTTTCTTGCCCCCAAAATCGCAAGAGCGCTATTTAATGATTTACAAAAATTTTATAGCGTGGTTAAAATTAATAATTTTCTCGCAAATGTGTTGAAAAACGTTGTATGACACACGTGCAGAAATTGGTGTTTACAAACTTGTAACTATGGTAAGCCCTCAACTTCGTTTCGGGCTTACATTCTTCTACTCGTTTGTAAAAAAACAACTTACCGCACTAGTATCATAAATAACTATTACCGTGTGGTTAATACCTAACATGGTGTCAGAATTTTAGGCCGCCCATTTGGACCTCTGACTTGGCTTTACGTGTCGTCTTTAAATATCTCTGAGGCATGCTGGATTCCTCATGATTTTTTCTTTCACCGAAGTATCATGGTTTATCTATGTTCTTCAAGGATATTCAAGGTCACTGCAGTGGTAATAAAACTTCAATTCCCACAACATTTATAGGCCAGATCCTCAATACAGAATACGTTATATTTTAACACCAGCGTAAAATCTCCTAAAAAAATTGTCACGTCCGTACTTCTAACTCGTAAAAAATATGTTTCATAAAAACTGCTCTTATTCGTAACTTTTTATACAGCAAACTTCGCAACGCGACGGCCGATTCTTTTTTTTAGTTGTGCTCTGTTCTCTACAGTCCTTTCAGTTTCACAGTTATTTTACACCCACTTGCATTGCTGTCGAAATAACAGTGTTAGTGAAATTACTAGCTTATGCCCACGGGTTCTTCCGTGTCGAGTTCGAAATTTGTCCCACGGGATTATACTATTGTAATTAAAACTATTATATATGTTAGTCCAGGTTATAAACTATCACGGTGGAAGTCTGCCCTGCGTGGGCGGAGCACCGCCGTGTCCTCGTAGCGGCGATCGGCGGCGGCGACCTCTCGCGTCCGGCCCTGGTTCAATCCATGGTCCGGAGCGAGACGGAATGGGAAGCCGTCACCTCCTTCTGCGAAGCAGTCATGCTAGCGAAGGAGGTGGCGGAACGAGAGAGGGAGAGAGCCTCTCTTCCCGGCCGCCGCGGGAGACGCACCGGGCGTCGGGGACCACGTGGTGGCTACCGCGGCGGCCACCGTAGATGCGGGCCTGTAGACGGTTGGCTATGGGCTAGCTAGCCGTCCGTCCGTCTAACGACGACAGGCCGTGTCGACGGCACGTTTGTGTTCCACGCGCGCCTCAAAGAGATGTCAGCATAAGGGGAGGGGCCCGCAAGGGCCGAAGCCTGCCGGGGTTGCGGGCCTGTTCGAAAGAGATACCGCGGCCCCGGAACATAAAGGGCGAGGAAGGAACATGGATGACTTTTAGTCAGTAAGAGTCTGACACTCCCTCCCGCTCCGCCCAGAGTGGGAGAAGTCATTTGATGGTTTCCCATCCTTTAAAGAAAAAAAAAAAGTTATAAACTATGTGTGTGCTGAATTTCTTCCAATTCCGTCCTGTACTTTTTTTGTGTGAAAGTGTAATAAACATAGACACATACAAACTTTCACATTTATAAGTAAAAACTAATAATATATGTTTTTGTGTGATTTGAGAAAACCGGTACAAAATCACAAACAAAGTCAAACTATAGCACGGTTAAAAGGTGACAAATTTACAGTACCAAAATATAAAAATATTAAGTAAAATACTAAAAAATAACACGAAATATACATCTTTAGTGCATCCTCTCACAGACCAAGTAAGGAAAAGTCATCTTACGTTCATCCTCCCAATCTCGAAGCAAATTAATCACACTCCGGTTTAGTAGAGCATTTAGCATTGCCAGGGTGCGAACCAAGGAAGACTCAGAATGTAAAACTGTGCGCACAGACGTAACATCTAACAATCTTTAGGTTTCTAGCAAGAAGGTAAGCAAAACAGATCTTTAATGTCAAAAACATAAGGCTGTTTTTGAACTGCGGCTTTCGAAGGTATAAAACTGTGACAGGACTGTATCACCGCTTGTGGGATGAGATGAATACTTAATTGTCTGTGCACCGTAATTATACGCCATTTTTTTATTTTTTTCTGTGCTTCACTTTTCAAAACTGTTGGTAATTACGTTTTTAAAATGTGGTCTGGCCACCTGCGAGCTTCATTTAATTACGGTTTTTTGCTGCAGTTTCGCTATTTAATATTCGTTAGGTTCTCTCGTGTTTCCGTTTTTCGTGTATTTTAGGGAGGCAACATTTTTTGTAGTTGGTGCGAAATGATCGGCATTATTTTTAAAAATGTTCGCCAGCATGAAGTTGCGTAACTGACACCCATTTTTAATGCTGAAATTTTGGGGCTACAAAACATTTTTGCAAAAAATAAAACCGACGGTCGCGAAAAATCTCATATTTTTCACTTTTTTGTGGTTCCTTCACAGCGTAGTGGCGCGATGTAATGTTATGAACTGGTGAAAACAATAGACAGACATGAGATTTCAGCAATCCCAGTTCATTTGCTATCATTTATTGAGGAGTTCCGTTGCCTATCTCCGAAGTTCTTCATCAAATCTTCACCAGATTGATGTGCGAGCACTCCGAGTAAGTGATCTCCCGAAAACTACCCAAATCGCTTCATGTGTGCCTATAAAATTTGAAGAGTTCTCTCTATTTCTCCAGGATCCCATCGTCAGATCCTGACTTGATGATTATGGGACCACCTGTAAAGTATAGCCTTTCAAATGAAATGACTATAATCCAAATTGGTGCAGCCATTTTTGAGTAATTGGGGAAGATACATAAAAAAGGTTCCGATGAATTGAGAACCTCTGCCTTTTGGAAGTCGGTTAAAAATTGAATGTTGGTAACGTAAATGAGCATTTTTATATCAATATTGGAAGGTTGGAGCTCTTACCAAATATTGTCTCAACCACATTTCTATGATTGCGCAATCAATTATTTATCATGGAATCCCACCATACAAATACTACTCCCATCCACACAATAATTATATCTTAACGATATAATAGAATTCTACCCACACGCCTACTAACAAGAACTAATCACGATAATAAACAAAATTTCACCAAAACGACTTGTTCCGAGCTTCACCGAGCTTTGCCGATGTCTTTAGCCAAGGTAATAGCGACTTTGTCACGTGATTCGACGAGCATATCCGATCTCCGCCGATCTTGGCCGAAGTACCAGCAACCCTGTCACATGATTGGCTCGTTAATTAGGGCTGCGACTGAGCTGTCTGTACGTGACCGCCGTGTTTGATTATCATGTTCGTGCTCTTGACTGTCTCTTGTCTGACGGCACTAAAATATAAGGGCTATATCAGAAAAGAGACTAGTCATTTAAGGGAAACGGTAAAATAATCTTTATTCTCTTTGTGGTTGGGTTGATATTGGATTGCAGCTGTATAATAACTTTGAATGGACTAATAATGTTATTTTAATGCACCCACTATCTCTGTCACTACAATTGCTATCGCATTAGAGTAATCCTGAAATTAGAAGAAGAAAAATAAATACATAAATCGTAATGTAAACACAGAGTTAGATGGCTATTGGTTTCTTTCCGAACCATGTGATGTCGTCGTCGTACTCATTGTGCGTACTGGGAAAGACGGTCCGGTCCGTCTTTGTTCCCGATACCGGTGGGCTACAATTTTTTTTTTTTTTTATTATATTTAAAAATATAATTGAGATCTTTAATTCCGTGAAAATAGGGTGGTTTTTGACCTGTGAATAAAATAAATAAAGGAAACATAAAAGAATGCGAGAGAGATGTGACTGTTAATAGAAAAGAAAGAAATTGCTTTCATCCACAAACCATTGCTATTGCGACTTCGCCAACTGTCACTACATTAAAATAATATGAATCACTAAAAACTTCAATGTAATAGAATAAGTCGAATAAGCGCCGTATTTTAAAAGCAAGCATAATAAAATTTTCAAAAGATAATAAAATATGAAGCCTTGAATAGCTGGAATAACGCTCGAATACTATAAGGTTTAGCCATAAAAATGAAAAATTACGTGGTTGTATTGCCAAGTTTTTGCCATAAATGTTTAAGAACCAGAGCACGTAATGTTGAGTGACGATTGCGGTTTTTAAAAGAAAAAGCAGTGTTCATGAGTTTTAAAAAGGTAAAAGGTCAACGACTTTGTAGTGCTAAGGCTCTTTAGTCAACTGAACCCACTCATTTGGGATCCACGCGCACGGGATGAGTTTACTAAATATTGTAAAAGTGATAATTTATTTATAATGTAATCTAATAAGACTAACAAACATATTTATAAGAACCACTAAAACATAATTATGTTTTTGTGGTTATAGTTTAATTAACTATTGAACAGGAAGAGACGGCGTCATGTTGCGCTGAGTGGTGTCGCGTAGCCTTCCGCGGAATCGCAGATACATGACACCCTTCGGCCAGAACTTTTCCTTGAAGAAGGTCTCAATATGATGAGCCGGAATTCGCACCACTAAACGTGGTGCGACTCCAACTTCTCGATCCTCAAGGTCCAACTGGTCTTCGCTCGGACATACTCCACGATCTCCTCAACCTACTTGGTGTGATGTAGCGTGCGTTGAGTACTTTTTGGGTGAACAAAAATTATGGAACTCGTGTGACCGTCACCTAACACTTCGTAGCACTCGTAGCCGATCCGCTACGGCGTAGCACCACTTAAGCGTGCGCGGAGCACAACCCGTAGCAGATATAGATTACTTAATTTTCACTTATATCGGCAGTTCTCAAAGACTAATGAAGATGATGATAATCCTGTTCACAACACGTTGTCTTAGGTCCATGTTCACCGAAAAGATAACAGTCTGATTATCCAAAAAAAGAAAACCAAAAAAGTGAAAAATAACTTTAGCTTCAGAAGTCGGTGACCTTTGTTCGATTGATTTACTTAGTTTTTTGTCACCGACTTCTGAAGCTAAAGTTATTTTTCACTTTTTTGTGTTTTTTGGAGTCGGTTCTATTTTTTGCAAAATAAGTTTTTATTTTTTACTTTTTAGTGGTTGTCTTGTGCTTACCCCTTAGCAGCGTAGCGGCGTGATGTTATGTTATGGACTGGTGTAAACAATAAATACAAATGAGATTTCAGCAATCCTAGTCCATTTGCTATCATTTATTAAGGAGTTCCGTTGTCTATCTCCGAAGTTCTTCATCAGATCTTCACCAAATTGAAATTTAGGAAAGTACTCTTCCAAAAACTACCCAAATCACATCAAGTGGGCCTATAAAATTTGAAGAGCTCTCTCAATTTCTCCAGGATCCCAGCATCAGATCCCAACTTGATGATTTTGGGACCACCTGGAAAGTATACCCGTTCAAACAAAAAAAGAATAATTCAAATCGCTCAAGCCATCTTCGAGTAATCGAGGAACATACATAAAAATAAAATTAGGTTCCGACGAATTGAGAACCTCCTTCTTTTTGAAGTCGGTTAAAAACAGCTGTCACTGTGACATCTTTCCACACAAAAATGTGTCTTAAACAGCTGTTTTTAGATAATCAGATCGTCACCCTTCGTCGTCGGCCTTTTTAGTGAACATGGACCTTAGTTATGGACAGTAACCTCACGACAAGTACGAGGCTAGCAAAAGTCCAAGATGGGATTTAAATGATAGTATTCATTACAAGATTCCTGTACAATTACTGTAACTGTCGGCTTATGTATTGGTGCATCAAAACTTCAGGACCTTTGGAGACCAATGAGGTCCTTTTTTTCGGATTGGAAACCATCAAATGACTCCTGCCACTCTGGGTGGAGCGGGAGGGAGTGTCAGACTTTTACTGGCTAAAACCGCAAAAGACAGACAGAGGAAGACATCCGCAAGACAACCAAAGTTGCCGACGTAGCCCGAAGAATTATAGCTGTGGGCAGGGTACATTGCTAGCAGACCAGATGACCGATGGGGCAGGTAAGGTTTGGAGTGGCGATAGCGAATCGTTGGAAGGCTTCCTACTAGGTGGACCTATGACCTGGTGAAGGTTGCGGGGATCCGCAAGATACGAGACGCGGGAATCCAAGCCAAATCCAGCAGTGGACGTCTTTCGGCTGAAATGATGATATTTATATTATGGTGTACAATACAGTAAAGTATTCTATTATACTCTTGCTTCGGCGTAGCACACATGAAGATTGCTACGCAACCGTAGCAGTGACCTACTTTTATTAGAAATATTTTTTTGAACCCTCATATTTTTTGTAAACATTATTATGGAAAATTGTAACGCATTTCTCAAGCTTCAGTTTAGACATAAGAACTAACAACTACATTATCGTCTACCCCGGAAACTCCGCAAAAGACGTGATTTTCAAAAGATCTTTCTAAAAGATAACGGTATCTTTCCCCAGAATCTAAATTAGGAGCTCCTTCCCTAAACTTTTGCGACATGTTCAAGTTTACGCGGAAAAGTAAAGTAAAAAAGACATTAAGGACTGGTGACGAGTAAGTCACGTAGGCGCTACGTAGAGGGTACGTAGACGCTACGTAGAGTATACGTAATGATATTCGTTTGAAACCGAAACCTTGTTTTATAGCAGTTACCGAAGTTTGTGATGTAAAATAATACGGTTTTCATGCTTTTCGTTTTTATTATTGAGAGGGTATGTGTAGATTGTCTTCATTTTTAACCGACTTCTTAAAAGGATGAGGTTTTCAATTCGAACGTTTCAATTTTTTTTTTTATGTTTGTTCGCGCATAACTCTGTGGCTTGCCAACCGATTTGAAAAAAATATTATCCTATCTTATATCTTCACTAAAAGTAAAAAACGAAAAACATTTTTGTAAAAATAGAACCGATTTAAAAAAAAAACAAAAAAGTGAAAAATAACTTTAGCTTCTGAAGTCGGTAACAAAAAAAGTTAAATCAATCAAACAAAGGTCACCGACTTCAGAAGCTAAAGTTACTTTTCACTTTTTTGTTTTTTTTTTAAGTCGGTTTTATCGTATGAAGAGTGGCTTAATAATAACAGCTACTCAACAACATCATGAGGATCCAATTTAATAGCCGACACAGACCGGGGTGGCATGGCAATGGACTCAAATTTCTACGGATGGACATTCAACCGTATTGACATAGAAATACGTCAGTCCGTTGTATAATACAATACAATACGACCGCAGCCCGTCTTTCAATGCCGTGCCATGAAATCCTTTTCGATGTCACGGCATGTCATGGCATCATTTTAAGGCATAGCAATTTATATTGTATTTCTATAGACATCGATACGTTTGAATGGCCATTGGTAAAAGTTTACGACCCGAATGGAGCAGCGGTAGTGAGGCTGCCTTACGTTCTTAGGGTCCCGGGTTCAAATCCCGGTAGGAGCAAACGTCTGTGTGATGAGCATGGACATTTGTTTCCGAGTCGTGGATGTTTATATAAAAAAGCCTTGCCAAGCCTCATAAGCCTTGCTTAGTACGGCACTAGATGGCGCCGTGTGTAATGTCCAGCGGTATTTATTTATATTTATTTTTTAATCCCTTGCCATGACGTCGGTCTGCATAGACCTTAAGGTATTTTGAGCTTAATCACTGTCAAAAACAATTTCAATTCTGAGAAACACCGGCTATCAAACAGTGACCCGTAAATAAAAGCGAATTGTCAACTCACTGCAACTAGTCTCTTTTACTCATTTTCATAAAAATATGTATAAACGTAAGACTTTCTTAGTATTTTTATAGCAGAGTTAATTAAGAGCTAATTAACTGAATGACTTGCTAATTATATTCACGCTCGGGGTGTTTGCTGTTACTGATTTAAAATTTCCAAGAAAATGTAGGTTTCAAACCAAGTATGATGGAAAACTTTGTAATAAGGAGAAAAGTCCAAGCAAAAGGGAGTATTAAATAAAGCTTTTACGTACCGATTTATCTTTTTCTCAGAAAATATTTTATCCTACAAGATTAAATTATGAAAATCTCTCAGTTTTCAAAAACAATTCAAATAAATCCTAATTAACAGAGTAAAACGAAAAAAAAAAGGCATAACGCTAAAAGGTCTACGAAATTAGGCCTGGCTACTAACGGAAGAAATAAACGAGAAAAAACCCATTACTTCAAGAACCCTTTACAAGAAATTCTTCAAAACAAAACATTCCAAAGTAACGACAGACCGAGGCTAATTTATCAAAAAAGGGAAGCTGAAAGTTTTAGGTAATTTATTTGCAAAGATTTTTCGTTTTATTTTAGTCTAGTCTTACTAAAATCTTGTTAACAGCCCATCTCAAGGCTTAAACTCTGTTACTGGCACCGTTATTATTTGCAAAAATATGTAATTACGTCGATATGAAAGCGTTGGAAATGTATTAGGGCGATGACTTGGGAGAGGCGGTTAAGAAGCGATTTCCACATATTACTGCTTGAAACTTTACTTATCGTCATTTATTTATTTAAGGATCTCCAACAAAAGATAATAAACACAAAGCATTTTTATTTAATGGAAAACACAAAGTAATATAAGTATAATATAACAAAGTCGCTTTCTCTGTCCCCATGTCCCTATGTATGCTTAGATCTTTAAAACTACGCAACGGATTTTGATGCGGTTTTTTTTAACGAATAGAGTGATTCAAGAGGAAGGTTTATGTGTATAATAGATGCATATTATAGTACAGAATAGCCGAGAAATTTTAAGATTTGTAATGTGATGTCGTAACAATCATATTTTACGAGATAAATCAAATTTATGTACTACGGAATTGTATATCTTAAAAAGATAAATAAAAAAATCTGCGACAGCATTGTATTTATCTCCTAATGTTTATCTCCTCTCCTTAATCCACAGTAACCATGTTTATCTTCTTCATATTACAAAAAAATATGGGTTGTTTACCAAGCTATTTGAAACGATACAGTATCATTTCTTATCCAATTAAATACATTAGATACGTTGTGCATTTCATGTAGATCAAGATTGCCATTTACAGCATGTAATTTAAATGAATATTTTTGAAGATATTACAGATTTAAAAATTGCGGGTCGTAGCATTGTACCCGTGCGAAGCCGGGTCGGGTCGCTAGTGCACAATAAAGTTGACAAATTGAGCCCCTTATTATTAAAAAAATAAAACGAAATAAAAATAAATTTGGCAATTAAAAATGATAAAACGGATACAATAATTTTAGTAGGATATAAAAACAGAAGAATAAATTAAAAAAATACAAGATTCAAACCCTAACATAGACAATATGGTGAGCATACAAGAATGAGAAATGGAATATTCAAACAAAAACGTGTTAGAAGCCGACTACAAATGAATTTCCATCAATTTTTGCTTGAGACTCTAGTCACGGAAAATGTCGACTTCAGTATACTAATACTAAAATCGACATTTTCCGCGACAGTATACAGAGTCTAGGAGATGACCTCATCATCATCAGCTATCAGCTCGGAATCGCCCACAGCTATATAGGCCTCCCCTTTTTTATGCCACATTCCCCGATTCCGTACGTCCTTTAAGTGTTTCCGCGACTTTGAACGATGTCGTCGATCCAATGAGCTTTAAGACGACTTTGGTTTCTATGGCCTTGCTCCATCGGTCATCTCCGCGTCTAGCCAGATGACCTGCCCAAGCCCGTTTGACGTGCACCGCCCGGTCACCGACGTCGTAGACTTTCGTCCAACGGCGCATTTCGGTTTCTTTGTTGATCATACTGAACTGAATATTGATTTCGCTTAAACTGTTTTTGGACATATCCACGAACTTTACTACTCAGACTCAATATAACGTTTTAATGGGGTATGGTACCAATAGGATCCTTCGATACTATGAGTTTGGCAGTAGAAATCTTTGCGGGCAAACTCTTGTCAACCTCCTTGAAGACAGATTTTCCTTTACGAAACAGCCGCAAAGGAAGCCCCGAAACTATAACGAAAATTTAGAGACTTAATAGGCAGGATAGAAGCTTTTAGCGGGGAATTAAGGGGAACTACTTTAACCGTTGCAGCTACACGAAAATGGACTTGAGAGACTATTTATAATTTTTCGTGAAATTTTAACCCTGGGTTCTCTTTCCAGTCCAGGCAAGACAAGTCACAAGACGAACCGAGAATGCCTGGAAGAGCTACTGGTCCATGAACGAGCTTATGAAACCTCCTTTGTCACTAAAGCAAAAAATCATAGACATGTGCATTCTTCCCATTCTGACCTATAGATCCCAGACTTGGTCTTTGTCAAACATTTAAAAGTCCAAACTCAAGGTCTGTCAACGTGCAATGGAGCGCAGCATTCTAGGCGTCAAACTAACAGACCATGTACGCAACACCACACTGCGCTCCAGAACAAAAATTACTGACGTTGCTCTAATAGCCGCTAAGCTGAAGTGGGACTGAACTGGCTACATCTGCCGCATGCCCAAGGAGCTGTGGGCCAAAATAAGCACTTTCTGGAGCCCTGATACAGCCAGAAGACGTTGCGGTAGATCTCGCAGAAGACGGCGGGACGAGCTGGACAAAACCAATGACCAGTGGCCAACATTAGCCTTAGATCGAATCAACTGGGGACAAAATCATGGGGAGAGGCCTTTGCCCAGCAGTGGGACGATGCAGGCTAGCAGTAACAGTAACCTGGGTTCGCTTCGTAGAAGTTTTTGATAAATATTATAAACAGAATCGTCATCATCATTGTCATTTCAGCTGAAAGATGTCCGCTGCTGGACATACTCGTAGGCTTTCCCCAAGTGTCGCCACATTGACTGGTCCCGTGCGACACGCATCCAGTTGATTCTCGCAGCCTTCACCAGGTCACATAAAAAAGATCGATTGGCATCAATAAAATGTATTGTGCAAAACGGCTATTTTCTTGATAACTGTTTTTTTTAATCTGTGAATGGGGATCTAAATTTTACGATAAATTATTTATAGTCTCATAATTCCATTTTTGAGTATCTGCAACGGTTATGGTATGTAGTTCCCCTAACTGCGTCACTGAAAGTTTCCACTTTGTGTAGAAATACACGGACGTACGCATCCTGCTTGTCCTGAAGGTTTTAGTTAAATTGACTCCCATAAAAGTCAGTTTCTCTTTGTAAATCGACTAATAAGTTACATCACTCCGCTCATCGCCCCGCCTATGATTACTCGCGCCTCCTACTACCTCAGTCCGTAACCTTACACTCTGGTACAGACCGCCAATTTGCGGAAAAAAGGAAATTTACTGTGGAAAAAGTATTTTTCAGTTAATAACCTACTTTCTTGTAAATTACAACGTTTTCTTCACTTTATAATACAGCCATCTTGTTCAGTTATTATGTTTCAATGGATTCATTGAGATCGAGTGAGTTCGTTGGCTCTTTTAGACTGAATTATGAAAGGAGTGAATGTATTCATTCATTCACTCGTTTTTGAGTGCATGGAATAGAAATGAACATAAAAGGAGTATTGTAGATGATAACATGCATGAATGGAGCAAAAAAGAAATCGATTCTCATAGTATGCTTTTCAGATTCAAAATCATAAGCTACTTCCCGTGACCCTAGGGCTGGCTTCTACCTTGGTCAAAGGCTTAGCGTTGCCATTCAGCGTAGTAACTCTGCCAGTCTCTTGGGGACATTACCAGTTGACAGCGTAGAAGAGGAGTTTTTTTATGCCATTTTTTAAGATTTTAGTTTAAGTTAGTTAGGTTAGTTAATTTTAGCAAATTGTAAATAAGAACGCATTTGAAAAATAAATAAGGGGCTATTAGAATATCATAAGTATGATTATTGATTGACTTGGTTTTATCTATTGGTAAGAAACATTGAAATAGAAAACAGTTTTGATTAATTTCGATGTTTTTCTTTTGGGTTTCTTAATGTTTTTTAGTTTAAATAAAGTGATATACGATTATTGTTACACAAGCTTATATCCCTGCTTCGACCCCACATTGTTCGGTAATTGGTATCGAACTTCCAAAAAAATACCTTTATGTACTTCCAGCTGCATCTGGTTAGAATGGAAGCACACCCCGACAAAGTTGGGAAAAGGCTAGGCAGATTATGAATGTATACTCGCACGAGTTAAGTCTGACGACCCTAACTTTATTCGCTTTATCAGCAAATCTCCCTCCACCTCAAGTAGCCAATAAGTAGTCTATAAGAATATTGTTAACTTAGCAATAATTTAATATAAATACATGTCTCATTATTTGAATATTCATTACTATCTTAATTACTGTTACGCTGTTCGTCTAAATAAAGTTTTTTTTTTTTAAACTAATCAAGTGTCGATCACTTAATTCACGCGACTGACGTCAGCGCAGGAGAAATACAAGCCTTAACTAACACAAAAAAACAAAAACTAGACATTCCGTTTACTTCACATTTATTGAAAAAGAGAGATAGACAATAATGAAATACAATTCATCTGAAAACCTTACTGTAAAGCACGCTTAAAGATTTTTTTAATCTGCCGACTCTTCTGAATCTTCTTTCTGCCCCTCTTTTCTCCTTTCTTATGATGATGTTTTTCAATGATTTCTTCAATCCATGGCTTAACGGCAGAAATCTTAGTGTAGACTCCTGGAGTTACTCCACAACCAGATCCGAAGGAGGTTATTCCTAATTGCACGTTGTTCCATGTCAAAGGACCTCCACTGTCACCCTGGAAATAAACATGATTTGATCATACAGATTTATTATAATCATAATGAGCATATTTTTATCAGCCGTAGGTACCCTCTACTGAATAGAGGTCACCCTTTTTTATCACACTTCCCGGTTTAATGCGTCCCCCTATTCAGGTGTTTCCAAAGACTCGGACGATTTCGTTCACCCAACAAGAGAACGGCCCTGGTGTCCATGGCCTAACCATGGAAACCACTCGGTCATAGCCTTCCTCCATCAGCCATCTTCACGTCTTGCCAGATGTCCTACCCAGTCCTCTTTGAGACGCACCGCCCGGTCCCCGAGAAAAAAGTTGTGTGATATAATGACGAGTATTAGAGAAGTCTGGAAGTCAAAGACATGCTGTGCCAACACCAAATGATTTGGGATAAGGGCAATACAATAATGATGAGGCCTTGGCTGGATTTAAGAAGCACATGAATGGGCAATGTGGGATGCCTAAGTCCTGCAGTAGGCGTGTCCACGCTGATGGAATAATCCTTACCATACAAGAATCCCTCCCATCGCCCCCGGCGCACATCATTCGACGCGTGATCCGTGCTTGCGTGCCGTAATACAACTGACAGTGATGCTTCAGGATGTATGGCACTGATGCTTGTTGGAGGTCGTTGGCAATAGTACCATTTAGCTGGAGAAACAAAAATTTAAAGCAACATTCGATGGAACATAAAAGTCGCGAGGAAGAGCTTGCGATAATCAACGTAAAAAAATAAAAAATAAAATACTTTACAAAATGTTAAAATAATATAAAAACTCGAAATAATTATAATTAATTAGAAGAGAGTGTAAAAATTAAATTAGAAAACACAACGTTAAATTAAGTACATAAAACTAGATAACGCTATTAAAAAAAACGTTGACCAAGTAAGTAGTTGGAGCACTTTTGTAGGAATCATAACATAAACTGAATCTTCGGATGAACTTTATGTCACATACATAGTGCATTTTGACATATTAAGGCTTTACTGCACTCAGAACTGTAATAGACTTCTCAAATCGAAGTCTCCATTAAATCCTTTTATGAAAAGAATTTCGGAAAAAAGTTTTTGTTTATTTTCGTTTCGTCTTCTTTCACCACCGTTTTCATTTAAAAAAAAAATCTCTTCCATTTCAAATTCAAGTTTTTACATTATTCCATGCCTTTTCCCATCTTCATAATTCTGAGCCTTTTCTTCAATGGAAATAAAAAATGGCGAGTATCCCTGTTACACCCACTCAAATCTAATAAGAGTTTTATATTATTCATTGTCACAGACGATATTAAATGGCGTGACAGCTCATAATATTTCAGGCTCGTCATTTCAATATTTAGATATCGTGTCGCATTTAATGCTACTATTAATTTCTGTCTAGACTTGAGTGCCAATCTATAAAAATATTATAAAGAGGAAAGATTTGTGTGTTTGTATTTTTGTATGCAACGACAAAACATAGAAACTACTGGACCGATTTGAAAAATTGTTTCAGCAATTTTATTGATAGCTACATTATCGAGTAACACAAGCAATATTTTGTAGATTTCTTTAAAAAAAAACTACCTATTGGTCTCACCTAGGGGGATATATATGTTTACGTATGTAAATGGGTGACAAGCAAAATTTAGCCACACTCTACAGGTCGCAATTATGAACCGATTGCTTTCAAACGGCCAAAAAATCGAAAAGGTCTAAACTTAGGCTAAGTTCGTAAATGAGCGGAATTCGTCCGTGGGAGGGCGGCGGGGGGCGGTTTTTCTAAACCGCTCCCTCTCGCTCAGTTTTTTGGCCATAACTTTTATCCTATGGAAAATTTTGAACCGTTTTTCATTTTTATCATTCTGTGTAAGAATACGAACCAGTTTAAGTTAAAACTTTTTGATGCAACCCCTAAATTGGGGAAGGGGTTGAAATTTCCAAATTTTTTGCGAAAAAATATCATATCTCCGAAACAGTAAACATTTTGAACGTCGAAAATATATTTTTTAAAGCAAATTCTTTACTCTACAATGGTTACCTTTAAAGTTTAGCGATAAAACTTATAGTTTTCGAAATAAAAAATTATTACTAAAATTTTGAGAGCGTTTCCATGCTAAACTTTTATGAGAGGATTCAAAAAGGGTAAACTTTTCATTACAGGACAACAATTTTGAAATCTTAATTTTTTTTTTAGATTGTACACATACATACAACTCTTTATACAAATTTTCAATAGTCGGACGCTCCAGCACCTTCTCCGAAATCTACCTCCTCCTGCGGCTTGCCGTAGGGATTTTTTTGTTACTACGTTAAGTTCTTTAATAATTATATAAGTCTATTGCGTTGATAAGATTAATAGCTTGTTCAGATTTATAATATTGAAATCTATAAATTATTTCATTCCTTTTCCCATATTCACAATATTTTTCTGAGCGTTTTCTTCAATGCTAAAAAAATAGCGTTTACCCCTTTTACACCCACTCAAATCTAATAAGAGCCTTATATTATTCATCTTCACAGACGATATTAAATGGCGTGACAGCTCATAATATTTCAGGCTCGTCATTTTAATATTTAGGTATCGTGTCGCATTGAATAGTACTATTAATTTCTGTCTCGACTTGAGTGCCAATATCTACTAATTTTGATTTGTCACTAGCCTCTTTAATGATTTCGTTCGGATCGGTTAGCTTAGTTTCTGTTTTATCATCAATATCTATTATTTTGAAGTTATTTTATATTGCATTGATAAGATTAATAGCCTGTTCAGATTTATTATAATCTTTTAACAGTGTGACTGAAAAAAATAAATAGGGGGTGGAATACATCGACTTTTAACACAAATTAAGTACATCAGTACGAACACCCCATATAGAAATTTCCCATTTGGCAATTTGAAAAAAAAAAAACATAGTTAGACCGTGTAGGGATTGCACTTTTTCTGAAACAGCAGTATATTTACTTTTCGAGGCCTGGAATAAACTCGATATGGTCACACATTCACGGACTCAGCTTACCTAGACGAGTCCGTGAATGTGTGACCACCATGTACTGTGTGTACTTCAGTCTCCCCGCGACCACGGCTGGTGCAATCCGGTCGAAACGTCGGGATTAAATTAAAGGTAAATTCGCGATAAATGACCGTCTTCTTAAGTTTTATAATGCACCATGGCTTAACCTGAAGATCGACTGTTCTTTTATTACTTAGTGTGACTAACACTTCCTTTTAAGAGTGAACTCATATGTAGGCAGAAATTACGGAATGCTGCTACTTGCTACAATCCTTTTTGTATTGTTTATATTTTTTCTATAGGAAATGTATAAAACATGCGTTTTTTATAACCTTTATAACTTCTGTCAAAAACTGCTGAGCAATACGCACATTTAATATTTTTGGTAAAGAAGGTTTTTAGTATTAAACTAGCTGACCCACGAAACTTCGTCTGCGTCCAGCGTCACATATGAGAGAAAAACACGAAATAAATCCCCGTTTCTGCAACATTGTTCATTCCTGCTCCGCTCCTAATAATCGTAGCGTGATGTTAAATAGCCTAAAGCCTTCCTCGATAAATGGACCAACACAAAAATAATTTTTCAATTCGAGCCGGCTTTCCTGAGATTAGCGCGTTCAACCAAACAAACAAACAAACAAACTCTTCTGCTTTATAATATTAGTATAGATATAGAAGTATAGATAGAGACGAAAAATATCTTGTTCTTGCGTCGAGCAGTGATAGCATAATGGTGTAATCCACGGAATGCCAAGTCAAAGGTCACGAGTTCGAACCCAAGACCTCTGACTTTTCGGATTCATGTGAGAATTGTATAATTATTACTCAGTGAACGAAAACATCGCGGGGAAACCAGCATGCCGTATGTATGATTTATTCTTATACAACCCGATGCTCGCAGCTTCCCCCGCGTAACATTGTATACAAAAAGCATCCTCTTGAATCACTCTATCTATTAAAAAAAACCGCATCAAAATCCGTTGTTTAATTTTAAAGATTTAAGCATACATAGGGACAGACAGACGCGGCGAGAGACTTTGTTTCATAGTATGTAGTGATGATTTTAGTTATAAACTAGCTGTACCATGCGCACTAGCTGTGGCATGCGTTGCAATGCATTTTTTCCTACCTACCTACTACCTACCTACTACCTACCTACCTACCTGTCTACTTCTCACCGTTTAAACCTTCCCTGGACTACGACAAACATTTTAAAACCAAAATCAGCTCAATCGGCCCAGCCGTTCTCGAGTTTTAATCAGACTAACGAACAACAATTCATTTTTATTTATATAGATAGATAGATGACATGGATTTTATTTCTTTACATTCTGAGGAACAGTCTTATATATTTTTGTCCATATTTTTTTTGTACTTACATGAGTGTATCCCCAGCCAGTCGTATTAAATTTTGTGCCCTTCTTCAACTTCACAACATTACCAGTCAACAGAACTTTTTGTACTTTTGGTCCATAAGTCAAGGATTCTTTCAATTTGAGAATGCATACATCGTAGTCGTTGGTTATATTAGAGTACAACTCATGTGTTATAATTTTTTCAACATCGTATAGCTTTCCGCCTTTGTTAACCTTGTCGGTGCCAACAAGGACTTTGTACTCCCTGTTCCTGGAAATAAAGTTGAGAGTCATTTGAGAGAGTTTCCTTTAGATGACGCAATATAATCGTAAATACAGAAGGGAATATATTGAAACCCTTTCTGAAGAAATTGAATATCGGATGTGGACTACTCCTTTCGTATCTTTTTATGAGTATTTTGAAGTCTACAACAGTGTCGTCTGGTATTTCTGATTATGATATTAATCTTCGTCTTCGAGTCACTGGCACGACATTTTTTTATGTTAGCACTGAACTTCACCATTCGTTTCCGAGTCATGGACGTTTATGTGTATAAAAAGTATCTATGTAGTATTTCAACTTCCTGGTGTCCACGACACAAGCATCGTTGCTTAGTGTGGCACTAGATGGCAATGTGTGTAATGTCTAGAGATATTTATTAATATTTATAAGTGGTTTTCTGTCAGCTAACAATGTCGCCAACGTGATATGACAACGAAATAGTCAGTAATCATGTCATTTTAAAATGGAAAGTAGGTAGATACTAGAAAACGATTCCAGGTACGTGATAGGCATTTTCTAGGATAATCCTCGATTTACTTAGCCTGCTTTCAGAAATGAATGCTCGAATTAGAAATTTGGAAAGATAAATCAGTCCTGATTCTTCGTAAATTTTCTCCTATTCAGCTTACAATCAGGCTATTCAATGAGGGGCCTTTTTTGCACCTTAATTTTGGTGGTTCTATTTATAAGTAAATTTAAAGCTCAACGCACACATACAAGGTTTACAAATAGACCCTTAACGAAGCCAAAATGTACTTTTTCTCCCCGTCATGTCATTGCATTATTTTTTTATTGTTCTGAGCTATACCTGGGAACATTCTAGATACGAAGACATTGACTTCAAAAATTTAATTTTTGAATATGTATTAATTTATTCTTACATGTTTTAGTGATAAATTTGTTTGTCTTTTTTTCTGTTATTACACCTACTGTGTATTGTCTACGTAGGTAAAATGGTAGAAAATGCCCAAGGCATTAAGTCCGCCTTTGTACAGTTTTGACTTGTGTATAAAGTTTTAATAAATAAATAAATAATGCTAGTCAAGCCAACTATCGCCTAAAAGAGGGCTCCCATAGAACGATGATACAGAAGCCGTTATGCGCGAGTCCTACTCGAACCTGGCCGGTTTCATTGAGGACATGTGACATGTGCGTTGACCTTTATTCAGAATAATTTTATTTCTACTTTATTAGGCGAGTGAAAAGAAATAAATGAAGGTCAGAGACGCCTCATAAATTGTATATAATCAAAAGGAAAATAAATGGAAGTAAACATTTGTAAGCTAGACACTGATGTAATAAGAGAAAAAATATCGGAGTGATAACTCAAAGAGAGCATAAAAACAATATTATTATTGCTTTCAGAACGAATTCTTCTGCCTTTTGGTAAATCAAAAGAAGTAAATAGAACCTTGCTTCGTTAGAAGTATTTTTCTTGTGATATTTGATATTGTTTTCTGTCATGGTTTCTGTCGTTTGATACTCTATTATTTTTTGTACGAAAGAATAGAAAATAAAGAAAGACGGTATTTTCTGCGTAAATAATGTTATATCTATGACAAATAAAATAGTGCCTATGTAGTGCCTATGTAGTGTGTTTTTTTTTTAGGCGAGTCTGTTGCCGTAAATCTAGCATAAATCCAAACTCTGCATTGAGAACGCACCCAAGATGAATAAACAACGCACAATATTATTTTCGGTTTACAAGCAAGATAGAAAAGTCTATGAATTGTGGCTACAAGTTCGATGTACACACGGGTGCAAAACTGCGATAAAATGTTCAATAGAACGTTTATACGCAAAACAGTTTCGGTTATGAGGGTTTTCTTGACTGATCGGTTACATATAAATTGTATTATGCATGCTGTGGTATTCTGTAAGTGATGAAACTATGTGATACTTTTGTCGTCCATTTATTTATCATGCCCTTATCTTAATTCATTTGTACCTAGTCGGCGCAGCATCTTCCATACTTCTATTACTCATTATTTCATCAGACACTTCTTTTCTTGCCAGATCATTCTTCACACAGTCCATCTATCGTTTCTTTGGTCTTCCTCTTGTCATATACGCATCCACATTTAAAACTTTCCTCTCGGCATTCCTCAGTCCACTTTTACAATTGAAGCTATTTGACGAACAAACAGGCGGGCGGTAATAGAATCCCATTGGCACCCATTTTAAGACAAGATGATAGTGAAAAAAAAACGTGTTAATTAACTTACGGCACAATACAATGAGCAGCTGTTAAGATGAATCTCTCATGTATGATGGATCCGCCACACCAATGGTAGGTACCATTGAGCCGGACCGACACTACAAATGGTACTTGTTCGATGGAGATCTTGTGCCCACCGATGATGCCAACGTTGTGGTCATGATGTTTCTTGTCGTCTGGTAAAATAAACGTAAATGGAAATTAATTGTTGGATACATGCAGATCAATAAAATTACGGGACTGAAGTTCCAGCCGTTTCCGAGATTAAAATTAAAGCGTGAGATAAACATCATGTTTATGTTTTTTGAACGGTGAAACATGCCTAACCCATACCGCACCGTTCGGGAAGACGAATTGGTTATGTAGGGCTTGCACCCACTAAAAAACACAGCCGTGTGCCGACTGCCGCCTTTGTGAATGAGCAGTGAGAACTGCTACGCATGATGTTTGCGACCCATCCAATAACCAGCATGCCTGAGAGACATTTCTTGACGGCATGTAAAACAAAGTTAGAGCCCATGGGCGGTACAAAAACTCTCACACCAGGTTAGGCACTTACTACACGAACAAAGAAAACTAACATAAGAATATTTATTAGCTTGAAGAACGTGGCGACAATTGGAAGAGGCCTATGTCCAGCAGTGGACGTCTTTCGGCTATTTGTTGATGATTATGATGAAGAACTTAGTCGACAAGTTAACAAAAATCATAGTCATAAGAAAACAGTTGAAGCAGACAATAAGACTTTTCCAAATGAAATTGCATTACATAACATCAAAGTTAAAATTTGCGATCGCAAAGCGAATGAGAATTTCAAGTTGTTTGCAATGTCTCTGAAAAATTGGCACACTACCAAAACCTGCTTGATCTTAGTTTACCCCACTTTTATACAAAGTAGAATATAGAAGGACAATCTGCCTTTTGCAGCTGAATACAGTAATATTGCAACAATGTCGCTGGTTTCTTTAAAATGTTCTAGATATAGGAAACCAACAATGGTAATATTACCTTATTGCTTTTGGAATTTGGTTTTTATTTCATTTGGGAGATAGAATGAATATTACGCCCCACTCATTTTCACGATTTACTATTGTTTCAAAAAGAGGAAAGAGAGGAGGTCTGTTGATGAATGAGTATGGAGGCATTTATGAAGAATGAAATACTTTTTGGTATCGATTTTATTTATAGGCAATGTAAAGATGATATTAAAAATAAAACCTCTGATATTGAATTAACGGCTGAAAAGGTTCAGGGGTAAAATTATATAAGACCAAATAGTAAATGCAAGAGTAAAAACTTACTTTTCAACTTTTTAAGACCGTATGCACAGCTTAGTAGAACTAAGAGCAGCAGAACTCGTATAGAAATCATGATGAAAAAATGAAAATGACTTAAATTATAGTAATTGTACCGATATTTATAAAAGTTTTATCTACAAGGAAAACTATTTACATGTTTTTTTAGTAAAAAATATAAGTTTGCTAATGAAAAGTACAGATAGACGAAAAAATGGTGACAGTCAATTTGAATATTGAAAGTGATTGAAAGTTACTTCGTTGGTCGAGTGATCGCAACCGCAACTATTAAGCGTGAGTTCTTGGGTTTAATTATCGGGTCAAGCAAAGTCTCATGCTTATGGCTAATGAGAATGCTAAGAGAAATGTGTGGAACGCGAATAGATAAAGTAAGAAATAAGTACAAAAGAAAAAGTCCGAAAATCGCACCGGGGACTGAAAAGTGGGTGGTGGTCGGTGATCTTGATATGTGATGCGAAGAAATGAGTAAAATCTCATGTAGAAAGTTTTGAGTTAGGATATAGATGAGTAGAGGAAGACCAAAGAAAAGGTGGATGAACTGTATTAAGAATGATATGGCTCGAAAAGAGGCAGCAGATGAGATGATGAGTAATAGAGAAGAATGGATGAGGAAGACCAGCTGCACCGGCACTTGAAATGAATAAGAATAAGGGCAAGATAAAATCAAGCAGGATCGCAGCATGCATAATACAATTGCAACTTGTTAATTTAAGTTAATTAGACACTAATTTTATAGTAAAGTGATTGTGGCACATCTAATATGTGTATGGGGCATGAGGTGCTAACCTGTAAGAATTGTTGTTGTTGGTGTTGTTGTTGTTGTTGTTATGCTGCTAAATGTTTTGAGTTGAGGACAGGAGAATGATGATAGTTATCAATTAAAAGAAGATAGTTCATCATGAGTGACTTAAGAGATAAACGAGGTGAAGTATTAAAAGTGAACGCAATTGCAAGGCAGCTTAGAATCCAACGGTGAAGGAAAACATCGTGAGGAAACCGGTATGTCCTAGAACCAAAAATTTCGAAGACGTGTAAAATTTACCAACCCGTACTGGGCCCGCGTGGTGGATTAGAGCCCATTCCGTCTCATAGAGAGGAGGCCTGTGTTCAGCAGTGACAAAATTAATAGGTCAATGATGATGATTAAGTTTCACTGATTCACGATGAAAATAAAAGTTGATTATTTAAAGGAGACATTTTTTTTGTTCGGGGATTAGGCCACCCACATAAATTGTAGCATTTAATAATGAAACTTACATTGATTTCTTCCTTATAACCTCTAGATTCTAGTGGTTAAATTAGCCACGGATTGTCAAAACGGAAAAAAATGCGAAACATCTGCAAAAACACTTACGAAAACCAAAATAAACCGAAAAGTAAATGTCAAATTAATGAAGTTGGCTATCAATCACTAAAAAAGTGGGTTAATAAAGTTCCGTGCCACGTTGATTGTTTATCTATGCGATTTTAGTGTAAACCTTCAAAAATAGCATTAAAAATGCTCACAGTTTAACAATATTTATTTTTATGTTCTTTCTGATCCTATAATAAATATAGCAGATATGATTACCAACGGGTAGGTAGCGTACTTTTTTTAGTAAACAGAAAAAAACGCCCCTATTCACGTAAGTATTTGCTGTCAAATGGCATTGACCACAACAGGAATGATTTGACTCGCAAAAAAATATCATAACATAGCTTATTTATTATGATTTTAAGATTCCGTTTACATTTCTACGTAATATTTCGTTTAATACCAAAGTAAAATGTTTACTATTTTTTGGTGTTATTGAATAATGAATGCCACGACCAGGTGGGCCCAAAAAAATTATCTCCTTTCAGTTGTCATATCCATGCAAATTTGCCGACCATACCGCGGCAACATACAATTAACATATATTCTGGTAATGAGGTCATTTGAATAACAAATAACGATAAACGATTTTAATGAGCACACAGTTGTGAGGTTTATCATGAAAAATAATTATCATCACTTTCTATAATAATAACAATGATTTTAATCATAGATTCTGTTTATAAATCTGGTAATTAACTAGAAACACCAGAAGATTTTATTTTGGGTTTATCCATAAGGTCAAATAATCTGATAATATCTGACAGCGGTTCCCAACCCAAAGATTTTATGATAATGTCCCAAAGCGAACTCCTGACCGGTATACAGGGTGTTTAGTATAAAAACAGACAAGAAATTCTTTGGAGTAGGGGAGGCATATCCTTATCAGTTAATAGTACAGATAGTCAGTGGCCCAAAAGTCTGACAATCAGTCTTGCCAGGGGGTATCGTATTACCTACTTTAGAGACTACTTTACTAGAGGTCGAGGTCAGACAGGCAGTCGCTCTATGTAAAATACTCGTACCCAGCTGCATGAAGTTAGACTGGAAGCTAATTGCAACATGCTTGAGAAAAGGCTAGGCAGATGATGATGGGTGAGGCATTATCATATTGTTTTTACCTACAGAACCTGTTCTCTAACGAAATAAAATTAATTTCTGAGCAAGTTAGGAGCTCAATGAACCAATAAACACATTGTACTGATGGATGCAATGAGTAGTAAACGGGCCATGAAATTATTTCTAGTTAAACATTTAAACTAGTATAAAAAAAATATGAAAATTTTTGAACTTTGACCACCTATATCTTCGTAACTAGAAGTTCCCAGGAATGATCTAGAACAAAAAAAATGCAGTGACGCAGAGATTATGCGCCTTTCGACTTCCTTTGGGGACAATTTACAACCTTTATGTATAAATGTAGGTATATAATTAGATAATAATTATCATCACCATCATCATCATCATCATCAGCCTTAATGTTGCCACTGCTGGGACAGGTCTCAAAGTATTTTCATTTTTTTAAATAACATAAAGGCTGTGAAAAACCTCTTGACGAAGCCGAAAATAATTTTTGCATATTGTTAGTTAGTTTGATGTACAGAATGCTTGGTTGCAGGTTCGTGATGAGGTTGTTTACACCCTGTACTACAGAAATAAAGGCAACATCAAATGTCAAATTTAAACTTAAGGTGAAAGCAGGGTGACCCGCGAAATTCAAATTTTGTTACGTCATTTGCAATTAGCAAGGCTGTGCGTGTATGTGCAGACGTTTGTAGTTACAATATTATAATCATCAAAATCATCAATACAGCCCTCAAAGTTTATAAAAGGTAAACAAGAACATTGACCGTAAAAAGATTCGTTTATCGACTCTTATGATTTTGAAGGGTTGTATTGATGATTTTGATGATAATAATTCTGTAACTTAATACCGGGACCGATATGTTTATCAACATACAACTAAGCACTGCCCTGCAAATTGCAAAAAAAAATCGCAGGCTACCTTGAAGCATCCCCCTGAAATGCAGAAAATGTCAGTTTTCAATCAATCAATCTAAATAAAAATGCAAGTTGTCCGACTCAAACCACGTCTAATTGAACACTAAAATGTACGAGTAATATACATAAAATGCATAGACCAGTGGAATAAGTATGTCACTGTCAAAGCACTGCCAAATGTAGGTCGCGTATAAAGTGCAAATACGCGAGCCTACTAGCTAACTTTTTGTAATAAATATGTATTTTAAAACCCATGTACGTGCACTGTACATCAACCCTATCGTCAATCTCAATACCACAAAAAAAGTTGCATCGGTTCATTAATCAAACAGCCTGTACAGGCAAGAAGGAAACATATAGAAGTGCCTACTAACAAAGATGGCCACGAAAGAAAGACTCGATAAGTAATAAAAAAACTTTACGATGCAGACGTCCCCAAACTAGAAGAGGACGGAAACTACAAATTACTTGTCAAAGGAGAGAGGGAAGAACTGTATAGTGGAATTTCACACATTTTCATTTGTTTTGTCTCTTATGGAGCAGTCTGATCAGACGAGCTACTATCGATCACACCATGGCAACAAAATCGTAAAGTTTTAGCAAGAGTTGTATTTGTGTTCGATCAGAGTTAACTTTCTCCAAGGCCAGACGGATCAGATGACAAAACTATTTAAAATTAGCTGTGCTTGTGGTTTCTCTCACGTGAACGCGTATTCTTTTGGCATTATCAGGGAAAAATTTCAAATAATTTATAATTTATTCATTGAAGCTGTCTTTGCTTGTGTATGAGTATCATCCTGAACTTCGAAAGCTGATCATTTTGACGTGGTCTCAATTTCGAAAAACAATACTTTGACTATTTACTCATTACTGCGACGGAACATAATATATTCGACTAGCACTAGTCTTACAGATAACATACTTTGAAAACAAAAACCTTCGATTAACACTACTTCGACAGAACCCTTCTATTAAGGTTAAATCAGTTTTGCCATCAACTCAAGCCGTTTACACCTTCTATACAAATATTATAAGAAGAAAGATTTTTTGGATGTAGCGGTAGACCTTGCGATCTTGGAGATGGCTGGACTAGCTGTGGTCCAGTGGTCCTCGTTGGCCCTGGATTGAAAAATTTGGAAGTCATGGATGATAATTATAGAGGCTTTTGCCCCGCAGTGGAATAACAAAGACTAACAGTGACTATGTCGTGTGTGTTCTGACTCCTAAGTCACAGGATCTCCTAGTTTGGGAGTCAGGGTTACTCTATCTGTATGACCTTTACTTCACTAAAATTCATGTGACCTATTTTGTAAGCAATGTTGAAGGTTTTTGTATAAATAAAGATTTTATTATTTTATTATTATTATTGTGTTTGCCACAATTTTGTCTCCACAGAGCAGGGTGTGGTTGTAGGCTGTGGCTCGTCTAAAAAGGACGCGGATAGTTGGAATTTTACCTCGACTATACGTACGTTTTCATTTGTTTTGTCTCCCATGGAAGGCTTTCCGCGTATTGCTTTGGGAATTTATGTAAATACAGAACAGGAAAACTTTTGTTACTCACTGCGTTCTTTTTGTGTTTCGAATATTTTGCTGCTCGGAAAAGGATATAGCAAAATCAACATGAGATCTTTTATCATCGACATTTTATAATTTTGGTCTAATATCTAGCAGTCGACCTTCAGTTAATATCATCACTTTATCCAGCAGTAGACCTTCAGTAGAATGTTAAATAATACAGACATTGTTTACCGCCTTTTTTTTTTTTTTGGGATCGGAAATCGTCAAATTACTTCTCCCACTCTTGGCAGAGCGGGAGGGAGTGTCAGACTTTACTGACTAAAACCCATCCATGTTCCTTCTTCGCCCTATATGTTCCGGGGCCACGGTATCTCTTTCGAACAGGCCCGCAACCCCGGATTGTTTATCGCCTTAAGCAACATTCGGAATAATACATAATAGCCTAACATTTGAAGAAGCCTAATTTGTGCAAATTTTGAACAGGAGCTATATACATAGTAGTTTTTGCGCCACTCCGGAACATCGATTTGGGTTTTTGCAATTTTATTTTATACATATAGTTATACAATAAGAAGCTCATTAAATAGATAGATATTATAGAAATAAAGGCAACATCAATTCTGTCTTCAATCTTGTATTATACTTTACTACAATATACAGTCTTATATAGAATTTAATGTAGAAATACTCACTCAAAATCTCAGCATTCACGTAAAACAATTTCCGTTTAAGAGTCACATTATATTACAAAACACAAAGAACTTGAGTGCGAAGCTGCGGTGGTTGTCTAATCTACTTTTAATGTCGCCCTTTGAGAGCTAGATGAGAAAATAATGGAACTAGCTGAGAATTCCTTTATGGGTAACGATAAGGGGTTGCTCAACTTCATATTTTTAGAGCGTTTTATGATAGATCTTTTCAAACATCATACCAATATGACTTTTAGGTTCTAGGCTTAAATATTGATTATTACATATACCAATATAATATTTATTTATTTAAGAATATATCACGAAAAATGGTTTAAATCAAATTAAATATGCAATTTTAGTAATTTTTTATTGTTTTTTGTCTATATTAACTTTAGCGAAAAATTATAGAATTGATGATTTCCACTAAGCCTGAACGGGTTTGCTTAAATCGCCCACCGGTGGGCCGCGTGGCGTTCAACGTGTTAACTTCATTTCCAACTCTACATCCAATCAAAAATTGGGTAAAAAAATCAAACACATAAAAGTGGTAAACTATTACGATCTACGAGTTATGAGTTTAGACGAACTCAGGCAAATACATTACTTTGTGTAAATTCATCATTTTTCTCAAAATGATAAAAGAAAACATCGTGAGGAAACCAGCATTTCTTTTCATGGAGAGAAAACCTTAGTTTCAGTTGTAAAAGTATTGAAAGCCAACAGTACAATGTATGCATATTCACAAGATAATAAGATACTAAAGTGTGCAAAAAACCCATATCGAAGTCTAAACGGACTTGTTCCCTCCGTCATAGCGATGTTTTTTTTTGTTATAGAACATACCTGGGAATCTTCTTTTTACGGAGATAATGGGGGTTAAAGTTCCACCTTTTCACATGGGTTTTTTAAGTACTTGTTTTAACGTAAGATTTTTACTTTGAATACCTCCACGACTCCCATACCATTCATATTAAATCCAACAATCAGCACAATATTTTGAGTGCGTTGCATTCTACAGAAAAACGTGTTTTTCCATCCCAATAAGAGTTTTTTTCCCAGTGATACTTTTTGCGTAAAGTTACTTAGTTTAATGTACATAATGCTTGGTTGATGACTTCGTTTCCGATTCGGCGAGTCCGTTTACACCCTGTATATTGAATACATATCGAAACTAAAATAACCTCAAACAAATCCAGTTTCTCCAAAACAAAGTTAATCGTGAACCTTTATCTTCAAAACGTAATCATTAATCCAAATCAAATCTATGACGTTTTTTTATCCGTTGCAACAGAAGCAAATAATTTGATTGGCTCGGGACCAAGGGTTTATGGCGTTGCCGTTGGGAGGTTTTTCTTGCTTATGTATCAGAAATAAAATAAAGAAAGTTAAGAAATTGTTTTTTTACGTAGTTTTCAAGAGGAATGGACCTGTTTTAAATGTATGCCTAAAACGTGATAGAAGAAGTGTCTTTGTACAAAGTACCACTTCTGATAGTCTGGCTACAAAGTCAAATTGAATCTCACCCAATTATTCACGTCTCACTAACTCAGAACTTTGCCCGAACTCATCCAGTGAGTTACAAATGAACATGGGCTTCATTCAATTTTTTCTTTTGTTTTTCACTGACGAACGGTCACGTTTTTGCTTCGTCGTCGAGGGCACTTTAGAAAAGCGATTCTCTTTTCATTTTTAAAAGAACAAATACAGAATTTCTACGGCGTTACTAACAAGTTAATATATAGGGTTTTCAATTTCAAGCTAGTTTTTTTCAGAAATTAGTTTCATAATGCGGCTAACGGGTAGTGCGATTTAGTAGAAATCGTCACTGTGTGTGAAGGTATTATAATCTACACTAATAACAAAGAGGAAAAATTGTATTTTTGTGTATGTTTAGATATAATGAATAAACTCAAAATATACTGTACGGATTCAAAAAAATCTTTCACCATTAAAAAGCTACATTTACCCTGAGTAATATAGGCTATTTTATCCCCGTACTCCCACGGGAACGGGAACTACGCGGGTGAAACCGCGTGACGTCCGCTAGTAATATAATATTCCTCATTCCGTTTCAATATTATAGTGTTCATAATTCTACTAGTCAAGCCCTTTCATTTGATACCCACATGTGACGGTCAGACGAATAGACGCAGTGTTTATGGTGTTTCTTGCCAGTTCTTCTCCATGGAATCGACCAACGCGAACCGTGCACCTTTTTCGACGTTTTATAAGTGCCTATCTAGACATAATATGTGAAATAAAATATTGAGATTTTGATTTTTGGCAGGCAGACGTACAATGAAGTCTTAGTAATAAGGCCCCAATTTAACTCTATGGGTACGGAACCCCAGTAAAACCAACATTCAAAATAAACAAACTGAACAACTCTTCGCACAACATTCAGACACTGACTTAACGTTGCCAGCAAACAAAATTCAGCAACTTCTACTTACGTAAATACTTCATTAAGCTTAACAGAACTGGGTAACAAAAACATAAGTTGGCAACATTATTACTTAGTTCCGTTTCTCTTACAGCAACCACCGTTATTTGTTTTACAGAATGGAACAGAATAATTTATGTCAATCAACACAAGATCATAAATAAAATCACACTTTTATTACTATAAAGGCCAAAGTTTATATGTATAATCATTAGGCGCGGGACAAACATAAGAAGCATCGGGCGGTGGTGTGGCGAGGACATATTTCATACAAAATTTACAAATGTGTGGCGCGAGGCATACTGAGACAGCGTATCGGTGGCGTAGCGCGGGCGCCGCTTCCTCGCCCTCCGCGCACCCGCAGTTAGCAGTGGCGAGAACAAGACGGCGAAAGTCCGTGGCAATATAGTCTTTAAAGACTAGAATGCGCCCACGTTGCGCCTTTCCGACACCGTTAGCGCGCCTGTTCTGCGCTGCACCGGTGCCACGCTATGATCTCGCCCGCGCCGCGCCACTGCCTGACGCCTCTTGTATTTGTCTCGTGCCTTAAAGTTTAACATAACATAACACCTTAAACTACAAGTAATACTTTATGTTAAGGACATTTAGCAATTTTTTTTCTTTTTTTTTGTTAATTTTACTATGGCCTAAATAATGGAATGACCACGATTATAGTTTTGCTTGAAATATCAGATTTCAATCTACCGCAACAAACTTATTGTATTTCTGTTTTATTTTCTTCTATTCCGATCTCAAAATTTATCATGCGTTGAACAAAAACTTTAAACCTCCAAATTTTCGTGACTAAATAATTACAGCCGCTCGAGTCGATCTTTAGGTTAAGCTATGCTTGCCTCGGTTGGTCTTTGGATGGGTGACCGGAAGGCACGGGAGAAACGATATGTAATGGGTGGTCACTCATTCACGGAACAATCTAGGCAACCACGGCTTATTTTTAAGATCTGCAGTTTGCACAACGAGCTTAATATGTGAAATAAAATATTGAGATTTTGATTTTTGGCAGGCAGACGTACAATGAAGTCTTAGTAATAAGGCCCCAATTTAACTCTATGGGTACGGAACCCCAGTAAAACCAACATTCAAAATAAACAAACTGAACAACTCTTCGCACAACATTCAGACACTGACTTAACGTTGCCAGCAAACAAAATTCAGCAACTTCTACTTACGTAAATACTTCATTAAGCTTAACAGAACTGGGTAACAAAAACATAAGTTGGCAACATTATTACTTAGTTCCGTTTCTCTTACAGCAACCACCGTTATTTGTTTTACAGAATGGAACAGAATAATTTATGTCAATCAACACAAGATCATAAATAAAATCACACTTTTATTACTATAAAGGCCAAAGTTTATATGTATAATCATTAGGCGCGGGACAAACATAAGAAGCATCGGGCGGTGGTGTGGCGAGGACATATTTCATACAAAATTTACAAATGTGTGGCGCGAGGCATACTGAGACAGCGTATCGGTGGCGTAGCGCGGGCGCCGCTTCCTCGCCCTCCGCGCACCCGCAGTTAGCAGTGGCGAGAACAAGACGGCGAAAGTCCGTGGCAATATAGTCTTTAAAGACTAGAATGCGCCCACGTTGCGCCTTTCCGACACCGTTAGCGCGCCTGTTCTGCGCTGCACCGGTGCCACGCTATGATCTCGCCCGCGCCGCGCCACTGCCTGACGCCTCTTGTATTTGTCTCGTGCCTTAAAGTTTAACATAACATAACACCTTAAACTACAAGTAATACTTTATGTTAAGGACATTTAGCAATTTTTTTTCTTTTTTTTTGTTAATTTTACTATGGCCTAAATAATGGAATGACCACGATTATAGTTTTGCTTGAAATATCAGATTTCAATCTACCGCAACAAACTTATTGTATTTCTGTTTTATTTTCTTCTATTCCGATCTCAAAATTTATCATGCGTTGAACAAAAACTTTAAACCTCCAAATTTTCGTGACTAAATAATTACAGCCGCTCGAGTCGATCTTTAGGTTAAGCTATGCTTGCCTCGGTTGGTCTTTGGATGGGTGACCGGAAGGCACGGGAGAAACGATATGTAATGGGTGGTCACTCATTCACGGAACAATCTAGGCAACCACGGCTTATTTTTAAGATCTGCAGTTTGCACAACGAGCTCCTCCTAAACTATTACTTCTGCCTCGGAATAAACATTTTTCATTTCGTGGCATTCACATCTGCCCAAGAACAATCAATCAATCAATCAAAGCATCTATTTAAAGTAGACCAGTTACAGGCACCTTTGAATTGTCGAAACAAAAATGAACATTTAAAGTAGCGACACTCCCAGTCACAAGACATAAAAACTGTGAAAGTACTGCCATGTAGTTGCCCATTCCCTAGCGTAGATCTCTATGGAGTAGAACGGGCAAGAAACTCCATGGGCAATCTTTTAAATCAAAATATTGTTACAAAATCTTGGTTACATCATTCATGTTGAGATGGTATATTATTATTATGTAAGAACAACGTAGCAAATGTGCACGTTAAAATTGTCCATAGCAAAACAAAAATAAAATACAACTCAAAAACAAAATAATTAATTCAAATAAACCATGGCGACTAAGAGTCATCTCTTAGTCGCCATGGTTACATCATTGCTGTTGAGATGGTAAATTATGTGAGAGCAATGTAGCAAGATGTGCACGTTAAAAGTGTCCATAGTAAAAATAAAATAATTCATTCAAATAAACCATGGCGACTAAGAGTCATCTCTTAGTCGCCATGGTTACATCATTGCTGTTGAGATGGTAAATTATGTGAGAGCAATGTAGCAAGATGTGCACGTTAAAAGTGTCCATAGTAAAAATAAAATAATTAATTCAAATAAACCATGGCGACTAAGAGTCATCTCTTAGTCGCCATGGTTACATCATTGCTGTTGAGATGGTAAATTATGTGAGAGCAATGTAGCAAGATGTGCACGTTAAAAGTGTCCATAGTAAAAATAAAATAATTCATTCAAATAAACCATGGCGACTAAGAGTCATCTCTTAGTCGCCATGGTTACATCATTGCTGTTGAGATGGTAAATTATGTGAGAGCAATGTAGCAAGATGTGCACGTTAAAAGTGTCCATAGTAAAAATAAAATAATTCATTCAAATAAGCCATGGTAACTAAGAGATGACCAGTCACAACTGACAGTAGCGCCCATTCACGAACATAACGCATGGATCAGTACAATTCAGCTCAACTATTTTGAAGGGAACTAAATGGTCCAACACACGCGCCACCATCAGCGAGACATTTGAAAGAGCATGACATACTCTCAACCGCCAGGGCACATTCAAGTCAAGAACTGCCGTAGGTTTCCAGAGAATGATAGCTTACTAGTACATAGTACTCACACAATATGGGCTATGCGGTTTATAATACTAAAATTGAATCTATACAATGCAAAGATAGTTAAGTACAATCTTCAGCAGCTCCAACAATACCATTGAATGCTATCAATGTATGCGTCCCTGACTCCCTGTCCTTGTGGAGCAGGACCAGCATTGAGCCAAGCATTTTTTATCAGCGATATAATCGCTCAACTTGTAATATGCTTGTTGACAAAGTGTGCGATTAATGCATGTTTTAAATTTCGTCTCATTCAGTTCAAGAATACTTTGTGGTATTTTATTATACTCGTAGCATCTCAAACAGTACCCCATAAAAGATGAGTCTACTTTAGCGTGTCTAAAGTCTGGCTGATCTAATTGGTCCCTATTTCGAAGAATTCAAGTGTATGTCATTATATCACATGTCTCGAATTTTTACAGACGTTCCATCAGATATAAGGTTCCTACATAAAAATCCCTTACGAAGAAACATTCAGGCATTTGGCAACAATCCAAAATATCATGTTAGCACTGACACAGAACTGACCTGATTTGGTTCAGTTGCTATTTCAGCGGTTTTTCAGCCAGTTAATAGAATGGGAAAAACAAAGGCTGAATGCGGTTGGAAATTACAATATTGTAAGCCTTTTGGTATTTTGTGATTGACAGCCTGTTTTTTTAATGGATTAATAAAGGAGTAGAAAAGAGCACATACGGGACATATGTGTTTTTTGCATTCAAATTCCTACTTCTATCAATCTACTAGGGGAATCTTATACACCACCACCGATATCGGAATCAAGCACCTGAAAGGACGAAATGTCTTTGCAATGGAGATCATTGTTCATCATTATCATTTCATCCGAAAGACGTTCACTGCTATAAGTTAGTATAGCGCCTTATCTATCACACATTATCGTACAAATGACAAACACAAAAAAACCTTTTTTAGGGTCAGTGGGCGTTAACGTGCTTTTTAAAATTTTGCTTAATGTTTGCCTGGCTTCATCTGTCGTATTTGAGAGCCATTTATTTGGTAAGATTCTTTTTAAAGGTATTTGTTTTTAATAGATATAAGCCTTCCCTAAGGATTGCCATATTTACCGGTCCTGAGTGTCTCACATCTCCGCAACCTTCACCAAGTCATCGGTCCACCTAGTAGGAGGCCATCCAACGCGACGTCTTCCCGTTTCCGGGTGCTACTCCAGAACTTTTCGGCCCCATCGGCCATCCGTTCTGCGAGCAATGTGCCCCAGCTCACTGCCACTTATGTTGTAAATTCTTCGGGTGCACAATGGTACTCAGTCTACAAAAATCATCATCATCCACATCATCAGCCTATAATGTTCCCACTGCTGGGACACGGCCTCATCTCAATTAGAGGGAATGGGCTATAATCTACCACGCGGGCCCAGTGCGGATTGGTAGATGTCACATGTCTTCGAATTTTTGGTTCTAGGACATGCCGGTTTCCTCACGATATTTTCCTTCACCGTTTTGAGAGCAGCGGTGAAATAAATTACACAAAGTAATGCGCCTGTCTGGGTTCGAACCCACGACTTACTGTTCGTAAGTCGGGGCCGCCACCACCGGGCCACCGCTGCTCCCTTACAAAAATGCTCGTCTACAAAAATGGAACGTCTTAAAATGGTGCTTTTCTCGGGTGAAAACTTAAACTCAAAGAATCTATTTCAATCATACCATCTTCAGATAATTTTGAATTGTAAAGGAGTCGTTCGGTTGTTCGAAAGCTGAAACTTTGCTACCTGTTCTAAAACTCAAATAACAAGAAGAATATACAAGAAACTATACGGTAAGTATTTTGAGTTATGTCATGTATTACAGGGCTCCATGAATGCTACAACTACCGAACCACCAGAAATATCCTTTCGTCCGTAATTATCGGCCTAGCGCTTTTCGTTTAACGTTTAACCGAATGCTGAATACCAGTATTTGATATTGGTGACTGCGACTGCTGAGGAGTTCGTTACTAAATAATACCAGCCGCTCTGTCCGATCTTTAGGTTAAGCCATGCTTGCCTAGGTTGGTCTGTGGATGGGTGACCACCCTTACATACCGAGTTTCCTCCGTGCCTCGGAAAGCACGTTAAGCTGTTGGTCCCGGCTGTCATTTGTAGATCTTCGATAGTCGTTACAGGTAGTCAGTGGCACAAATAGTCTGACAACCAGTCTTACCAAGGGGTATCGTATTACCCAGTATTAACTGGGTTGTGGAGGTCAGATAGGCAGTCGCTTCATGTAAAATACTGGTGTTCAGCTGCATCCGGTTAGACTGGAAGCCGATTCCAACATAGTTGGGAAAAGGTTAGGCAGATGATGATGACTGCGACTACCTATCTAATCTCTGTAGCCCGGTAAATGCTGAGCAAAAATTTACTCGTTGGTGAGGCAAAACGTTATAATACAGTTTGTTATAGTTGTAACAACTGTCAAAGATCTACAAAGCTATGATAACCAAGACCAAAAGCTTAACAGGCCTGCGGAGCATGCTAATTTCATACAAACGTAATCCCAAAATAATTTGGAAATCAAACATATTCTTAAGATAGTGTGTATTTATTTTGATTGGATTACAGAATATATAGGTTCCCAAACACACATTTTGAAAGGACACCGATTTAAACAAGAGTTATGAGAAAAATTACTTTTTTTTTTTATAGAAATTCGTCATATTTCGTCTTTTTATCATTGTACTTTAAAAATATGTATTTGGGAACATAGATATTCTTTAATACAATCGAAGTCAATACACACTACCTTAAGAATATGTTTTGTTCATATTATTTTGGTATTACGTTTGTATGAAAAACGCATGCTCCGCCGGCCCCTTAACGTGCATGCCTTGTGATGCATGGAGTAAACTCGATATGGGGCTGGTCATCCATCCATGAGCCAACCTAAACCTGAACATAAACCCAAACGGCTTTTAATATTTAGCCACGAGCTCCTTCATATTCTTCCGTCTCTTATCACAAATATTTCGGGGCAATAGGAATAATTAACAGATGTTCCAAGGAAAGAATTGATAAATATGTACCTTTTAATCGAAGGCCAGGATCACGTAAATATCCTGTGTTTTATAGCAACTCTTTAATTAAAATTATAAAAGAAAAAAGCGAGGCACACTCGCGTTGGAAACGGTATGGTAACTTATTAGGTTATGACAAATTCGCATTATTACGAGATAGAGAGCGACAAGTCCAAGAGATTTGTTATAATAAACATTTGCAGGAAATGGAACGCAATTTGAAAACTGATCCTAAAAAGTTTTGGACCTACATAAAAAACATGCGTGGAGGCTCCAATTATCCAAAAATGTTATCTCACAATAACATCAATTATTCGGAGGGTCGGAAAATCTGTGAGGCTTTCAATAACTTCTTTCACGACGTATTTGGGGAACCATCAGACTATAGCCTCGTTGATTCATTGACCACGGACGAAGGAGATCACTGTTCTGACGTAATTTCCAACTTACAATTCACTTCGTCAACCGTGGAGAGGTCGTTGAGTGCCTTAGGCGTGGATAAGGGCCCTGGATGTGACGGTATACCCCCAGTATTTTGGAAGAACTGTGCAAAATCTTTGGCAACTCCTATTAGTACTATTTTTAATATTTCTTTAAAAGAAGGTCCCGAATGAATGGAAAAAAGCTCTTATAGTTCCAATTCATAAAAAAGGTTCGCGGACAATGATAGGAAATTATAGGGGTATTTCTATACTAAACACAATTGGTAAAGTATTTGAAAAACTGGTATACAACGCTATCTATCCATATATTCTCAGAGGAATCTCTTGTAAGCAACATGGTTTCTTAAAGAAACGCTCGACTGTCTCTAATTTGGCCCGTTTTTCAAACTTCGTTCTAGAGAATACAGATAACGGGGGGCAGGTTGACGTGATTTACACTGACTTTGAAAAAGCTTTCGATCGTGTGGATCACGTCATCTTGCTCAGAAAGCTGTACAGACTGGGTATACGCGGGGATATTCTACGATGGGTTCAGTCATATCTATTTAAACGCTCACAAGCTGTTGTACTAGGAGGTTACCGTTCCGACTTTATTGAAATCCCTAGCGGTGTTCCCCAGGGATCTCATTTGGGACCTCTATTTTACAACGCATATCTATTTGACATCACTGATTCTTTTAAACATTGTGATCACTTAATGTACGCTGATGATAAAAAAGTATTTTATAAAATAACATCACTTGATGACTGCAAGGTCCTTCAAGAGGATCTTAATAACTTAAATAATTATTACGCGAAAAACAAGATTACTGTAAACGTGACAAAGTGTCAATGTATCAGTTACACACGTAAGAAGAACCCGATTGCTTACTCATATAATTTTAATGGAATTTTCATAAATAAAGTCAACAGGGTTAGGGATTTAGGAGTTATGTTTGACAGTAAATTAATGTTCTCCGATCACATAGACCTTATTAGTACAAAAGCTTATAAGAACCTAGGATTTGTTCTTAGGTCATGTAAGGTATTTAAAAATATTGGAGCTCTTAAATCTGTATATTTTGCTTACGTGCGCAGCGTTTTAGAATATGCGTGCCAAATTTGGTCCCCCCAACACATAATTCATAAGAACCAAATAGAAAGAATTCAAAGAAATAAAATAGCTGTCGGACCTATGGTCTGCTAACACTCGAAGAAAGGCGTAAAGTGATGGACATGTGTTTGCTCTAAGATACTCTCAATGGACGCCTTGATTGCCCGGAGTTGGTCGCACAGATAACTTTTAACACTCCCCGACGGCGCACTCGTCACACGCCAATGCTGCGCGTTCCTAGGCATTCCACTAACTATGCCAATAACTGTGTACTGACTCGCATTGCTCGAACTTATAACTCGGAATTCTCTGAAGTTGATGTATTTAACTGTAATAAACCGACTCTCAAAAAACAAATACAGAAAATTATAAACGGAGATAAATGACAAGCAACCAATCTTCTTCTTCTTCAATCTTCTTCATGTACTATCTTTGATCATTCTATCGTTCAATTTTAATTTTAATTTTTCAAAATTGTAAAAACGAAAAAAAAAATATCTAAATCTAACTTAAAACTAATTTTGTATTGTAATTTTATTTTATTGTTCATTTGGAAATATCTAGCATTAGTCCGTTCACATGTATTATAATATCCTAGTTAAACAGGGAAACCTATAATTGGCCATGGTCACTGTCACATGCATATTCTGTAAAACTTTTTTTTTGTATCGCTGTTGGTTACCTATACAAATTAAATGAATAAATAAAATAAAGAACACAAGTATCTTTAATTTGGGCTTATTAATAAAAGGACAATGGCATTTGAACCTTTGTCGTCAGCAAACAAAATTACAGGGTCCTTTAGTTGTCATTCAAAGGATGCTTTGTTATCGCCAATGTTAAGGAAAAGGGCTAAAGTGAAACCGACAGGGTCGTCCGCGATATCCAAATTTTCTTATGTTTTTTTTTTGCAATTTACAGTTCAGTCATGCAAGTAACACGTGTATATACAGAGTTAAAATTGATTATTAAAATCATCAATACCAACTCTCTATGTTCATTTAACTTGATTGAAAATGACATTTCATGAAATATTATTGAGTGGGGTTAAAGAGCGTGAAGGGATTCATGATTTTAATGATTAACATACAACAAACCAGAAATTGAAATTGCCAAAAACGTAAAAAGCATGTCGCGGGCTACCCTGTCGGTTCCACTTTAATATTATTTACTAGCTGACCCACGCAACTTTGTCTGCGTCACATATATGAGGGAAAAAGATCACAAAAGGAATAAATTTTCCCCGTTTTTGCAACATTTTTCATTCCTGCTCCGCTCCTAATGGTCGTAGCGTGATGTTATATAGCCTATAGCCTTCCTCGATAAATAGACTATCCAACACAAAAAGATTTTTCAATTCGAACCAGTGTTTCCAGAGATTTGCGCGTTCAACCAAACAAACAAACTCTTCTGCTTTATAATATTAGTATACTCGTAGATATAGATTGTCATTTTAACTAGTAACAAAGACTTACAATGTTATTTAAGTTTAGAAAAATGAATGTTACCGTAATATATCTACTTTCATATCTAGGTTAAGATCAGGACTAACTATGTTGTGGAGGTCAGATAGGCAGTCGCTCTTTTTAAATTCTAATATTCAACACCCCAACTTATCTATACAGGGTGTCTCATTCAAATCGGTCAGTATGGGAAAGTCTGAAACTATAAGACATACGAAGATCTGTTCTGAGGAACCATGTCATCGATTTTAATAACAAGTAAAACTGCATTCATACATTTTAAAAAAACATCTGTACTTCGTTCGGGAATCGAACCCGGTTATTTAAAAAAAAAACAAGCACCTACTAAAATAAATTAAAGTATGTGGAAACAATGCATTTTATTCATTTTAGACATCATGTTTCATACAGACATTTACTGCTTAAGACCTACACAATCGATATCTAAATAGAAATAGAGTAGGTTTTTTTTTTCAAAATAACCGGGTTCGATTCCCGAATGGAGTACAGATGTTTTTTAGAATGTATGAATGCAGTTTTTATTGTTATTAAAATCGATGATATGGTTCCTCAGAACAGATCTTCGTATGTCTTATAGTTTCAGACTTTCCCATACTGACCGATTTGAATGAGACACCCTGTATATATAAAAGAAAGTCGTGTTAGTTACACCATTTATAACTCAAGAACGGCTGAACCGATTTGGCTGAAAATTGGTGGGGAGGTAGCTTAGAACCAGGAGAAGGACATAGGATACTTTTTTTTTTTTAATTATTTTCGTCGGTATGTAGTGGGTAGGTAGTAGTAGGTAGGTAGTAGTAGGTAGGTAGTAGTAGGTAGGTAGTAGTAGGTAGGTAGTAGTAGGTAGGTAGTAGTAGGTAGGTAGTAGTAGGTAGGTAGTAGTAGGTAGGTAGTAGTAGGTAGGTAGTAGTAGGTAGGTAGTAGTAGGTAGGTAGTAGTAGGTAGGTAGTAGTAGGTAGGTAATAGTAGGTAGGTAGTAGTAGGTAGGTAGTAGTAGGTATGTAGTAGTAGTTATGTAGTAGTAGGTAGGTAGGTAGTAGTAGCTAGGTAGTAGTTATTAGTAGGTAGTAGTAGGTAGTTGTAGCTAGGTAGTAGGTAGTAGTAGCTAGGTAGTAGGTAGTAGTAGGTAGGTAGTAGGTAGTAGTAGGTAGGTATTACTTTTGACGCAGACGAAGTTGCGTGGGTCAGCTAGTAAGCCTTATAAAAGCTAGGCAGATACTGATGATGATTATCTAGGCCAAGGCTACCCAACCAAAAATATTCGATTTATATAATCGTTAAGGTTTTTAAAAAGCCATGAAAAGTGCTCTTGTTCATTCATCAATAATAACATTTACAAATTTTTCAAGTCAGATAAAAGTCTACCTGGAGACGAGACGACGGGTCGAGGTCTAGTAGACGCAGGCGCAACTTCTGAGCAAGAGGTCCTGAATTCTGTTCTCGGGTTGTGCAAAGCGTTTTTTGGCTTTTCCCTCAGGAATATCTCAGAGGCACCGACGTAGTTTGGATTTGGCCCGGTTGGTGGCTATATCGCCCTCTATTACATGGTCCATACACATAACCAACTAAATGTGGGTTTACTTTTTAGGTACACGTTACGGTTAATGTTTTTAAAAGTAAGTACTTAATCATATTTTCAAAACGAATTAATTTTCTATACCCGAATCCAATTTCCATACTCATGAATACATACTCAATAAATACAAATACGGCTTCATCTAATAAAATTCAGAAGAAGGTAAATTTAATTTACGACTGGAAAGGGGATGTCTTTGATAAATATTTACCTTTTAAAAATGTCTTTACCTCAAGGGATAGTAGCTTACCGTTTCGCCGGAAATTTGTTTTTCGGTATCAGGAAAATGCTTTGAGGATATTTACTTTAAGCGACCTTTAGGTGGAGGTCGTTGACCTATTTTTCATAGTACCTAATAATAGTCGTAGTCTAAGATCCCGCTATACAACGACCTTCACCGAGATGCTTATTTAATGAGACTTATTTTTTATGTTATTAAATATGCCAATAAATATATCCTATATGGGTTGCCTAACAAATTTCAGTCCAGAGTATTTTTAATTAATAATTTAAAAACATTTTTTTTTTAAACATTGCACCGGTGTGATTATTAAATAAATTTGATACCAATCGAAAGTTTGAAGCCCATAGAGTATGCAAACGTTAGGTTGCCTATTTTTTTCCGGTCACAACCACGGGTTGCCAGGTGTAAACAGGTAAATCTATAGGTACTAGCATTTTGCAACGGTCTGATTATTGAATCAAACTTAGATAAAATGAAAGATTATTTCATAAGGAACACGGTGGTATAGGGTTGCCTGCGAAAAATCAGTCCCGAATTAGGGTTGTCGAATTTTAAATAATAAAATATCGCTGCGAGTGAATGTGTGTGAGAGAGAGGTCCCAGACCAACCATCCCACGCGGTAGAAAAGGACGCAGCGTAGCAGCTGTTTAAAGTCCGCCCATTTAAAGAAGGAGAGTGCGCATGCTATTTGTGCTTGGAAATGAAAAGGATAGCGATAGACTCGTATATGCTGTGCATTATTTTGGAGTAGTTAATTATTAATATACAGAAATAGTTATTTATTTTTTTACTTTTTAATCAATTAAAGTCACATCGGTTTTTTATTTCTGAAATCCGAAAACTAAAAATTTGTAGTTCCACAAAAATTTTTTTGCGGGAACTGTTTTCATTGGTAAGTTTATACGGAACCCTCGGTGTGCGACTCCGACTCGCCCTTCCCCGGTTTTCTTTCTGTCGCTTTCGATGACACAGATTTCATCGGTCTAAACTTCAGGCTTTGTGTAGGTACCTATTTCTAATTTTATCACTAACTAGCGGACGTCACGCGGTTTCACCCGCGTAATTCCCGTTCCCGTGGGAGTACGGGGATAAAATATATCCTATGTTACTCGTGGATAATGTAGCTTTCCAATGGTGAAAGAATTTTTAAAAACGGTCCAGTAGTTTTTAAGCCTATTCATTACAACCAAACAAACAAACAAACAAAGTTTTCCTCTTTATAATATTATATATTATAGTGTAGATTATGGGGTACATTTTTCCTACTAGTACTAGTACTTTTTTTTTGTCCCTTTCAGCGACACGCTTTCTCGCCATCTATATAATACTATATCTATGACTCCAAAATAATGCACAGCATATTCGAGTCTATCGCTATCCTTTTCATTTCCAAGCACAAATTGCATGCGCACTCTCCTTCTTTAAATGGGCGGACTTTAAACAGCTGCTACGCTGCGTCCTTTTCTACCGCGTGGGATGGTTGGTCTGGGACCTCTCTCTCACACACATTCACTCGCAGCGATATTTTATTATTTAAAATTCGACAACCCTAATTCGGGACTGATTTATCGCAAGCAACCCTATACCACCGTGTTCCTTATGAAATAATCTTTCATTTTATCTAAGTTTGATTCAATAATCAGACCGTTGCAAAATGCTAGTACCTATAGATTTACCTGTTTACACCTGGCAACCCGTGGTTGTGACCGGAAAAAAATAGGCAACCTAACGTTTGCATATTCTATGGGCTTCAAACTTTCGATTGGTATCAAATTTATTTAATAATCACACCGGTGCAATGTTTAAAAAAAAAATGTTTTTAAATTATTAATTAAAAATACTCTGGACTGAAATTTGTTAGGCAACCCATATAGGATATATTTATTGGCATATTTAATAACATAAAAAATACGTCTCATTAAATAAGCATCTCGGTGAAGGTCGTTGTATAGCGGGATCCTATACTATCGTCTTGACCGTTTTCAGTCACGGGGGCCAATCATAAAGCAGATTAGCCATCTGCACGGGAGATATTATAGTGCGCAAGTGTGTGCGCAGACGCAGGTGCACTCTTACTGTCATAGTCCTATGGGACGGCAATCCGACACGACCGGAGAGAGATCAGGCGCAGGAGGTGTCCTACCGCCAACTTCCAAACTCCGGGCTACTACTGAAAATTTTCTAATGAAAAAACCCTATAGCACTTTTTGCCTGACCCGGGAATCAAACCCAGGACCCCGTGCTCAGCAGCCGCGCTCGGTATTCAGCTGCATCTGATTAGACTTTAAGCCGAACCCAACATTGTTAGGAATAGGCTTGGCAGATGACGATGAATCTAATAGGCTAGTTTCCACCATCAATAAATTGCAAAATTTAGTCCGTCAGTTAGAGTATTGGAAAATAATTGACACGTATTTTTTGTTTTTTTGTCAACGAATATTGACAAAGATAAAACGCATCAAAGCTCGGGAGTGGGGTCTCGTGACGTCAGAACTCACTAATAATGATACCAAACAGTGACGTATTGGGAATTTTAAAAGCGCCATAATATCTTCGTCAATTTTGGTTTATGTGACAAAAGAAAAAGTACGGGTCAAATATTTTTTGATGATCTAAGTGACGGACTAATTAGTTATTTTTTCAGTTAACAAGCCTATTGCCGAACACTATCGCATCATTTAAAATCTTAGCTTGGTTTGAAATTTTGTGTTGCTACCAGTCCACCATACCTAACTATCTCAAGCCACCCATACATCTCAAAAAAGCTGCAAAAAGCACCTTTTAAAAGCATGAATAGAATAGGGAGAGTATTTAACGAAACAAAAGACTTCCTCGGTTACATTATCTTCAGACAATAGTCTACAATTAGGGGAGGAAATCTTTCCTTCTCTACGATGTGGTCCGTACTCAACTACTTATGATGACGATTATCTACGTTCTTAAGTTTAATAGTAGTTTTTTTAACCTCCGACGCAAAAACGACGGGGTGTGATAAGTTTCACGTGTCTGTGTGTGTGTGTCTGTGGCATCATATAAATAAATAAAAATCAGTACAAGATGGCCGCCACCACAAAAAAGTGAATTACTTTGTTTTCACAACTCCCTTAAAATGGGTGGGTACTTACTTACTTATCAAATGAAAAAAAATACCACAAAATTGAGAGGTATACACATTTGGAAGAAATAACTAATTCTGATGATATTTTGGAAGAATTACTACTTAGGAATTTTGTCACATCTACTTAATGCGCTGAGTACAACACTCAATTGAATTAGGTGTATTTATTTTTATTAACCAGTTTCAATGCCTTAGGACCTACAATCTATAAAATTTCCTTCCAAATATTTTGTATTTCTACATCGATTTTCAACAGTATTGACATAAGCTTACAGTAGCCTAAATCAATGTAGTCAAGTTTGAGTTCTATTTCCGATATTGCTGATAAACCCTCATTTACTCTAGGCCTTCTGGAAACTTCCACATCTAAAGTTTTCTTTACTAACCTGGAAAGCTGAAGTTATTGGTTCGCAAATAAAATAAAAACACAAGATGTGATACTGTTTCTAAAGGCCTCGTATTTCATATTTCAATAAAGAACAGAAATAAAACGCTGACCTACAAGGACTCGAAATATCGAAGGATCCCCTCGTAATAAAATGTCCTCCTTAACATCGTAAAACTATAAAGGCGCCTCTACACAGCAACGTCAGCAACCCACGGCTAAAATTAGCACTCTGCCGTGTTTAAAAAATAACGTTAACTATAAATAATAGTTATAATTACAATATTTTTATCACCAATAAAAATTATACAAAATTAAAAGGGTGTAAAAAGAGCAATAACGAAGCCGGTTACCGGGCACTATTGTTCTCCCCGTCAACGTCATTTTTTTTTTCTAGATCATAGCTTTGAAGTTACAGAGATATAATAATAATAATAAAATCATTTATTTTCAGACAACTTGGCCCATATAGTGTTAGTACAAACAATTCCTTAATACTATGTTAGTAAACACAATTTAAAAACATTACTTATATCAAACATATCTTTGGTAAGCTTGTCAAGCCCCATGCATTACATGTAGCCAGCACGTGTGCATTGCATGTACCTACCAATTGTCGGCCCATCCAGCCTTTCCGCAAGTACCTTCAGAATGCCATTCGTGCTTTCCCCCATTCGGCCTTATTATCTCAATATATACCTTTTTTTCTCAAGTTTTTTATTTATTTCCTTTATTCAGTTATTTATGTATATGACATTTTTAAATATTCTAATATAAAATTATATAAAAAACATTTAAAAATACCAACAGCGCCGGGAACTGGGTGCGTGCTGCCGGTGGTCAGGGCTCTTGAGAGAGGAACCTCCTAACAATACGCGCCATGCCCAGACGTACTGCTTTCTGAATCAAGACCTTGATCCAGCTGCCAAGCAAGAGCCTCCTAAGATGTTATTTATTTATTCTTAGGCTTCTCAACCTCATGTACACTGTTACATTATAATTTGTACATTGCAAACATGTCTCTTTATTATTAACCCCATGACCCGTTTATTATCTAACTATCTATCAGCACAATGTTTTAAGTGCATTACAATGAGTGAGAGAGAGACCCTAAGAACGTCAGACAGCCTCACTACCACTCACTGCGCCATTCGGGTCGTCGTCGGTTGGGGTTGCGTAGCTTGATCGGTTGTCGTGCGTGCAGCTGCTATAGCAATGGACGGTCGCCTTAAGGGAAAAGGGTCCCGCCTGCCTGAGACGTAAAATGTTTGACCATTAAATCTGTCAAAAAACACCTCTGTATTTTACCGAACTGCCGAGTCAGAAGTCTATTTAGACATTTTTATAACCTCTATTTAAATATTTTTATTTAAAGAATATGTTTTAAATTAGTGTTTGCTTTGAACGGGAAAACCTATGGAAATATTGGTGTTCACAGAGCAGGCGAGTTTCTGTAGATTTAAGAATTTTGTTTTTATTAGGACTTTTCACTTTAAGGTTAAATATTAAGGCGACTACATAAGCTAAATTAGCAACTCTATTTGTGATGGTTCGAACTTCATTTGAAATTCTGTTGGAATAAAGTTCGAATCAGCTTGCACTACAAAGTGGTTGTTACGTCATGCGTCACTGCGGGCCGAATAGTGCTAAATGAGTGGCTTTGATCGATTTACTAAGCACTGTGATTGTCTATGATGCTAATAAATATTGCTTGTACAATCATTTGCAAAAAATCAGAATGATCCCATGTATTTTAGTATGGTTTCTACTCGACGAGCTAAATTAGCAACTCTATTTGTGGTGGTTCTAAATTTGAAATGCTGTTAGAATAAAGTTCTAATCAGCTTGCACTACAAAGTGGTTGTAACGTCAGTCACTGCGGGCCAAATAGTGCGAAATGAGTAGTTTCGATCGATTTACAAAAAAACTATTCATTGGATTAAAAAACTAAAACACTATCATGCCAACATATTGCTTGTAGAATTATTTTCCAAAAATCCGAATGATCGCATGCATATTAATAGGTTTTGTTTGTTTCAAAGATATTTTAAGAGATAAGACCGTGATTTTTGTCTATCGAGTGGAATTAATAATTGTATTATGTTTTCAAAACACTATCTTACTAGCAATATATCCACAAGATATCATATTTATTTTCTGGTTTTGTTTATTGCAGTGAATTATATACTTTTAAGCATTATAAAACTCGCGGAGAAATGAGGAAAATATCGTGTGGATAGTTTTGAGTACGGATGTGGATGGGTATAAGAGTAAACCCAAATAAACGATGAATGGACTGAGTAAAGGATGATATATGTCTAGAAAATAGTTTCTGATGATGACCACATCATCAGAAACTACTTTCTAGACATATATCATACCATGAAACACCCCAAAAAATTGGAATAAGAGCAGAAAAATGATAATTGACATATTTGTCAACATACAAACATTTGAGTACATCTACTCAAATACTCCACGTAACACATTTTATGCTCACCAAGGACCAAAGAAGTTCAAATAGTCAAAGGAAGTCACAGTAAACAACAATTTCACAAGCATACATAAATATGAACCAACTTATAACTGCAAACGGTACATTTCAAATGTATCACAAACACAAACAAACTAACAAGCACTCACAGGAGAGCATTTAATTCATTAAAATTCACCAGTTTGCACTACACTGATTATATCACACTACTACAGTTTGGTAGTTTAGTAGACACCAAATAATCTTTTGAGCATTCACTAAAGCTTTAACACATCTTATTACGCTTGGAATAAACCTACACATGCAATTTAATTTATTCAAAGTATACCGCTCTGATTTAAGGGGCCGGCGGAGCGTGCGTATTTCATACAAACGTAATACCAAAATAATTTGTAAATCAAACGTATTCTTAAAGTAATGTGTGTTTATTTCGATTTTATAACAGAATATATCTATGTTCTGTCATTTGTTATAAAGACGAGATATGATTACTTAATTAATTTCCAAAGAAAACTTATTTTTCTCATAACTCTTGTTTAAATCAGTGTCCATCTACAAAATGTATTTGGGAACCTAGATAATCTGTAATCCAATCGAAATAAATACACACTACCTTAAGAATATGTTAGAGTTTCAAAATATTTTGGTACTTATTACGTTTGTATGAACAACGCATGCTCCGCAGGCCTCTTAAGAAAGAAAATAGACGTATGTAAGGTTTTTTTTGGGGTGGTAAATCATGTTTTGTGCTAAAAATCAATGTAACGCACTTGAAACATTATGCTGATTGATCTATTGAATAATATGAGGGTCGTAGAGATCTTTTAAGTAAAAAACTTCCAATAAAAACTTGTATGTTTTTTTAACTTGTCAAAAAGTTGTTTAAATTTGACTCTCACTATCTCCGTAACTAGAAGGTTTCTAAGTATGGTGTAGAACAAAAAAATTATCGCAATGACGGAGAAAACAACTGCCTTTCAGCTTCGTTAAGTGGTGTCTTACTCAATAAGAATCTATCGAAATTGTTAGAGTTTATTGAAAGTATCGCTTCTCAAAATAACATTACTTTATTCAAGACTAGCACCCACGGAACTTCGTCTGCGTCACATAAGAGCGAAAAACGAAAGGAAAAAAAAAACCCCGTTTTTGCAAAATTTTTCATTCCTGCTCCGCTCCTAATTATCGTAGCGTGATGTAATATAGCCTAAAGCCTTCCTCGATAAATGAGCTATCCAACACAAAAATATTTTTTCAATTTGAACTAGTAGTTCCTGAGATTAGCGCGTCCAACCAAACAAAGAAATAAACTCTTCTGCTTTATAATATTAGTATAGAGAGAGAGGGCGCCTCTGTGCCAACGTAAACATCAGCTGCGAGTACGAAATCGAATTAAAAATTATAAAAAGTAAATATACGTTTAGAAACCAGTGTAATAGTGTCAATGAATAGTAAATTCAGTTAAAGAAATAAAAGTGCGAACCTTATAATCTATTCAGACGCCAAAAAAGTGATACAAGTGACAATAAAGACAAAGTGACTTTTTTTACGTTGTGAGGGTGTTTCGAACTGCTATTACTCAACTCAAAGGCTTACGTGATTGCTACCTGAAAAGCATGAAACGGATATCCAAATAAAGCTAAGTGTACTAAGCCACCCAAATAATTTCAAATAATTTCAAACCTTACCTAAAAATCTACTGCCTAAAAAGTTCCATAATTGTTAGGCAACTTCGATAAGCGCCATCTATCAAATTTAGCTAGAACTAGCTAGTACGACCATTATCGATAAACTAAGTACACGAAAGTGAAGACGCTCATCATACCAACGAGTTCGTTATACTACGCTTTACCAACAGAGGGCGCTATTTCTAAAAATGGATGAAATTAAAGACATGCTTAGACATATGCAAGAAGAAATGAAGCAACAAAAAGTGGATATGCTAGCTATGAAAGAGGATATAAAAAACACTATCAATAATAACATAAATGAAAAATTTAAAAGTTTAGAAACCAAAAATAAACAACTTGAACAAAAACTAGAAACACAAACATTGGCAATAAATAATTTTGAGAGGTTTACAAGGAGAAAAAACTTACTATTTTTTGGAGTGGAAGAGCGAGAAAACGGCTACCACGGTTTGGAGGAAAAAGTGTTATCTATTATTAACAACATACTGGACATAAAATGCGAAAAATACTACATCGAATCCGTGCGAAGGCTTGGAACAAAAAGCGAAAAAACCAGACCTATTGTAATAACTTTGCTTACGATGGGGATGAAAATACAAATACTAAAAAATCAGAAGAGACTAGAAAACACACCCTATTATATAAAAGAAGATTATCCCCTAGATGTCCTGAAAAAACGAAAAGAGCTTCAAAGCGAAGTAGAGAAAGCAAGAGAAGAAGGGAAAAAAGCGGTAATAAAATATGACAAACTCATAATACTTAAAACTAAAAACCAACACATAGAACATCCTAAGACATATAACAAAAAAAGAAACTTCTCAGAATCCCCAGAGATGGGAGCCAATTCTGCCAGTAAAGAGAATCAAACCAAAAAACAGCCAACAAAAATAAATAAGAACAATAGTATGAACAACTTTATTATCAAAAAGCCTACGCTCACATTTCCCGATAGAACTTCTCCCCAAGCACACCACTCAAAACAAGACACTGAATAGCAATTAACGCCTGCCCCTCCCGATCTCCCAACACGGCTGGTCACCGCGGGAGATCTAGACTACAACCCTCCAACATGCCAAAAACTCTACATTTGCACATACAATGTCAAATCCCTATCGTCACCCCAAAGAATGATACTGTTAAAGTTCGCCCTGAATAAAATCAAATACGACATCATTGGACTAGCGGAAGTCAGAAGAAATGGTAATAATATAGTCGAGGATGATGATCACATATTCTGCCACACCGGAGAAACTAAAGGGCTCCATGGAGTCGGGTTCCTGATAAAGAAAAAATACAAAAACAACATAGAAAACTATACGGGCATATCTGAAAGGGTGTGCCTGCTAAATATTAAATTTGGAGAAATGAAACTTTCACTTATCCAAGTATACGCACCAACCTCGGAAGCTACAGAGAACGAGATAGACATTTTTTACGAACAAATAGAAAAAGCTCGGAGCCTTGCAAACGAAAAGGTCATCCTACTGGGAGATCTGAATGCGAAGATAGGCCAAAGAAAGCCTGAAGAAAACGCAGTTATGGGTCCATTCTGCTACGGAATAAGAAACCACAGAGGCGAAAAACTCATACAATATGCTTTTAAAAATAAATTCACCATAATCAATACAATATTTAAGAAAAACACAAAGAATTTATGGACATGGATTACACCGGACAAAAGAAATAAAAATCAAATAGACTATATTTTGAGCAACTGTCCAAGACTCTTTACCAACATTGAAATATTAAATAAAACTTCTTTTCCAAGCGACCACAGGTTTCTAAGAGGAACAATAATTCTAGACAAACCAAAGAAAAGTCGAACAACATTCAACTCAGCCGCAGCAAACCTATCAAGTGAGAAATCCCAAGAAACATTCTTAAGTGCTCTAAAAACAAATCTGGAAGGAGTTTACTGGGAAGATGATAAAGATATAGAGTCTTACTACCACAAAATAGAATCAGCCATAAAGGAAAGTCTAAACACTGTTACGTTTACCAAAACAAAAAAAGAAATAATATCTGAAGAAACTAAAAACTTAATAAAAAAACGTACCGAGCTACTACATAAACCCGCAAAAAACAAGGAGGAGAAAAAAGAACTTTCAACACTTTACAAAACGACAAACAAACTACTTAAAAAAGATTACGAGAAATACAGAATGGAAATTATCGAAAAACATCTATTAACAACAGGAAGTCAAAAGAAAGCATATAAACAACTAAATACAGAGAAAAAATGGATTCCGACACTTAAGACACAAAAAACCAAACAAAAACAACAAACAAGGAAGGACCTAGTAAAAGTTGCCTCTGATTTCTATGCGAAACTATACGAAGACAAAAGCATCAACAATGGTAGCTATAGAAAGATTTACAAAAAGGGGGAGACGAATGGAAATGTTGAACCGTTCACTGTCGAAGAAATAATGAAAAAAATGGAAAAACTGAAGAAAGAAAAAAGCCCAGGCCCGGACAACATCCCAAACGAAGCCTTGATATGTGGAAGACACCTGCTGATAAGCCACATAGTAGCCCTGTTCAATAAAGTACTGGAGAGCCAGGAAATACCTAAAAACTGGGCTAAATCAAGGATAATTCTTTTATATAAAAAGGGGGATCCAGCAGATATAAATAACTATCGACCAATCAGTCTATTACCAACTATATATAAACTGTTTGCAATGTGTCTAGAGAAAAGAATAGAGCCAAATTTAGATAAGAGCCAACCAGTGGAACAGGCTGGCTTTCGCCAAGGATACTCAACAACTGACCACATGCATACCTTACAGCAAATAATAGAAAAACACGTTGAATTTAAAAAACACCTCTACCTTGCATATGTAGATTACGCGAAAGCGTTCGACTCTATCTCGCATAAAAGTATCTGGGACGCATTAGAATTTCAGAATCTTCCAAATACATACATCAATATTATAAAGGATATATATAGAAAAAGCACAAGCATGGTAAAGCTGGACAGACTGGGCCCAGAATTCAATATTCGCAGAGGTGTAAAACAAGGAGACCCACTCTCACCAAGGATCTTTATAGCTGTTCTACAAAATATGATGAAAGATTTAAACTGGGACAGGAAAGGAATAGTTATAGAGGGAAAATACCTGAGCAATCTGAGATTCGCAGACGATATAGTCCTCTTTGCTAAGACATCAAAACAGCTGGAGGTAATGTTAACAGAACTGATTGCTGCAAGTGGAAATATTGGTCTGCAATTGAACACCTCAAAGACAAAAATATCTACCAACGGTACGAAAAACCCCATAGTGATAAACCAACAAACCTTTGAATACGTAGAGAGCTATATCTACCTTGGAAAGCTACTATCTTTTAAAAACACAAGACACTCAGATGAACTAGACAGACGAATTAACATGACGTGGAAAAAATACTGGAGTTGCAAAGAAATCCTTAAATCAAAACTTTCCATAAGGCTGAAGAAAGCAGTTATGGACTCAAGTCTATTACCCTGTCTGACATACGGAGCCCAAACCTGGATCTTCAATAAAAGCAGTATGCACAAAATACGTTCGTGCCAGCGAGCTATGGAGAGAAGCATCCTTGGTATCAAGCTCATAGACAAACAGAACAGCATAAAAATCAGACACAAAACGAAAGTGATAGACGCAGTAACGCACGCACGGCGATTAAAGTGGAAATGGGCAGGACACATCGCTCGCTATCCACAAGAAAGATGGTCCAAACGAATAACAAAGTGGAAAGGCCCTGGAAGTAAAAGAGCAAAAGGCAGACCACAAGCCCGCTGGGTCGACGACATAATAAAAATAGCAGGAAGCGACTGGTTGGAAGCGGCGAACACCAGAAAAAAATGGAGGCAGTTGGAGGAGGCCTATACCCGTGAGGGGCCATGACAGAAACTCAGCATTTTAAAATAGTTTTTTTACTTAATTCTTCTGTTACTGTTTTGGAAATAAAAAAGGCTTATTATTATTATTATTATTATAGATATAGTTGCTGCCAGCAATGATCGCAATAGCGTTCATTGCCTTTTGCCTAATATCTCGTCGTACGAACCGAAACGAATGAACCATGCATATGTATCGATTTCTATTAGTATTTTTTTGGTTGATAATTATTAATATTATGATAGATGACGATTCAATACATAAACAGGCTTATTTTGGATTAGCTTCTGCCCACGACTGCGTTCGCGTGAAGTTTTGATATCGCAACGCATCGCCTGCTCAACGGAAGCTTTTTTCCCGCTTGCACCACTTCTTATTGCTGCTCCGCTCCTATTAGTCATGGCGTGATGTTATATAGCCTATAGCCTGCCTCGATAAATGGACTATCTAACGCAAAAGGAATTTTACAATTCGAGCCGGTACTTCATGAGATTACCGCGTTCAGCCAAATCAACAATACTACTACTTTTTGTCATAAGAATCTATGTCAATTTTAATCATGTTATTTATTTTTCTATGTTTTTATATCCTACCAAAATTGTTGTACATATGGTTTATAATTTTTAATTGCCAAATTTAATAGTATTATTTTTAATTTTATAATAATTATTAGGGGCTCAATTTGTTAACTTAATTGTGAATGCTGTGGTCTCCTATACGTAAAAGAGTACACGTACCTAACACTTTTTGTGTTTTCCATTAACTAAAATGCTTTGTGTATATCTTTTGTTGGAGATCCTTAAATAAATAAACAAACTCTTCTGCTTTATAATATTAGTATAGATTTCAAAGTTAAGAACTTTTGTAAATGTAATAGTAATAGTATATTTATTTGCATGTAGTTGGGTCAATGACCGACATTACGATCTTAACTGGCTGCACCTATACGATTTTATTTCTAGTTCAATCATTGCGTTTCAATGTCAACGAGATCACTTGTATTTTTTCACTGGTTCTAGAATATAATTTACCCTAAAATGTGTCCTTGTGATAACACGAAGACAAGGGAAGAGCAACACTCTTTTTGAAGTTATATTCTCTTATTTGACTCAACTTCTAAATTGGCTGCGAATAATGTTACGTCTCATTCAACAGTACCATTCGCGCAATTTTCGACACGAAATAAAACCGTCCATTCCCCTTCCTCCTCTCGAGTGTACGAATACATGCGAAATTTCAGAAATGCAGTTTTAAGACTAAAGCTCCGTGGCGAGGTGCCGTCAAGTTTTGAATTAAAACCTCCTTTGATAAGCCTTTAAGGAAATACAATCCGAAGGGTTTAATGTTTCTCAAAGCGCTTAAGTGGAGCGATGAACAATTCCTTTTGAATCTATAGCTGCTTTGACTAAGAGGGTCTTTTGAAATTTAATCCTGAAAGTGGAATCTTGATTTCAGTGTAAATAAGGAAGTTATAAATAACTTAGTAACTTTTTGATTGAGGATTTTTTTCGTCAAGAACTGGCCGTTTCTTTCCAAAGTAATTTGGAAATGGCCATGAATATACATAACTTACTTCGTTATTAATGTTAAAATGGAAATTTCTGCTACATACATAAACTGAATTCATGCATATAAATTGAAACATTATTCAACAAAACTATATACGAATTTCTTTGATACTCATGATAAGTAAATCGTTAATATTAATTTCACATTTATTGCCATTAGCCAGCATTAAGCTTAGATTAATAATTAACATAGCATTAATATTTAAGAAGTTCTCACAGTACGGCGCAAAGTTATTTTACAGTATAACTCCAAATTAAACCTTATAACTACCCTTAATGAAGGCCACAGCTCTGCAAAATCAGAGGTAAAATAAAAAAAACTGGACTAGTTATCCCTCAGAATTCATTATTCTGAGAGTTATCCATACTTTTAAATCGCTTTGAATTTAGAACGCGACATTTCAAAAATAAATAAAAGTAAAAATGTATTCCAGCTTGCGCTGAACTTGGCAAAGGTGGCATAAACATTCAGCCAGCGTCAAAAAAACCTGGGGATGACATAAAGCCTGTAATGAACGGCTCCCGCTTTGAATTTCGCGTGGCCGCCTCAGTAGATCCCGACGCGTCATTGGGGGCGGTCGCGCTGCCCTTCACAGATTTTGCCGCCAATTTTACGATTGTCAATTACGTGCTTGAAGTTGGTGACGATGTTGAAGTATTATGAACTTGGATAAAACATAGCTCTTAGATTCTTTAGTGTTTTAAAAAAGTAATTTTAGTTTTGAGTCTAAATAGTGATTGGTGATAGGTAATATAATAATTTATATCTTATAATGTGGTTGTCGATGACAAGAGCGTAGACTAGTTATTAAAACTAAATATTATAATAATACGTAAAATAATACTGTGAGTAACTCAAATGGCAAAGTGAGAGTGTGGTGAAATCATAAAAAATAATTTAGCTTAAAGTAGGTGACAATAGACACAATTATGAAACTCAAAAGACCATTTTGAACTCAACCATGATCACAAAACTGAAATATTTCAAAGTGAAAAACAAATTATCAAAAGATGTTGAAAATTAGATATGTGATGAATGTGACTGTGTTACTGAAATGAATAGGTTTGACAATACGTCAAGACAGGATAAGGAGGATGAAAACGATGCTAGAGGAAATTGTACCAAGCAGAACAAAATTATGGGTAAGCTTCCCACTGATCAGTATAATATTCTCCCTTTTGCGTCATGGTTTCCTGGTACGTGTGAATTCAAAACTCCAATCATTCATTTCAAATATTCCAATTACAGGCACTTTTTAATGGTCCAAAATAATGAAACGAAGATACATCATACAACCAACCTTAAGGCATAATGTGAAAGTACTGTAGTTGCACATTCCAAAGCGTGGATCTTTAATGGACAAGAAACACACATTTAAATTAAAACATCTCTTTGAAGTCCCCATGATTTTCCTTAGGTTGTTCTTTCATCTAGTTTCCTGTTGGTATCCCATCGATACTTTGCGATACTGTTATGAAAGAAAATATATGTATTATTTGCAAAGATAAGGCAGACCGCAAATTTATAGTTGATATTCATATGCTGACAATCAAGCACCCAAAAGTGAATCTTTTCGTGCATTTCAATCCCACTGTTTTGAACAATAGTGAAGTTATTGATACTGTGTCTTATTTAACCCGAGTTATCCGCCGCGGCTTTGCAAGGGTATAACATTTTATATTGAGACAGGCGTTCAAAAAGATAGCATCCAAAAACAAATATATGTTCGTACTTGAAAAAAACTTGCCAAACAAAATCGGCCGAGCAACCGTTCTCAAACACTTCACATAAATCATCATTATCATCTTCAAATAAATTATAACGCTTTATAAATACAGAAATGGACTTTATTTAGGTTAGCTGTCATTAACAGCTAATCTAAAACTCAAATAAAATAAACAAATTCAAAAACAGCTGAACAAAATTAATGTCAAATGTTACAAAATTGACATTTATTTTTTTTGTATTGACATTCAGCGTCAACACCCTATTGACATAACATCACGCCTGTAATCCCTGTAAGATTAGACAGCGGTATACCTATAAATAAAAGCACAGCGCCATCTAGTGCCACACTAAGCAACGAGGCTTATGTTGTGGACATCAGAGAGTTAAAACCTTTTTGTTTGTATAAACTCACCCATCATCATAATCTGCCTAGCCTTTTCCCAACTATGTAAGGGTCGGCTTTCAATCCCACCCAAACTACCCAAAACCCAAACTACCCCAGTTATGTTTGAGTCCGTGTATTTTCATTAAACAACTTACCTTCATCAACCAAAGCATCAAATATTTACAAATGTATCCCTATGTTTTACAAGATTACAATGAAAGCCAACATACAGCTACCTTTACAGAATTAATTGCTTTTCCGGCTTCTATAGTGATCCCAAGCCTTCTCTATATAGGATGTACACCTGCCTACTATTCCCTCGGACACTATTACCCCACTATACCCTTAATTACTAAGAGATTACGCCGGTGAATCGAGAAGATTTGGACACGGAATACAAAAGGTGAATGGAAAAAGGTTTTTCTGTGAAGTAATGGTTGGTTTGGGTGTCTAAGCTTTATTTTATTTGAATAGCCATTGGCGTGTTACGGGGGACGGGTCAATACCTAATATAAATAGTAAAGATTCTGTATCCTCCACGAATCATATTTTGTTCAACATAAAGCCAGACACTGCAAAAAACTTAATAAAATTTGAATTTCACGGTCACCTTTACCTAACCTACCTAACCGGTAACCTTTACCTTACCTTCCCATAAGGAAAACAATTTTTAATAATAATATTTAATCTTGAGATAGTCATCAAAACATCTAAATTACCATCACATCAAAAATGTATTACACTACAAATAATATAAATAACGGCCGGCGAATATGATCGAGAAAAGTAAGGGAAATAAATAAATCAATGCTTTATGTAAACCATTTGTTTAGTTCTGCATTAAAAAAAAAAACCATGAACAAAACAAGAATTTGTGTGATAATTATACTACCACTAAAAACCCAACTTAATATAGCATAACATATCCTGGCCAAAAAAACCGAATCGAACATCTTACTCGTCAAAACCCGTTGAATAGTCAAAATCGGTTGAATAGTTTGGTCGCTACGGTGGAACATACGTAACTACCCTTCCTTTTGGCTTCGCCGGTAATAAAAACATTTTTGGTAAGCAAAATAACCGACATCCGACAAAAAAGTGGATAAAATACCTATCCCGGCTTTTTGAAGCCAGTGACTGTTTTGTTTCATTGATGTTTTTACCACCGATTTCCGAAAAAAAATTGCTGGTGGAATACATAACCACCTCTTTTATTAACAGAGTTATTAAGATCTGTTATTTCCTATTTCAATGACACACAATAATCTATTTCCACTGCGTTCAATTAAGGTCAGGCTAAACATAGAACTTCATACTCGTGCATCCAGTTTCACATGAAATGATATATTGCTGTTTCTTGTTAATGTTGTTCTCACAAACTATACTGAACTCTCAAGTGTGTCCTGCAGTATAAATGAATAAGTAGGACGTTACGTATTTGAAGTGGTGTATGAAAGTTTTGTCGTTTCAACATTTTTTTACCTGTAAAAGAGCACTGACTGATATTCGTTTTTTATTGAAGGGTATAAAAATAATCATTTAAAAGGAATGATTGATTATCCTGAGGCGGGGGCTACACTAGGCAGCGATTTGCGATGCGACTGGTAGAGCGAAACGAGAAAAACGTTGGTATGGCTACATTACATAGTATTTTCTAATAAATTCTCTTCAATTTCGCTATGTTGGTGTAGCCGATGCCGTGATTACAGTAATGTTGTTCCGATCGCATAAAGAAATCTAAGATCACTAGTGATGTTTGATGTACAGAGTAGCCATACACGTGAGCATTCATTTACTTGTTTTAATCGCTCATGTGTCGCAGGTCGCGTCACGGCCTTATGTAGCCTCAGCCTAAGAGATGATTTTAGGAGTATGTGGAACATGTGTGTGTTTTCCTCATTTCCGAAAGGAAAGAGATGATCCTCCAACTAGACGGGGGATGTGTCTGGAGGGCTAATAAGTGAGGAGTTTTGGTTCTGATCATAATGTCATTGATGTCGCTGCTGATCTTTTTGGATATTTGGTTATGGAACTAAGCATCATAAATTTTCCATGTATAAAGGGTGGTAACAAACCCTTTTTGATCCAAAAGCTACTTGTTCTTCCGGTCGTCCCAATTTTTTTATTCTGCTCCTAGTTACGGAAATATTGAAGGTCAAGGTTTCAACTCTTTGACACTATTTTTTAGAAATGTAAGATTTTAATGTACTTAATTAACTGCTGATGAAATACAAACTAATTTTTTACATTATTTACAAACTACACTTAATAGAAATAAAAATACAAGTATAAAAAAACGTTACAGGGGTGGAAAATTCTTTAACATCGCTGTCAACTGGAAAAGTCCCCAAAAGGCTGACAGCATTACCATGTTGGATGACAATGCTGATTCCTCTATGACGCTTGCCCTTTTACTATTAAATATGTCTCCAAACTGTAACCTCTTTCGCAAAGTTCGTTTTAATTGCATCAGCTACAATAAAACCAGCAGAAGCAATAAATCGTTAATATATTATTAGATTACCCGATCCTACAAAAACTGGAAAACTACCAGGATCGATTTCGCGAGATACTATTCCCCCTCCAACCTCATTAATCTCTGCATTATCATCACTCTTCCTTCATTCCTATCCCTCTAGTAATATAGAAAATATAAGGCCGAAACCACACACCTGTGAGTTTCCCTTGGTAGATGCTAGCTTATTAAACATAACAAATTGGTAAATTAAATTGTAAGTACACGGGTAATAAACTTTTACTGTCACTTACGGGTTATCTTCCGTGATTATTAATTATTGTGCTGAGCTCCCGGTATTTCAACACTGTAAGTTTAGTTTTTAACCGCGAAAGCCTAAAACAGTGTCCAAGGGTAATTTTCGGAACCGCTGATTCGATTCAGAAAATTCTTTCAGTACCGTTCCTGCCAGCTAAGATCGCAAAAGCGGTCATTGTTAAGCCTGTACAAGTCTTGAATCATCATCTATCTATCGTTAACTTCTGCATTTTGTTTTTGACTATACATGGTTCATTAGTTTTAGTTCGTACGAAGAGATATTTGGGAAAGGGTAATGACCGTAACGGGAAGCTACAATATCGCTGACTGTCATTACCTATAGGATAACTAAAACCTTTTCGTGGGTTAATTTTCGAACCGAAGCCAAGAAAGGGCTGATTAATTTATTTTGCAACATGATACTAGGTATGCATCAGAGTGTGGTCATTGCATTTAACATACGTCATATTTTGGTTTGGAATGAATTAATTCCAAACTTAAATATGACGTATAAACAATGCTTGTCAAGATCGGTCTGTAGATGGATGACCATCAATAACAAACCGAGTTTTGGTCATTCGTAAAAGTTAGACAACCAGCCGTCGGCCTATCTTATCGTATTACCCATTGGCTGGGTCGTGGTTGTGATTGCCAGTCTTTCCATGTAAAATAGACTGGAAACCGACTTCAACATAGCTGTTCAGATGATGATAGAATCAGCACTACTGTGTGTCTACATCCTAAGTTTTACTCCAACGCAGCCTCTGGCAAAACCTTTGTCTCCTCACTATATCACTGCTTTGAACAATTCCTGAGACCTCTTTGTGTCCCTACCTAATGTCAAAATTAACTAGCGGAGAGCACTAATGGAATCTAAGGGACCCTTTTCTCCATTTTAGCCTTTGATGTCCAGTAATTGAATTACTATAGTGACTTATTGCACGGGGTCTCTATTGTCTTCTCTTGACAAGTTAAGACTTGTCGTAGTTGGCTTTGAATGTGCCGCCATTTTGGTCTTTGATATCATCTGTTTGTTTCTCTTTTGTTTATTTTATTGTCCTTCACAGTTTTATTAGTTTTAATAGGAGTGTTCCCATTATGGAGTGTTCCGCTGCTCTCAAAACGATGAAGGAAAACATCGTGAGGAAACCGGCATGTCCTAGAACCAAAAAATCGAAGACATGTGACATCTACCAATCCGCACTGGGCCCGCGTGGTAGATAATAGCCCATTCCCTCTCATTGAGAGGAGGCCGTGTCCCAGCAGTGGGAACATTATAGGCTGATGATGATGATGATGATGATGTTCCCATTAGAAACCTTTTTGATAAGAAAAAGTTAAGATTATTGTATTTCTTGATTGTCGAGGAAGGAAACTATAGAATTGTCTCTTTTTCATCGTTTTCTGGTCTGCTAGACTTAGAGTTTTCTTTAATTGTAGTGGGTTCATCTTTCATAACAATATTAACTCCAACGAGAGCTAAAACAAAGTCCTCAAAGTCTTCATAATTTTATGCTACTTATACAGCAAAATTTGTAACAAGGCTGCGAAGTCAAAACTTTTCTGTGACTTTAATGTCTTGTACTTGACTTACTTAAATAAAAGTATAATTATGTTTCATACATTCTCATCATAATTGCAAAATAACGTTGCTAAAGAATTGTTTCCAACGTCTAACCTTCTGGTTTAACCATTGTGATCTACTTATTTCTTTTGAATGTTTTGATCAAAATTTCCAACTCGGTATGGAAATTTTATCTTGCGTATCGAGAAAATGAGCACCCATAATGCGAATGCGTACAAAACGTACACACATGTTTGGTGGAAATGGGGTACTAGACCGCCATTTTAGATTATTATCGGTGTAATGTAACCTCTTTGGGTTGATCCCGAAAATACGAGAAAAGGAAAACACAAGTTGATAAAATGAAGTACGAAAGTAAATAGGTTTTGCCTCTGACCTGAGCTGTTAACGCGAGCGAGTTTAGTAAAAGTAACATAATTATATTTTTGCTAAGAAACTGATTATTATCCTACACTGTAGGATTATAATCAGTTTCTTAACTAAACTGCTGTATGACCTACAGCAGTTTAGTTTTAAAAAATCCTCAAATTTAACATTATCATAAAAATATGAAAAATAGCGGGCTAAAGTACTCCTTGTGTACTTCTCGCATTGTGAGGAGGTTCCTGTCTCTAGAGCCCTCACCACCTGTACCTTGGACTCGGGAGTAGGGTCCAAGGTACCGGTGGTTAGGGCTCCAATTGCCTAAAGAGAGCCCCGACAGATGTTAGTGGAGGCTTTTGGCCATCAGGCCATTGGCTGTTACGACTATGACCACGGTTACGACAGCACAGTGATAGCCCAGTTTATATTCCACGTGTCGCGGACCTCGTGTGCCAAGTCAAGATATTTTACTTATTTATTTATTTAACACTTCAAGCACATAGTACAAAGGCGGACTTAATGCCATAGGCATTCTCCATTCATAGTCATTATTACTTCTTCTTCTTTTTCAGCTTTCACGCGGCGCGCTGATCGGTCTATCACCACTATGTTAGACTTATTGGTGACAATATAATCCGGTTAATAATGATAGACTGATCTCAGTTGCATGGTCTTGGAAATATTAATATTAGTGAAACGGCTAGTTTTCATTTGAAATAGATGTCTTTACCGCGCGCTCATGCGTGGCCCCCGTAATGTTTATGTTGATAACAAATGTTACTTGGAGTTCAACAGCGGCTGAGCCATCTGTGACCGTGAAGGGTAGGATACCCACTTTTTCGAGTTGGCACACATTTTTTCGGCGTGACCCATCATCATTTCAGCCGAAAGACGTCCTCCGCTGGACATAGGCCTCCCCCAAGTGTCGCCACATTAACCGGTCCCATGCGATTCACATCCAGCAGATTCCCGCAGCCCTCACTAGATCATCCTATCCACATAGTGGGAGGCCTTCCAACACAACGTCTTCCGGTTCGCAGTCGCCACTCCAGAACTATTCGGCCCCATCGGCCACCTGTTCTGCGAGCAATGTGCCCTGCCCATTGCCACTTAAGTTTGGCAATTCTTCGGGCTACGTCGGTAACTTTGTTTCTCTTGCAGATGTCTTCATTTCTCATTCGATCACGCAAGGAAACTCCGAACATAGCCCTCTCCATAGCCCTTCGTGTGAATTTAAGCCTTCTTTGACACGCAACAATGAAATACTACACCCACATATTATAAGCGGCGGCGGCGGCGTGAAGAACAGCAAATTTCTTTTAAAATCTATTGTTCCTTAATTATGTAAGAGCTAATTTTTCTACCTGTTCCGACCCATGTCTACCTGAATATGAATGTAGCACTGTTGGCTTATTTTTATCATTTTTCTACCACATTTTCTATGTGAAAATTGAGGATGATTTCCACCAAATGCCTCGCATCGCATCGAATCGGAAAGAATACTAACTGATGCACCAAAAGACGATTGCGTCCGACAAGATCATACGATTGGCTCCGTACCATCGCTTGCGAACTTATAAAACCCGTTTCGATACGATGCAATGCGACGAAATCATCCTAAAGTAAATATTGTCAAAATCCATTTCTACAAGTTCTCACTATACCTATGTATTTTAAATCTCTTGTTCACCTTACAAAGGAAATACAGCTAGCAATCCTTTTGCGAAACACCCCTGTCTTATTTACCGACTTGCGTATAACCCTCGGGCCAAATATGACGCAATCCCAGGCAATATTGTCACGTCAGCTAGAGGTAAAACAGCCGTGTCCCAAGATTTAAAACCATAAACATCTCTGATTTATAACCCCGCTTCCCCTCTAATAGGCTCACATTTTTACTTGTTTACCCATATTTCTTCACAACACGATTTAAAAATATTTGCCAGTTTTTCGTGCGAACGACGCCTTGAATTATTTTTACTGTATCCAATAAATTCAGTCTGGAATTGAATTTATTGCGCAAATTTCAGATATTGAACGAAGAATGTGTTTGAGAAACGTTAATGGATCAAATATTGAGTTGTTGCATTTTCAGTCTTTGAGAAATAAAGTTGGAAGAGGAAATAAGTAATCAGATGTGGACTGTAAATTCTAATATACTAGCATATGAGAGCAATCATTACTACAGCTCAATCTTCAGGTTAAGCTGCGGTTGCCTAGTCTGGTCTGGGGATGGGTGACCACCCTTACATACCGAGTTTCCTACGTGCCTCGGAGAGCACATTAAGCTTTTGGATCCGGCTGTCATTTGTCCATCTTTGGCAGTCGTTACAGGTGGCTAGTCAGTGGCCCAAAAAGTCTGACAACCAGTCTTACCAAGTGGTATCGTATTACCCTGTATTAACTGGGTTGTGGAGATCATATAGGCAGTCACTCCATGTTAAATACTGGTATTCAGATGCATCCGGTTAGACTGGAAGCCGACCCCAACATACTTGGGAAAAGGTTATGCAGATGATGAATGTTTATTTAATCTTAATCTAGTTTTGTATTTCACGGTTTGTCATTACCCTTATATGAGGAATGTTTTGAGACGTTCAATATTTTTTATTTTTTATTACTTTTCAAATGGTCTTCTTTATTTATCGTGTAGTTAATGCCTAACCTATGGTGTCAGTTTTTATGCCACCGAGGGGCCTCTTATTTGGCTTTTTACATGCCTCAGGCTTCCTCTTGATATTTCCCTTCACCGAAGCAAGTGATAATTAAACAATACGCCCATGAATATGAAGAATCAGAGGTTATATCGGAGAGGTTAATCGTGATTCGATCCTTAGGTTCGATTTCGAGACCATTGACTTAGCAGTCACATCACCAGGCTTAAATAACTGCTATATTCAAATGGTGATTGCTACGAATTAATTTTGTCTTACTTTAATATTGCTTGCTTTTCAACATCTACAGTCGAGCTAAACCCACTGCGGCATAGGCCTATCTTTGTACTCCCCGACCCTTGTACCGCGACGCTGAGCATGTAGCTTTAACCTCTTGTATGCCTCTTGTACACACAATTAAAAAGCCATTGTATCTTGTGTATATCTACGTTCAAAAATAATATTCTGACCCAGCCTGACACTTGCTGTCCTCTCCTCAATGACTCACTAAGTCGAGGCCCGAACCCCACACGGGGTGCCTTTAGTGATTGTTCATTGAATTATGTAAATCTTTAGTTTGTAAGCCCTTGCTGGGGGGGGGGGGGGGCTAAAACAAATTTTTGCCCACCACAGGATAGTCCAGTTACGCAATCAAGCAACCTCAGCGAGTTGCAACTGCGAGTGGTCCTTCCTTAATAAAAAAACTTTTTTGCAAAAAATAAAACCGACTTCAAAAAAAAAACAAAAAAGGTGAATAATAACTATAGCTTCTGAAGTCGGTGACCTTTGTTTGATTGCTCTAGTTTTTTTGTCACCGACTTCAGAAGCTATAGTTATTATTCACCTTTTTTGTTTTTTTTTTGAAGTCGGTTTTATTTTTTGCAAAAAAGTTTTTATTTTTCACTTTTTAGTGGTTCACATGTGCTTGATACATGGAAATTTCATACCGTTACAATTGCAACAAGCCCAAACACAACTATGGTACATTGTCTCATTATGGAGTTCCGTGACTCCTGGCTTCATCATCAGATCTGATAGTAGAATGGTTCTTATCAAACGCAAATGCTTCATTTGTTGTAGAAAATACCAAAAACGCAACACGTTTTCATATAAAATTTGAAGAGTTCCCTCGATTTCGCCAAGATTCCATCATCAGATCCCGACTTGATGGCTATGGGACCATTTGGAAAGAATACCCTTTCCAACAAAAAAAGAATTTTCCAAATCGGTTGGCAAGCAACGGAGTTATGCCCGAACAAACATAAAAAAAAAATAGAAACATCCGAATTGAGAACCTCCTCCTTTTTTAGAAGTCGGTTAAAAAAGGTCTACCTTTGTTTTGATAAAATAAAAACAGACTCTTACTCTTACACAGGATGTTGACAAACTCTTCACAAAGCTGTCAATCAATAATTCTGCATATCAAGAAAATGGGTAACTCCACTATTTTTTTTCCTGAGATACTTTGGGTTTTTTGGGATGAACAATTACATTTTTCGGTAAGACTCAATGTAACGCCCTTAAAACATTGTGCTGACGGATGGGTTGAATAGTACGGGGGTAGTGATGGATTTAAAGTAAAAATCTTCTTTTAAAAACAAGTATTTAAAAGAAAAACTTTTGAAAAAGTGGAAACTTTAACATCTAAAGTCCTCCGTAACTAGGAGGTTTCCAGGTACGGTCTAAAGAACAAAACAAATATCGGTAAGGGGCCACTTACACCCTTTATTATGTCAGAGTCATCGAGATTCTACCCTTGCCAACTATTTTTTAAAGTTTCCGTTTACAAAATCCTTTAAATCGCTTCAAATTCTAATTTCCTGGTAGCACTAACGACCAATTAAGTCCTAGTTTTATTGTTCTCGTTCCAAAAAGGAGCTGTTTCACTAGCGCAGCTCATGAATATTTTATGTCAGTCTTTACTGTCTGCAATTATTCTCCTAACTGAAGTCTAGAATTAAGTAGCTCATCAAATAAGTAAACCATCAAATTACTTCTCCCACTCTGGGCTGAGCGGGAGTAAAAACCATCCATGTCCCTCCCTCGCCCTTTATGTTCCGGGGCCGCGGTTTTTCTTTCGAACAGTCCCGCAGCCAGGCTTCGGCCCTTGAGGCGAGTGTAGAACACGTACGCGCCGTCGACACGGCCTATAGTCATAAGACGGATGGACGGCGAGCTAGCCCATAGCTCACCGTCCACAGGCCGCGCCTACGGTGGCCGGGGGCCACCAAGTGACCCCTGACGCCCGGTGGCCACCACATGACCCCCGATACGCGGTGCGTTTCCCGCGGCGGCTGGAGCGAGAGGTTCTCTCCCTCTCACATTTTTCTGATACCCTGTGTCTTGTTTATGTAACCTATTTGTCCCACCTTCTGCACTTTCTTCCGTGTGGTTTTCTCCTGCCAATCTCTCTGGTCCATAATTATCTTTTTTGAAATTATTTTCGATTTGGTAAAAATCATTTCAAGTGATTATAACTCATTTTCGAATTTTAAGTTAAATATGTTTCGTTTTGTTCATTTATTTCAATAATAAAATATATAAAACATAATTGAATTTAAAATTGCTTATAGACAGATCAATTAAAACGAAGTCTACGATGAAAACGAATCATTTATATCAAAACACCTTATTAACTAAATTAACAACAGGACGACTCGAATGGGGTAGTGGTAGTGAGGCTGCCTTACGTTCTTAGGGTCCTTGGTTTGAATCCCGGTAGGAGCAAATGTTTGTGTGATGAGCATGGGCATTTGTTTCCGAGTCATGGATGTTTATATGTATAATAGGTATGTATTTACAAACAAAAAATTATACAGGGTGGTGATGACAATACGACAATAAATTAAACTACGCATACCTCAAGACGTTCCCAACAAACAAAAAAAAATCGTTTGAAAATATCAAGTAGTTTAGTCACAGGAAATTATTTTTCACCTTCAACACTTGCTACATGATGTATCTGATTTTAAGGAAGCACTAACAGGTTAACGACCCCTTGCCAACTCGCTATTTAAAAACTTTCGCTAAATTTGATTTACTGCAAATTAGACCTTATACCAGGCCAATAAGAGTCATAAAGAGTATCCTTAGAGTTAGATTTTGTCTGTTTTTTTTTTTTAAATTTCGGTTGTGGGTTTTTTATTGTGTAGAATTATTCTTATGAACTAGTATTACGCGTGTTTTCATTTATTGTCGTATTGTCTTCTCCACTCTGTATATGTAGTATGTCAACTATCTGGTGTCCACGACACAAGCCTTGCTGAGTGTGGCACTAGATGGCGTTGTGTGTAAATGTCCAGCGATATTTATTTATTTTATCATTTCCCAAAAATCAAAATCAAAATCAAAATATTTTATTTCACATAGGCCTGGATGGGCACTTATAAAACGTCGAAAAAGGTGCACGGTTCGCGTTGGTCGATTCCATGGAGAAGAACCGGCAAGAAACTCCATGGTTACTCTTTTCAAATCATTTGGTATTACAATATTATTATGTTTCATTACAGCATTAGTACTAAAGTATGGGGGGACAGCGTAGGCCCGACAAAAGGTCGTTGCTTGCTATACAAAAAATGTAAAACAAAAGGAATATTTAACAAAAGTTAAACAGCATCCGGGAATCTAAAAGGCCTTCAATGTTCACTCATTCACAAATAATAGGTAAAAAAGCATCTATACAAAGGTAAGTAAATAAAAAAATAAAAAGAATATTTAATTAAAGAACTAAATTAAACAAGTGACACAAATATTGTCATCAGTGCTGTAACTATTCTGAGCAAAATATGAGAAAAAATGATTTGAAAACTACTGTAATAATCTGAATCAAAAGAAAAAGAATAATGAGATTGAGAATAGTTAGAGACATCCACAAATCTGTGCCGTTTATGAGCTACCAGGGAAGCCGCATGCGCAGAAGGAATCATAGCCAAACTTCTTTGTCATCAACGTAGTCCTTGATTTTGTAATATGCTTTTTTCATAAGGACACGTTTAATATAGTTCTTGAACTTTCCATCGGTCAGTTCTAGAACTGACTTTGGCAACTTGTTATAAAAGCGTATACTGTTTATAATAAAAGACTTGCTAGTTTTTGTTAATCTGAATTTAGGTATTACAATTTCATGTTTACTGCGTGTATTTTTATTGTGGAAGTCGCTTCTAATTTTGAAAAGCCCTCGATTTTTACGGACATATAAAATACATTCAAAGATATAAAGTGAAGGCAGAGTTAGTATATCGATCTCTTTGAATTTTTCTCTGAGTGACTCGCGAGGACCCATTTTATAAATCGCGCGGACTGCCCTTTTTTGTAGTATAAAAATGGAGTCAACGTCTGCTGCTGATCCCCACAGCAGGATGCCGTAAGACATAATACTGTGGAAATAAGCATAGTAAACTAACCTAGCTGTGGCTACATCCGTTAACTGCCTTATTTTCCTAACTGCATATGCAGCTGAGCTTAACCTACCTGAAAGAGTTCTAATGTGCGCGCCCCACTGTAATTTTGAATCTATAGTAATCCCTAAGAATACAGTTTCCGCTATAACATCAAGTTTATTGCCGTCAAGATTTAAATTAAGATCACGTTGTGGTACATTTGGTAAGGAGAATCTTAAACACTTAGTTTTGCTTGCATTCAATAAAAGATTATTAGCAGCGAACCATTTTGAGAGAACGGTTAGACTTTCGTTAACATGTTGGACAAGCGTATCCTTTCTATTTATTTTAAAAATTAGCGAGGTGTCATCAGCAAATAAAATTATATCTGATAATTTGGCCATCATGTAAGGGAGATCATTAATGTACACAAGAAATAGGAAAGGACCGAGAATTGAACCTTGGGGCACGCCTATCTTGACTAGAGACCCGGAGGACGTCGCCCCATTTACATTTACTTTTTGCTGCCTGTTTGATAGATAAGAAAGAACCAGATCAGCAGCTTGACCACGAATTCCGTAGTGGTGTAATTTACACATCAGTGTGTTGTGGTCCACGCAGTCAAACGCTTTAGAGAGATCACAGAAAATGCCAATGGCATCTTGGGACTTCTCCCAGGATTCCAAAATGTGAGTGATAAGTTTAACTCCCGCGTCCGTTGTCGATCTGCCCTTCGTGAATCCAAACTGCTGACTGTGCAAAATCCCATTTGAGTTAAAGTGAGATAACATCTGGTCCAGCATGATTTTTTCATATATTTTACTCAACGCTGGAAGCACAGATATAGGTCTATAATTAGAGGGATCACTCTTACAACCAGATTTGAAAATTGGTACTACTTTACTAAGTTTCATTAGATCAGGGAATTTACCGCTATCCAAACATTGATTGAATATGCCTGTCCCATCGCTGTTATCCAGAAACGTGCCCAGAAGACTGACAACATTGCCACTTTGAATGAAAATGCCAATAAGCTGTATGTAATCCAACAAGAAATCCAAAAAAGGCCTGAAATACCTACAACGAACGACACCTTTCCCTCATTGCTCAGTAAATCCCGAACTAAACCAGAAACTGAACTAACTTAGTTTATTAACCCCAAAAAGTAAACGAGCTTTTCCGTAACTCGAGTTTCTTCATTCATTTACTGGTGACCTGTAATACAGGTTTTTTTAAATCCTACTTCAGGCACCAGCTCTCGCAATGTGAATTTGTATAGTTCTTAACTGTTATGTGCTACAAAACCATTGTGAGAGAAAATAAATGAATTTATTATTATTATTATTCACCCCAAACAAAATCACAGTAAGTCTTTCAAAGGTTTATCCTTGATAAAGACCTCGGTAAAAACTTCTACTAACTGCTGGGAACTTGGTTCCGCTAGTTTTTCTTCAAAAACGACTAGAAAACAGAATGTAGCTCGAGAATCCCGCGCAATACCTAAAATAATTTGTTTTTAGCAAAAGATAAGATAAAAATGTAGTTTGCAGATAATTAGCAGATAGTAAGTAAATAAATATCGCTGGAGATTATACACAGCGCCATCTAGTGCCACATTAAGCAAGGCGTGTGTCATGGTCACGAAACACTTGATATACTACATTATATACTTTTAATTTGTACATACATACATATTATACATGTAAACATCAATGACTCTGAAACAAATGTCCATGCTCATCACACAAACATTTGTTCCTACCGGGATTTGAACCCGGGACCCTAAAAACGTAAGGCAGCCTTACTACCGCTGCGCTTAATTCGGGTCGTCAAATAGTGGAGAGTACAGTACAATAAGAGATAATATCAGTTGTCACATTTTAACCTAGAGAGGTTGTCGTCTGATTAACAGGACAAAGATCAAATTGGAATCAGCCTCTTTTATATGGTGGCACTGACAATACGAGTACGTAAAAATATGGGTAATAATATTTCATAAGAATACTTAAAAAGGCACCAAATCAACCCTAAAAACCTTTTTTTTTTCAAATAAACTAAATATAAAGAAAGAAAGAAAGAAAGAAAAAGCATTTATTAGCCCGCACAGGACAAAACACATCAAAATTATCAGTATAAAACTTACACAGAAAAAAGAACAAATCATATATTTGTTCTTTTTTCTGTGTAAGTTTTATACTGATAAATTTAAAAATTAAAAGAAACGAAACTCGTCCTGTACGAGGCCAAAAGGCTCCTATCTCAGCATGGTGCTGTAACATTTAAAATAACATAAGACTGTTTACAGAATACAACTCTATCACTTTAAGACCAATATGTACCAATACTTATTGCAAATAAATGATTATGATTATGATTATGATTACTAAATATTGATTCTTTCACATCAGATATCATCATCATCACCATTTCAGGTGAAAGACATCCAATGCTGGACAAGGACATAAGCCTCCACCAAGTGTCGCCATATTAACCGGTCCCGTGCGACTGGAATCCAGCGAATTTCCGCAATCTTCACTCGGTAATCGTTCCACCTAGAGGGAGGTCTTCCAAGCTTTGCTATAATTTGCAATAATTCACGTCTGGAAATAAAAATAACGAATTTGGAAAAGGTTTCTTTCGCAAAAAAAGAAACTAAACGGTCATCTTTTTAAATGATTGATCCTTTTTCTTTGAGGCGTACAAATAATAAAAATCAATCGATGTTTTAATCTGTTTTGATTAATGTTGTATGATTTATCTATATTCATATAATACAGCAGAAGAGTTTGTTTGTTTGGTTGAACGCTAATCTCAGGAACTACCGGCTCGAAGTGAACAATTCTTCTTTGCGTTGGATCGTCCATTTATCGAGCAAGGCTATAAGCTTTATAACATCACGCTAAAACCAATAGGAGCGGAGCAGCAGTAAGAAATGTTGCAAGCGGGAAAAAAGCTTGATGCATTGCGTTATCAAAACTTCACGCGAACGAAGTCGCGGGCAGAAGCTAGTTACACAATAAAATAGGGATACCTATCTAAGGTTTTGGAAAATTTAATATTTTTCCCTCCATATTATATTAACTCTTTTTTGGTCTGTAGATGAAAGAAAATAAAAGAATATCAGATTACTCCGTCCGTAGCTTATCTTGAAAGCCATTCACAAAGAATTTTCTAGTCGTCTTTGACTCGGAGATTGCGTTTGGAATGGAATTTCAATTAATTTTAGATTAGAGCGTCTTCGCTGAGTCTATTTGCTTCATCATGTACAAGCATTAGATGACATGTGTAATTGCAGTTGTATATATTGCATTATTAGTTTAGTATGTTTATTGGCATCGCCTGAATAATTAAAATAAGGAATTTAATAAAGGGTTAAAAAAACCTCTTCACGAAGCCGAAAGGCACTTGTTTTCCCCATCATTGCGATCATTTTTTGTTCTACACCATACCTGAGAACCTTCTAGTTACGGAGATATGGGGGGTCAAAGTTACAACTTTTTGACAAGTTTTTTTTTTAATACTAGTTTTTTTTGTAAGATTTTGACTTTTATCACCTCCACGGCGCCCGTACTATTCAATCCACCCATCAGCACAATGTTTTTAGTGCGTTATATTGAGTTCTACCACAAAACATGATTTATAACCTCAAAAAGAAAAGTTTTTTCCCAGCAATATTTCTTGCGTAAAGTTACTTGGTTTGATGTAAATGCTTGGTTAACGGCTTTGTGATGAGGTGGTTTACACCCTGTATATTGGCAATCCTCAATTTACTGCCTCCTTGGTCTAATGGTCTGAAACGTGGTCTACGACTGCTGAGCGTGATATCCTTTTTTTTTTTTTTTTTTAAGGATGGGAAATCATCAAATGACCCCCCCCCACTCTGGGCGGAGCGGCAGGGAGTGTCAGACTCTTACTGACTAAAAACCATCCATGTTCCTTCCTCGCCTTTTACGTTCCGGGGCCGCGGTATCTCTTTCGAACAGGCCCGCAACCCCGGCAGGCTTCGGCCCTTGCGGGCCCCTCTCCTTTTGCTGACATCTCTTTGAGGCGCGCGTGGAACACGAACGCGCCGTCGACACGGCCTGTCGTCGTCGTTAGACGGCCGGACGGCTAGCTAGCCCATAGCCAGCCGTCCACAGGCCCGAGCGTGATATCCTGCCGAGAGAGGGCAGTGTGTTATCGATAAATCTGGAAAAAAATATGTAGGGGGAATTCGGGATCGCGCTCCCGGTTCCAGAAGCCCGCGACCCGAAAGTTACGAACACCAAAGGAAATCATCAACTTCTTTTTCATACCTTGCAATTAACACTCCCCCTTTTTAAAATTTTGTTGGATATAGTAATTTCAAACAAAATATCTCCCTCATTTTTCAACTGGTAACCAAATTAATTCGAGTTTTAATTTTCCTCGTAAAATCCATTTTGTTTATGGCTATTGCTATCCAAATAATCCCTGTCTTTTGTTCCAAAATATTTATATGTACAATAAAACGTAGCTGGACCGATATGTCCATTATTACCGGTCATATATCAGGTTGAATGATCTCTTTGTTGTGTTTTTCATTCAATGGACCATCTATACTGGTCCATACACCATATTTCATGGATAGCTGATTTTACTGATCTCATAAATATTTTTGATCGTCTATATTTTGATCACGTAAGCAAGTATTGTTACACATTTCTTTTGTAACATACTTCTGGGTTTACTTCTGTGATAAAATTTTATTAGCTCGTACTACAGCTTTGCTAATAAACCTAGCTTAGATAACCTGCTGCCGGTCATCAAAATTGTACCTATCTTTTTCACGACTGATAATATTTTCTAGTTTAATTGATAGAGTGTTCTCATTATTCATCTACATGACCGTGTTTCTTCTACCATTCTCCCTGTCAGGCGACACGGTATCATTTATTCCTCTCTCTTTCATTTAATTTCTCACACAATCCGTCTATCTTTTCTTTGGCCTTCCTCTTTCTCTGTATCCATCAACATTTATGTCCATCACTCTTTTAGCCACATCGTGCGATTCATCATTATTGCTATGCAAACCAAACTCAAACTCAAATAATTTATTTCAATTACACCATTACGGCACTTTTGAATGTCAAAAATACAAAGATAAATCAAAGCTACAGTCACAGACACAAGGCATAATAACTTGAGAAAGTACTGTAGTGTGGAATCTAACTGAACATTATTTGTCTGCCCGTTGAGTATGTTTTGACGGCTGTACTACTTAATATGGGTATATCAATTCGATTATAATGATATTTTAAAAACATGGGACCCTGGTGACTGAAGCTTTTTTTTAATTTGAAATCCCTAAGGTCAATTATAATATTAAGGCGATTACAAGAGCTAAACGCGAGTTTTATAATTACTAAAAGTATATGATTCACTGCTATAAACAAGACCAGGAAAATGTATGATATACTTCAGGATATATACTAGCATGATATTGTTTTGAAAACATAATACAATTAATTTGGCTCGATAAAAAGAAATCACGAACTTATCTCTAAAAATATCTTTAAAACAATAAAAAACATACTAATATGCATGCGATCATTCAGATATTTTGGCAAATAATTCTACAAGCAATATTTTAGCATGATATTGTTTCAGTTTTTTGATCCAATCAATAGTTTTTTTGTAAATCGATCCAAACCACTCATTTCGCGCTATTTGGCCCGCAGTGGCTGACGTAACAACCACTTTGTAGTGCAAGCTGATTAGAACTTTATTCTAACAGCATTTAAAACGAAGTTTGAACCACCAAAAATAGAGTTGCTAATTTAGCTCGTCTAATCGCCTTAAATCCACAATGGTCACTTATTTTGTTTTAACAGTCATTTCTCTTTGTCGTAGAATTGGATCTGGACTACCTGGAGAGGGGCGGAGGGGGTACCCTGACAGTGGGCGGGGCTCCAAGCCTGGAGCCAAGTCCTGACAGCCTTGACCTCGTCAAAGTGGTGCTACTTGGGGCCCCTGCTGTTGGGAAGACTAGCATTATACAGGTAATTAATTACTTATTTTTAAATACACATCAACTTATCCGTCAAGTTATTGGCATCAATCAATTAAGTATATATTTTCGACATCAGAATAATTATTGTAATGCAAACAAACAAAGGGAGAGGAAGACCAAAGATATACCAACGATGTATGGAGGAATGATATGATAAAGGAGTGAAAGGCAGCGTCACGGTTGACGGAGAAGAATGAAAAAATACGTGTAACACAAACCACAAGTACCATTGGACAAGAACAGAAAGATATTGCATGCAAACAAACAAAATCTTTAACAAAACCTAGTACTAGTATAAAATAATCCGAAGATATGTACCAACAAAACTCGGCAGGACTAACAAAATGACTCCGACCGATGTAAGCAAGCTTTGTTTTTGATGAAAAATATACAGCAAGATAGCAACTCTGGTTCATTAGCAGAATGGACGATGGTAGTTTATTTTCCTCTGTAAATTCGTTGCAAGCATAAAATTCTTTGTATTCTGATAACTTTAGCAGTCGACCTAGTCGTTTTGAGATAAACCTGCACTGAAGGACTCATGCGGGTTCAGATAGTTTTGCTCTTTATTCAGCTAGACAATGCAATTTCTGTAACTATCTCAGAGTGCGTCCTGTCTAAAACACAGAACGGGAGTTTTTCCATACAAACGTGTTTTCTCCCTGGATAATGCCAGTACGGCAATATTTTCTTTTCCAAAAAAATATATGACCACTATACAGGGTGTAAACCACCTCATCACAACTTTACGCAAAAATTATTGCTGGGAAACAGCTTTTTTTTTTTGAGGTTATAAATCATGTTTTGTGGTAGAACTCAATAACGCACTAAAAACACTGTTTTTATATGGATGGATTGAATAGTACGGGAGTCGTGGAGGTATTAAAAGTCAAAATCTTACAAAAAAAATTGTATTTAAAAAAACTTGTCAAAAAGTTGTAACTTTGACCCCCCATATCTCCGTAACTAGAAGGTTCTCAGGTATGGTGTAGAACAAAAAAGTGATCGCAATGATGGGGAGCACAAGTGCCTTTCGGCTTCGTGAAGAGGTGTTTTACACCCTTTATGTTTTCCTTTTTTTTCCATAAATATTTTAAAGAGATATATGATCCTTTAAAACCTTAAACAATTGGGCAAATCTTACGCTGTGTTCAAAATTTCCGATTCCAAAAATAAATTTGACTAGATTAAATTATAAACGGAAAATCTGTGTGCCTTTCTTCGGTAGCGTACTAGCTCCCAAACGGATGCTTTTTAATTAGTTTTATTTTTTAATTTGAATTGTGGCTTCACGTTTGAACATGATCGTGGGTTTTTATTTATTTGTTAATAGTTCACAGTACATTTAATATGCCAGTTTTGAACTAAGTTTTAGCCACATACTTAATAAAGCATGTGCTCTATTACGTATTACATAACTACACACATGAAAAGTGTCTAGGGATCAAGCATTTTTATGCGGATTTCTTGAGATTGAGATGTGGCTTTGTAATAAATTTATGATTTTATAAATTTATATGGATCCTTTTTGGTGCATTTCATAATTTGAATCAGGAACTGTGAATAAAATTCGAGTAAAAGATGAAAATCAGCTGTCAATATTTTCCCTATAAAAACATACAACGCATTGAAGACATTATTAGTGCTACTGTTTCCCTACTACTGATTAAAACCAACGTTATTATGGAGCGGCGACGTCATTTAAGCAGGGAAGAAATGCTCAGAGCCGTGGGAATGATAGAAGCTGGTTCCCGGCAACGTACTGTGGCTTTAGCTCTGAATACAAGTCAGAGTGTTATCAGTCGACTTTGGACAAGTTACCGAAGCACTGGTACCGTGGCTGAGCGCCATGGAGGACGGTATCGCTGCACCACACGGAGACAAGACCGATACATTCAAATCTTAACTCGAAGAGCTCCAACAATAACCGCCATGATGTTAGCCGTGAGGCTTCATCACTCTTCAGGGAACTTAATTAGCGACCAAACAGTCAGAAACCGCTTGCATGAAGTGAACCTTCATTCCCGAAGACCGCTACGGGTACCACCTATAGTAATGCACAATCGTAGGATTCGATATCAATGGGCTCTTGAACACAGAAATTGGGCAGAAGAACAATGGCGTTTCGTGTGCTTTTCTGATGAGTCTCGTTTTGGTATGAGACCGGATACAAGACGTATACGACACTGGAGAACCCCTGGACGCCAACAGCGATTAAAATCCTGCCAGGAAGTCCATCCTTATAGTGGTGGAACCATCATGGTATGGGCGGGTATTTGGATCGGCGGAAGAACTGAGTTGATTTGGATCAGAGGCAACCTCAACGCTCAAATTTATGCTGAGACGATTGTATCAGACGTCATCGTTCCTCTACAAGTGCAAATCGGTCCCTTATTTCAGTTAATGCATGATAATGCACGACCGCACACCGCAAGAGTTGTAAGACAGACTCTCGCCGCAGCTAACATCAATGTCCTGCCCTGGCCTGCTCAGTCGCCAGACTTGAATCCGATTGAGCATGCATGGGATATGCTACAGAGAAGAGCTCTGCCGAATATGGAGGGTATCCAGTCGCAAGAAGACCTTTTTTTGTTGTTGCAACGAACATGGGCGGCCATTCCACAGCGTGATTTGGATGAACTCATTTTGAGTATGCCAAACCGATGTTCTTGTGTTGTTAGTGTTCGCGGTAGAAACACGGATTATTAATTGTTTAAGTTACCCAATAAAATTTTAAAGAAAACTGTTATTTCAGTCTTGACTTTTGTGTTAGTGGTTCAAATGTCAAAAATCCCTTTATTAGGAAAATGGCAAATTTCTTTATTAATGCAAAGGTGACTTGGTTTATCGTTACTGTGACAAACGAAAACACTTTATTTGATGAATCCTTAAAGAAAATTTTAATTAATATCAATCAGGAGAAAAGTTATTGCAAAAATATATGTTGATCCCTGGACATACTAAGATTTAGTTGTTTAGTTAGGCCGTGTTCTATGTCCATCTTGTAACGTCAGGTAAAATGAAGATGTTTGAACATATCATAAAATAAGTACTACTGTCTACGTCAGTATGTTATGTGTTTTAAAACTATAGGGCCGTTTTGTACCTGACTTCTTTGAGAAGAAATAGCCAAAACTAGCTGCCCGTGTGTACTGTCTCTGTTAAGATCTTTAAAAGTCCTCATTTGACTAAACCAAGATTATTTCATGATTTCACACAGATTTGGTTTCTGTGGTGGTCTTTTGCAGAAAGAATCACACTGATTTGAGTGGACCTGTCAAGTCAGAGTAAGCATTTTTAATCGTCAAGGAGCTCTATTCTGATCAAGCTTTCAATCTAACACGAAAGTACCTAACGCTCAATATATGTTTCGTACCACCTTATAGCCTTACTATAGGTAAACACCTTTGAAAACAACAAAGAGTTAATCCACCTCATATTTATTCCATCTCCAACATAATACAGAAATTGCCTTTCACACAATAATGCCTTCATATTTCGGGAACACGAAAATACCCGAAACACCCGAATAAAAGATTTACTGCCGTCAATGGAGCTCACATTCGAATGACTCGCCGTATTTTCCGATTCATTAGCTATGCGTATGATTTTAGGATTTCAGGCGTGAAAAACGAATTCCGCATTACGGCTATTTCCATGATGTGGCTTTTATAAATATGTGTGTCTGGGTATGTGTCGGTAGAAATTAATGAGTGGATATCATATCGATGAGTGAATTTCATCTCGATGAGTGAATTTTATCTCGATGAGTGAATTTTATCTCGATGAGTGAATTTATTTCGATAAGTGAGATTTTTACACCATAGTATGAATTGTCGAATTTTTCTATCAATAATTTTGAAGTGAAAATTTCTTTAGGCGCGTTGAGCTATTTTTGTTTGAATAATAATCATGAAACTCGCGTGACCGTCACGTACTCTCTTCGTAGCACTCGTGGCTACGCCGTAGCGGAGTCGTCTACGAGTTTTCACTTTTATGGGCAGTCCCCAAAGACTGTCCCGCATGATTTAGTGCTTTTATTTTAATGTGGATACACAATTATAACATTAAAGTATATTTTGAAGAATTTGGTAAAACGTAACTTTTGATACCTACGCCCTAAATCTACATTCTAAGAATATTTAATATCTACTCTGTTTCTCGAAATCCAGAGGGAACCCTGACACAATATTTCAAATCTTTTTTATTTATACAGTCCCAGACCAGACTCATAAAAAAAGTACATGAAAAACCGCTTGCTTAAATTAAAACCGAACTTTTTTATTATTAAGATACTTCTGAATCGCTTTTTCACAAAAAAATAATAGCTACCTATAAATCATGCCTTCACTCTTCATTACATAAAAATACGAATACATTTTGATCAAATACAATTCAGCAATGACAGATAAGATATTACGGTCATATCACAACGTCGCATCGTCTTTCATAAACGCCTGACACATGATATGTAGTAGGGTTATATTACTCTTATTATATTGTAGGTAGATCGTTAACTATCTGGGGCACAGGCGAAAACGTCGGGAAACAGAATGCTTAATTACATTACTTGATATTCGGGTTGTGTTGAATGTGATATGAAAAGTTATTCTTACCATTATACTATTTTGGGCCCTATCAGAATATTTATTTATTTTATTTACCAGCGCTGTGACGTTTTTTTTAATGTTACAGCACCATGCTGAGATAGGAGCCTTTTGGCCTCGTACAGGACGAGCATCGTTTCTTTTAATTTTTAAAATATATATTTGTTTTTTGTATAATTAAACATACTACATCTAAAACTACATATAATTACAAAAATAAAACTAAACATAAAACTAGTACTTACACAATATATATACAACAATGTCAATAGGACACTTAGGCGTCAAAATACTCCTCCGCATCGCTGTCATCGGGAAACGTGCCCAGAAGACTATTTTTTTGTATAAGTTTTATTAGTAAGTTTTACGCAGATAATTTTGATGTGTTTTGCCCTGTGCGGGCTAATAAATGTTTTTTCTTTCTTTCTTTTTTTTTTTTATTTTGTTACTATTATACTATTTGTCTGGACAATGTATTTGTTGGGCGTATTATGGATAACATTTCTGGCGTGTGCGACAAACATCATAAATTCTGGAATATCTTTTGTGTTGTATGATATATGAATGAAAAGCCTTATCTTTACTTTTTCTATAAATCAAGTTTTACTCAGCATTTATCTGTACGTAGGAGTAATGCTTGGATCCTGTTTTTAAAAATAATTTAATATTGCGCAAAAAATGTATTATTGAATTGAAACATTTCTTTTTGTCTGTATTATCTGGTTCTGTGTATATAATACGATGGCACACATGGAGATCGCTCAACAGGGGATCAGAAAACAATACGTCAAAATGATTGATTGTGTATCTAACGTTACTTTTTTCTCGTGTTTATATGCCCATGCGACGTTGTTAACGTATCATTATTCACGTCTGTTTCAGTATTTTTCATTACATTAACGTATTTCTGCGTGTCATTTGTAATTTGTCAAGCCTAATTTTTTTCGTAACATTATCATAAATAATATTCATCCATTCTATTTAAAATACCGACGGAAAATAAAGACTATACAATTTTCACGGCCTATTTTAGCAAACTACATACCTCTCAGGTAAATTACTATGACAGACGAAGTACTAGGAGAATATGGACCCGTTAGAGCTTTATTGCATGTTCTCTCAACACGTGCTAAGAGGTGCTTGAAAAGTGATGAGTTCCAATATTGCACTATGCCACGATAACGAGCATTGTTAACCTCCTCCACTTTTAAAATGACGAGAAAATGTACCAGGAGCTATGAAAGGGGGTGGAGGTAAAGAGGTTATTGTCGAGCCATAAACGATCGACTAGCACTAACTATCGGAGGGTAAAATGATGTTTTAAACTTTCCTACATAAGAATTTAAGTGGCGCATGAAAATGAGTTACTGAATATACAACCTTTTTTTTTTGTTTATACTAAACCCGAAAAGGGGTCATTGTACTCATCATTTTGAACAACTTTTTCTATGGGACGAACCCTGAAATCGCGAAAAAAAAATCAGCTGTTCCCTACATTTATGTTCGCATAACTCGTCAAAATGTAGGGAACAGCTGATTTTTTTTTCGCGATTTCAGGGTTCGTCCCATAGAAAAAGTTGTTCAAAATGATGAGTACAATGACCCCTTTTCGGGTTTAGTATAAACAAAAAAAAAAGGTTGTATATTCAGTAAAAAAAAATCAGCTGTTCCCTACATTTATGTTCGCATAACTCGTCAAAATGTAGGGAACAGCTGATTTTTTTTTCGCGATTTCAGGGTTCGTCCCATAGAAAAAGTTGTTCAAAATGATGAGTACAATGACCCCTTTTCGGGTTTAGTATAAACAAAAAATAACCCTGTAGAGTTTTGCTCAGAATAAAATTTGATGTTAAATAAAAGGTTTATTATGAGGAGCTCGTGGCTAAATAGTTACAACCGCTTGGGACGATCTTGAAGTTAAGTCGTGCTTGTCGATAGGCTGGTCTGTGTGACAAACCATTACATAGCGGTGTAGGGAATACACCTATATTTAATTTATGTATTTATATTGCATATTACACAACACAATATATTTATATACAAACAGACTTATTTACATCACCGGCATCTTATATTGACAACATCAATATAATATCGGATGATGCCGGGACGCTACACTGGAATCGCACCGCGGCCGGGCCACCTACGTCATCGTTAATCATTTTTGAAAACGTAATGAATTTATTATTATAGTCAACTCGTTTTTATCATCATTTCATTGCTGAAGTTTCTGGATTTTTTGTATATAAACTTTTGCCCAAGTCCTTTATCAGAAAAATTAAAATTAAGTTCCCAAAAAATCGTTGGGAATTTGCCTTTTCCTCTTCAAAATTTTCCCCGATCCTCGCGTAATGCAATATGGCATCAGACATGTACATTTGTAACGGCTCATCAGTTATTCTATGAATATTTGACTACACGATCAACTTGAGACTACCTATGAATACGGCAGCGCTCGGCTTATTCTTAATTAACTTTGCAGAAGATATTTGGTGAATTCGATCTACTGAATTAAAAATGGATTTGGACGAGTTTGGTTAAAATGATTAAAATTGGATGAAACTTATTTACCGTTTGCAAACGGAATATGAATTGGTTATAATTTTTTGTTTCATAATAGTATTTTTCAAGAGGAAATACTTTTCCTCTTGAAAAATACTGAATTTTTTTCATAATGGCTGCTTGAATTTTTTTTTTTCATAATGGTTGCTTTTGGCTAAATCAATGGGTTATTTTTGTGGATTTAACTCAAACTCAAAGCATTTATTTCAATAAGACCATTAAAGTACTTTTGAATGTTAAAAATACAAAACAAAAGCAAAGCTATAGTCACAGTCACTAGGCATAGTAACTTGAGACAGTACTGTATTTGCCCATTCCCTAACGTAGGTCTCTATGGAGAAGAACGGACAAGAAACTCCATGGACACTCTTTTAAATCAAAATATTGTTACAAAATCTTTGTTACATCATTCATGTTGTGATTATACATATTATGAGAACGATGTAGAAATACGTGCACATTGAGAGCGTCCAGAGAAAAGATTAAATCAACAATTTGATATTAGGTAATTCAAATTAACCGTGGCAGCTTAGAGAGGTCTAATCCCAACTGACAGTGCCCGTTCACGAACATGACGCATGTATCATTCATTTCATTTGAACTTGATCTTCATCATTTTGAACTTTATCATTCACTAGCTGACCCGCGCAACTTCGCCTGCGTCACGTAAGAGAGAAAACCGACTAAAACCCGTTTTTTCAACATTTTTCATTCCTGCTCCGCTTCTAATAATTGTAGCGTGATGTTATATAGCCTAAAGCCTTCCTCGATAAATGGACTATCCAACACAAAAATATTTTTTCAATTCGAACCAGTAGTTCCTGAGATCCAAACAAACAAACTCTTCTGCTTTATAATATTAGTATAGATTTCAATCTCCATACGGTGGTGTAGGCAGAAAACATGAAATGCCATCTGCTAAGATCTTTATAAGGGTGTTAAACGACCCAAAACAAAGCCGAAAGGCACTTGTTCTACCCGTCATTGCGATAAATTTTTGTTTCAGACCATACCTGGGAACCTACTAGTTCTAGAGATATTGGGGGTCAAAGTTCCGTCTTTATCACATTTTTTTAAATACATATTTTTAATGTAAGACACCTCCAGCCTCCACGACACCCGTACTATTCAATCCATCCAGCAGCATAATGTATTGAGTGCGTAACATTGAGTTCTACCGTAAAACGTGATTTTTCACCCAAAAAAAAAGTCCTTTCCCTGCCCTATCAGAATATCAGCGCTGTGACGTTTTTCTTTTAAATGTTACAGCACCATGCTGAGATAGGAGCCTTTTGGTCTTGTACAGGACAAATTCTGTTTTGTATTTTGTTTGTTTTTTCTTATGATTTCGTTATTTTTATATATTTTTTTATTCTCTCATTATGTTTACTTTAAACTAGTGTTATAATCACAATTTTACCATTTTTTTTTCATGTGTTGTTCTGTCGGGCTAATAAATGCCTTTTCTTTCTTCTTTCTTTCTTTCTTTCAATAGTTTTTGCGTATAGTTACTTAGTTTGATGTACAGAACTTTAGTTAACTTCAACAAGCTGTCTAGATTCCTCCGTGCCTCCGAAATCACGTTAAGCCGTTGATCTACGCCGTCGTTTTTATATCTTTGACAGTCGTGACAGATATTTAGTTAGTGCCCTGAAAGTCTGTACCCCTTGGTAAGTCTGACAACCAGTCTTACCAAGGGGTATGGTATTACCCAGTACTAACTTAGTAGTTGGATTGGAGGCCGACCTCAACATTGTTGGCAAACGGTTAGGCAGATGAGGAATTATTTGAATGTCTTTTAAGGGTTCCATACCTCAAAAGGTAAAATAAAAAAGCGGCCAAGTGCGAGTCGGACTCGCCCATGAGGGGTTTTAGAAAAAACTACTAACTAGATCTCGTTCAAACCAATTTTCGGTGGAAGTTTACATAGTAATGTAAACAGTACATCATTTATTTTATTTAGTTTTACGAGTATCATTCTCTTATTTTAGAAGTCACAGGGGGGGGGTACATTTTACCACTTTAGAAGTGCCTCTCGCGCAAACTATCCAGTTTAGAAAATAATATATTAGAAACATCAATATCATTTTAGAAGACCTATCCATAAATAACCCACAGGCATAGGTTTTATGAAAAAAGAAATTGAGTGTCTGTTTTAAGTATGGGAAACTCCTAAGGTTTTTTTGTTTTTTTTTTCTATTTTTGTGTGAACATCTTAATGCGGTTCACAGAATACATCTACTTACCAAGTTTCAACAGCATAGTTCAGCATAGTTTCGGAATAAACTGGCTGTGACATACGGACGGACAGACAGACAGACAGACATGACAAATCCATAAGGGTTCCGTTTTTTGCCATTTGGCTACGTCCGTAGCCAAATGGCAAAAAACGGAACCCTTATGGATTTGTCGTTGTATGGATGGAGTTCCTAAAAAGGAACCCTTATACGATCACTTTCTTGTCCGTCTGTCACCACCGATTTTCTCAGGAACTGGAGGAAATAGCAAGTTAAAATTCAAGCCATATACTGAGGTTTATAGTTCTTATTAGGTATAGAAAAAGCATTAGGTGTCCTGACAACACGACAAAAAGATATGTAGACTTTTGCGAGAACTTGTAAGTACCAAAATTTACCTTATTTTTCAACTCTTTTTATTTTTTGGAAGTTTTTCTTAACTTTTTCTCTGAGACCTTAGGTACTTTAACCAAAATTGACAATTCTAGGTTATCCGGAAGTACCCTATAGGTTTTGAGTCAAAAACCTTCATGGTTGTTCCCGTTGACCTAGAATCACGGAATTTGGCGTAAAGCAATTATGTTACAGCAGGAAACAATCTGAAAACCGTAAATGAGAAATGATAAATGATCTTTATTTTGTAAGTAGGTTTTCACAAACACTTTTACACGTCAATTTTTTTTTTAAACTAGATGGGGCCGGTGTTTCGTACCTGACTACTCTGAAAAGAAACAGCCGAAACAAATTCAGAGGTCATAGTCTCTTTTGAAGTCCAGACGTCATAATCTTGCTCAATTCACATGAGGACCATGTAGATATAAGTGTCTGAGATGGTCTTTTGAAGAAAGAACCATACAGATTTGAGTAAACCTGTCCAGTCAGTGCAAGCATTTGTCAGTTATCGTGTAGCTCGACTTATAACACAAGGAGCTCAACGAAACGACGAACAATACCAAAGAAACGACATTTGGGTAGGTCACTTATAGAACTCAAACTGCCAGACGGTAGAGGGGTAAAAAAAAAATGAAACCCACATGGTCCTCACATTCACAAAAAACACAAAAAATAAAATAAAATTAATAATAAAAAGTAAATAATTATGTAGTATAAATAGCACAAAAAAGCGTTTTTTTTATGAATACAAAGTAACTTCACGGTTACAAGTTCTAAACTGACAAAGTAACTTTAACACTCCCAGGTACCAAGGCAGCATAAAATACAGCAGGTTTATATTCCCGAACTGTTTGTTATGAAAGTTGTACTACAACTGCAGTTCCATTTACCTCCACAACACCTGCTCGCCTGGTTGATAGCATTGGTGTTGGTTTTGCTATGAATAACTTTGTTGTGTCGCGAGCTCCACAAAGTAAATTTTTCCTTTACAATTCTCGAAGTTGTCGACATTTTCTTTTGAACGAGAAATTTGCTTCGATTGAATGCTGCGTGGAATGGTTTGTATGAATCAACTATTGTTATGGGAAAAGCCCAAAGGAATTGTTTTCTACATGACTATGCTAACGTTCAATGTGTAATATAATGTGATAGTGAAGAATGCCTTTTGTAAATGATCCAATAATAAATTAACAAAAACGATCGAATACTTTTTTTCTTATTCTGTCAAAAATGTCCCACTGCTGGGGAATAGCCGGGGAGATTTTTCTCAAGCAGTGGGATTCTCTCCTTATTAACTTTTCTATCCTGTGCAATATATTTTATAATTGCTAATACTGTGTAATGTTTATATAATAAATTGTGATGAGCCTAAGCCGTTTAACTAGCAAAGTTTGTTATGAGAAACCTTTAAATATTTTCTAAACATAAATAATTTTATTATAATAATATCCTTTGTGTAAACTTGTCTAAGCTTTGAATATTATGAGAAATTTTACGCAACATATTTCCATAATAGTCTACTTATAAACTTAGGTATATTATTATACTAAGAGAAAATAAATGTTCGCTATATTTTCAGTATTACAAAAACTCCATATTTTTCTCCCCCAATTCTATTTTAAGGTTCTCGCAAACACGACCAATAACTTAAGGTAAACAAATAGCTGTGACAACACAGCTTTTACGCTTTGTGCGCCCCTAAGGACCAACAGCGAAAGCTACCTTACCTACCTAACTGCGAAAGTTATAGCCCGGTGTCACCCCGATCCGGGCAGGTCGTCAGCCCGATAACGACATATCCGGGCAAGGTGAGGCAAAGCTTATACGGTGATTAATGAACCCGCCCCAAATCCATCTTAGTCACCTTACAAAAACCCCTTTTAAAAAACCATTTTTCTTTGTTCGCAGCAATTCGTGTGGAGCGATTTCTCCGAGGAATACGTCCCAACAGACCGTAAACACACATTCTACCCTTCAGTGATCATCAACGAGCACCTTTATGAAGTCAAAATCACGGACGTACCAGTGATACCTTACTTTCCAATAAATTCGTATTACGAATGGGCTCACTACCGTTTCTATGGACTGAGAAGTGCCACCGCCTACATTCTAGTCTTTGATTTATCCAACGTTGAAACTTTCCAGTACATACGAAGTTTGAGAGACCAAATGGTTGAAAGTCGGGACATGAGGAATGTTCCAGTATTAGTTGTGGGCAATAAACAGGATCTCCTTTGTAGTAACACTCCCTCTGCGTCTAGCGGACTTCAGCAGCTTGCTATTGCTGAAAGCGCTTGCGGAGATTCAAGAGAAAAGAGAAGAAATATCGTGAACTTAGTTCGTAAGCACTGGAAGTGTGGTTATGTGGAGTGTTCAGCTAAGTATAATTGGAGGGTTATAGCTGTGTTCAAAGAGCTAATGGAGATGATTGATGCTCTTGAATGGAGTGGTGGAGGAAGAAGCTCGGAGCCTCCTCCAGACTCTTCAGCAGGTGGAAGTACACAAGAGAATCGGTGCGTGATTGCTTAGCACTACTAATTATTTTGACCTTCCTCGATTGTCTTAATAGATCCGAAAAATCCGTAATGAAGTCTTTCCGAGATTACTTTGTTCCATTAATCTGTGTTTATCAAATCCAATTTAATTAAGAAACAGAGCTTCGAGATCTCGGCGGGGTATTTGTCTATTTTAAGGTTTTCTAACTGTCGAATCAATTCTCGAACTAGCCCGTTCTCTAGATTTATCAATTCTGAAACTTGCACTTGTAAAAGTTCGGCTGACTAGATTCATTTGTGCACAATCCAATCTACCCTCGTGAATGGAGTCCATATTTTAAGAAACTTGAAACTTTAGAAGCCGAGATTCTCTCTTAATAAAGACGTGTTCTTTATTGGATTTTTCATTCCTTACTTGCTTGTTTTTCATCCTCAAGTTTAGATACTTGAGCCAACCAAACAAGTACTCTTTTGGAAGATCTTTTATTGGATTCACGTGGATGAAAATTTCAATATAAGATTTGTTTTATCTTCAATTCGGTTCTTTTTAAGCAATCGTGTACTTACATTTCATGTCTAAACGCACAGAATTTAGGAGTTAATATTGAATGCTGTTTATATATGCGAATATTTAATGTTTCCAAATGGTTGTAGTATATAATGTTGTGTAATTTCGTATTACGTAAATACTAACATTGATTTCTGATGATAAAATAGTAAATGAAACCTAATTATAATAATGACGATACAAACATACACGAAATAATTGCGCATTGATCCGCTTCGATAACAATACAGATTTAGTGAAACCGTAATAATAAATTATATTCCGTTATTGTAACAACCACTTCCATAAACGATTTGTACGGACAAAGCAAAATCATGCGAGTTATTAGATCAAGGAAAACAAATATAACTTTATTCGCCGAATGAAGCTTATGTAGAAATTATTTGCCGTCATTATATCGCATTTAATGTATTTCTATTTCAGCAAAAAGAACTGAAGGTTCAATGGTCTTTTTATTTTCAGAAAGTTACTCTCTGTTATACGCTACAGTTTCAATTTATTGTACAACAATTTTACTATTTCTTCATTGAATTCTGATTTTTTTACAGTAATTTCTTTATTTACCTTGTTGATGTGATTGTCACTTCTACTTAAGCTTTTGACAATAGCAGACATGTTGTTACGTGTTTTACTCTATAAATGTGTCTGTATTCTCACTGAAACTGAATTTGTTTATCATGTCACCGAATTTTAATTATTTTCAGCTTTGCAGTAAACAGTGTGACCACTGTACATTTGTATCATGAAATGAAATTGATGTTTGTAGAGCAGATCAAACAAATGTTTAATCATTATTTGCTGTGGCCGTCGGCTCTGTGTTTGTGTAAGTGAGTGCATATTTAATGCTGAACTGTATTTATTTATTTAAACTTCATTTACAGTACTGGAACATATAGACAACTGTAATATAAGAGATATGTTTATAACTCCAGTATTTTTAACTCCAGCAAAACTAAGTATTATAAAAGTATCTTTATGTTTTGATAGAGTAAAAAAAAAACAATTTGAAAATTATGAAAAATTTTCGTGTTCAAAAATTTTGTTGTGTTCCAAAAAAAATTCTCCACAATGTTTTTGTAAGTACGAGTAACAAAATTTAACCAGCCCAAAATTCGCCCTTCAAACAATATGTAAGCTTTAAACTAACTTATATTCGTGTGTATTAAATTTATTTCAGGGTACTTTTACACTTTTCTACTAACACTTCTATGTCTAGTTACTGTTTAGAACCTCGACATACCTGTAAGTTGTGAATATTGAGTGTAGAATTAATAATGTTTAACCAATTCATTGAGAAAAAGAGAGAATAATAAATTATCCTGACTGTACTTAGGAATGCTCATTATGACGTCTGACCTTATTTTTATATCATTTTTAAATATTATCTTTTAATTTTATATACATACATATTTGTTTTTTCTTTCTGTACATTTATTTGTAAGAATGTAAGTACTTATTCATCTCCTTCTCTTCTCTTTTTTTAATCGTTTCATAATTTTGGATATATCTCTGTACATTTTATTCCGAATTTTCCTAGACTTAGAAACTTACTCTGTGTTGTGCTTCTTACCTACGTGCTTCCTCTGTCGTTGTTAATAGATATTTTCTTTTATTAATATTAGTATTGATTCAAACATTGTATAAAGAATCTATTTACAATTCGTTGCATTCAATAGTTGTTAGAATATTTTGTACAATTTTATGAAATTATTCGAGTTTGTGTGAAATTGAGAAACGCTATTTTCCTTTTCAAACCCCTTTTTTTAGGATGGGAAATCATGATATAACGTCTCGCACTCTGCGGCGGAGCGGGAGGAAGTGTCAGGCTTTTACTGACTAAAGCCCATCCATGTTCCTTCCTCGCCCTTTACATTCCGGGGCCGCGGTATCTCTTTCGAACAGTCCTGCAGCCCCCTTTTCAAACCCCTATGTACAGATGTGTAGATGTAACGAGTCTTTGAAATATCTTGAGTAGGTATTCAATTTTTTTTTTTATTAAAAAAAGCGTGCTTCGATATTTAAATTATTTTATAGTAACTGATGACTGCTTTGCTGGTCTAGTGGTCGCAGGCACGAGTGTTGAGCATGATGTCTCGGGTCTGGCAATTTTATTTTAGGATTTTCCGTAAGAAACTTCTCAAAAGCAGCCACGGAGTCTGAATTTGTATGTTGATGGCAATAAGCTCTCCCCCTATTACATAAAGGGTGTAAAACACCTCTTCACGAAGCCGAAAGGCACTTGTTCTCCCCATCATTGCGATCATTTTTTTGTTGTACACCATACCTGGGAACCTTCTAGTTACGGAGATATGGGGGGTCAAAGTTACAACTTTTTGACAAGTTTTTTTTTAAATACAAGTTTTTTTTGTAAGATTTTGACTTTTAACACCTCCACGACCCCCATACGATTCAATCCAGCCATCAGCACAATGTTTTTAGTGCGTTACATTGAGTTCTACGATTTATAACCTCAAAAAAATAGTTGTTTCCCTGCAAAATTTTTGTACGTAAAGTTACTTAGTTTGATGTACAGAATGCTTGGATAACGGCTTTGTGATGAGGTGTTTTACACCCTGTATATGGGAATTTAATCATAACTGGTGATGTGGGTGAACTATTAGGTCACCTCTGCTTTCCCCTTCGGGGTTTATAGGCGTAATGGATGGAGGCTATGTTGTCGTAAACAGGTACGCAAAAAAAAAAAATTCACATGAAAAAGCTGCTGTGCTCAATCAAACGGAATTGTGATAGTGGTAAAAAATAGAAGCTAGCTTTTCTCAATTTTAACAAAAACTTAAAAAATATCATTTTTTTAAACCAAATATTGTATAAATCGCTGTGTGAGAATAGGATAGATAGTATATAGTTATTTACTGTTAACTATTATAATTATTAGAAAAGTGAGAAATTAGAAAACAGATTATAAAAACGTCTGAGTTAGTTATTTAGATTTTTCATGTCTAAAATAAACGTGCAATTCTGATTTAGTTAGATTTAAGTTTGTGACAATACTTATTTTAAACAGACTTCAATAGAAGAGGTTCTGTTTTTGTGCGTTCTACTGTCTAAATAATTATTCAAACACTGTTATCAGCTTTCACGATTAAAAACTAAACTTATATTGTCACTTACGGAATATCTTCCGTCAACCCGCGATCATGGCGCTTGCAACAGCGTTGAAACATCGGGAGCTCAAAATCTATACTTATATTATAAAGCAGAAGAGTTTGTTTGTTTGTTTGTTTGGTTGAACGCGCTAATCTCAAGAACTACTGGTTCAAATTGAAAAAATATTTTTGTGTTGGATAGTCCATTTATTGAGGAAGGCTTTAGGCTATATAACATCACGCTATGGCCATTAGGAGTGGAGCAGGAATGAAAAATGTTGCAAAAACGGGGACTTTTTTTCCTTTCGTCTTTCTCTCTTATGTGACGCAGACAAAGTTGCGAGGGTCAGCTAGTAACAAATAATCACGGAAGATATCCCGTAAGTGACAGTATTCGTTTAAGTAAATTATATTTATTTTCTAGTCAGAGTTTTTAGTTAAGTTTCGATATAAGATTGTTTATTTCAATGAATGTTCATAGTGGCCAAATTGTAAATGATTGCAGTGTGACTTGTAAAAGTAAGTAAATCTAGGTATCGTTATACAAATGTTACACGGTGCAATAAAAACGTTGTGAACGATTTTAATGTTGTCTTTTTATTTCGGAACACCTTTCATATAGTTTCCTGGTCAAAATGGACGTCATGAAGCTGTCAACGGAGCCTTCAGTGTAAATGAGGTGTTGTTCCACCAACAAAGGGGCACTTAATATCGTTTCCTGCGAGTCCTGTTGTTTGTTCATATTATTGTGACAGGTACCAAAGATGACGGATACCAGCGGTAGGGCCAACTGAAAATGATGTAATAATCTGCACCTCGTCGAAGGGCCAACCACAACAGTAATTAGTTTTTTTTTTTAAGTAGAACATCTGTACTTTAATAATAATACTATAAAGCAGAAGAGTTTGTTTGTTTGTTTGGTTGGTTGAACGCGCTAATCTCAGGAAATACCGGCTCAAATTTAAAAGTTATTTTTGTGTTGGATAGTCCATTTATCGAGGAAGGCTTTAGGCTATATAACATCACGCAACAATAATTAGGAGCGGAGCAGGAATGAAAAATGTTGCAAAAACGGGGACGTTTTTTTCCTTTCGTTTTTCTCTCTTATGTGACGCAGACGAAGTTGCGTGGGTCAGCTAGTAATATTATAATATAATAATATAATATTATAAAGCAGAAGAGTTTGTTTGTTTTTCTGTTTGGTTGAACGCGCTAATCTCAGGAACTACCGGCTCGAATTCAAAATTTCTTTTTGCGTTAGATAGTCCATTTATCGAGGAAAGCTATTGGCTATATAACATCACGCTATGACCAATAAGAGCAGAGCAGTAATAAGAAATGTTGCAAGCGGGAAATTCACGCGAGCGAATTCGCGGGCAGAAGCTAGTAATATATAAAAAACATTGTTTTAAAGTTAAGCACACATTTGACATCCGGGCCAAGCTGATGAAGTCTTAGAATCGACAAAATTGACTGATTGGGTGTGTAATATGGAATGCTCTTGCTCAACTCAGGTCCGTTGACTACGCTTTTTATGGGAATATAAAGTGTTGAGGTTAGGTTATATTAATCGATATTCAGCAAAAAAAAGATGTCGCTTAATAATTTTTCGAGACCATTTAGAAACTACCCTCTTCCAAGAATTAAATACGAGCAGCGGAACCATATTTCACACGAAACAAAAAACAAAATGGTGGAAACAGAATTGTGAAACAGCTTATTTAAATTAATTATATTAATGTGGAGGCAAAGGGCTGAATGCGCACGCTTTTTATTTAGCCGTTGTAAAAAATGGTGGGGACGCGTTTATTAGGCCTAATTTATACGACCTGGTCAGAAATGATAAGGGTAACAGCTGGTAAAAAGAGGATACCCTTACCTTTTTTATGATTATTGTGGTTTTCGTTTGCGTGTTGAGCTTATGAAAACAACATTTAGACTTTTATTGGTATATAATATCAGTGAAGATTACAAATTATATAAAGTCATTACAATTTACAAATCTACTAAAGCAAACTAAACTGACTGACTTAAACTATAAACCTTGAAAATTGTCAAAGATCTATTCCGAACCACTCTGTAGCGTCGCAAATATCCTTCTCAACTCTGTATGGCAACGCTGCTTAAAATGGGACTACACTAATTCATTGACTGCCTTGTTGGTCGAGTGTCGACACTTATGAGGTCCTTTATTTATTTATTTATTTATGTACACACAAAATACTTAGTAGGACATTACATTAAGAAAGAAGAGCACAAAGGTACTGCTTATTTCATAAGAAATTTCTTCCAGCAGACCTGCGAGAGGACAGTTGAATTAGAAATGTCCTTTTTTTTCGGATGGGAAATCATTTTTTTTTTGTTGGAATATGGTACAAAATAGATGTTACAATATTGGTTCCAGCATATCCTGCCATAATATGGCGTACAAATTTTTTTTTAAACATAAACAAAGCTTATAAATTACTAACTCAGAATCAGAATGTTTATTTTCTTACCCTGGCCTGGGTATGAACTAGGTAGTCAGTGATTTGCCATTTGGTGTACAATTATTATAATAACTTTAAAATGAATTATGTAATTACCTGCAATAATTACCATTTTCAACCAAATATCATCAAACGAGAATGTCAATGATCCATATATTTTCTCCCAATGTCAACAATAAAATTGATTTTATGTATAGCTAGAATGATACAGGTCAAAAAAAAAAAAAAAATATGAAGAAATCAATTCAAATGACTTCTCCGACTCTGGGCGGAGCGGGAGGGAGTATTAGTCTTTTAACCCATCCATGTTCCTTCCTCGCCCTTTATGTTCCGGGGCCACGGTATCTCTTTCCACACAGTCCCGCAGCCCCGGAATACTTATAAGGTCCTGGGTACGATTCTCAGGCGGAGCAAAGTGTAATTGGGTTTTTCACCAGGTTTTTTTTCAATAGCAGCCAAGGAATCTGCATTTTTGTGCACGGTTAATGGCAACAGAACTGGCAATGAGAAGGTGTTTTATTAAGTACACTTCTGCTTATTCTTCGAGGATAACAGGCGTGATGTTTTTATTGAATTGCACTATTTCAAAGATGCTGGTTTGCAATAACAAATTGCGGCCTAACATTTTTTATATTTAAGAGGCCTGCGGAGCATGCGTTTTTCGTACAAACGTAATACAAAAATAATTAGTAAATCAAACATATTCTTAAATTAGTGTGTATTTATTTTGATTGAGTTACAAAATTATATTCCCAAATACATATTTTGAAAGGATAATGATATAAAGACGAGATATGAGGAATTTAAAATTCTTATAGAAAATGTATTTTTCCCATAACTCTTGTTTGAATCAGTGTCCAATCAAAATATATATATGGGAACATAGATATTGTGTAAACACACAATACCTTAAGAATATGTTTGATTTTCATATTATTCTGGTATTATGTTTGTATGAAAAACGCATGCTCTGCCGTCCCCTTAATTCAACTGGGTTGTGGAAGTCAGATAGATAGCTATGCTTAGCTGCATTCAGTTGGACTGGAAGTCAACTTCAGTTTAGTTGACATAACTCTAGGAATATTATCGCATAGTAGACAGTGATTTTTCACCTTTAGCAATTTGGAAATCATCATCATCATCATCATTTCAGCCGAAAGACGTACACTGTTTGACATTGGCCTCCTCCAAGTGTCACCACATTGACCAATCCTCCTAGTGGGAGGTTGGGACATAACCTCCAGTGTTATTTTATTAAGTATTTCCATTTAAGACCCATTTTTAATTAAACCCTTAGTCTAATCAACGACCGTTTCTAACTACCCCCGAAACACTATAAATAAATGACCGCTTGCCTACGTTTTAATTAAGAGCGACATCAAATGGTTTTTTTAAAATTTAAATTGGCAGTTTGGGAGTACTTACAGGGTCCGCCCAATCACTATAATAAAAGTTTGAAATGATATCAGCTAAAGTTAGTATGTCCAGGCAAGTAATGAAAATCATTCAGGATTAATAACATGCAAATTACTTTTGAGAGCGGTGGTGGTCCGATGGAAATTCCCCCAACATGAATATTACAGATTCGAATCTTGGCAGGCTGCAGACAGTCAACTTTGTGAAGTTATGTCATCACTTGCTGAGGAAAGAGGAAAATGTAATGATGTTATGTTGAGTATGGATGGCTAGAAGAGTAAAGGAAGACTAAAGAAACAATGGATTGGCTCTGTGAAGGATGATATGACCAAAAAGGAGGAGACCGCTAAGATGACGAGTAAAAGAGAAGTAAATGGAAGAATAAGACATGACGTTGCGACGACCCCAAATAAATTGGGATAAAAGCAGAAGCAATGAATGATTTCATCACTATGACTCCATCCAGTATAGTATTTTTTTTGTAGCTACCGATACGTCTTGGACCCAAAACTTTTGAGACATGGTGACACCCACCTACCCGCACTGGGCCTACTCAATCTTTCTCTTAGAGAGGATGGCTGTGTCCCAGCTGTGGCAATTTTATCATGTTGAAAACCAAAAGACGACAGGACGGGAATCTAAGTGGAGGCAGGGATACGCAGCGGCCGATGCCTGTTGGGGCTGCAGGACTGTTCTAAAACGAACCCTGCTTTAGGCTTTCACGGTTTAAAACTAAACTTATATTGTCAGTTACGTAACAACACTTAAGTGACAAGATAAAGTTACCGCGGCCCTGGAACACAAAGGAACAAGAAAGAGTATGGATGGGAAGCCAGTAAAACTCTGACACTCCCTACCACTACGCTCAGAGCAGAGAGGTAATTGTGTGTTTCCCACCGGAAAACAAACAACGGGTCGGAGCCTTATCTATCTATCTCAGATCTCATATCCCTATCCTTATCTATCTAATATGGGATCAGGTTCAGAAATAAAAGTAAACTTTGACTGAGTATTAATATATTCACTTTGCACTTTAGTATTACAATACTTAAAAGCCGTCTATATACACTCGTGAACTGCTATGAACAGATTCCACAGAGCATCTATAACAGACTGCCGGGCCGGTCTCGGCCATTCGAAATTCTTATCCCTTCTCTAAAAAAACAAAGGTACCACTGCGTAAACCGTTAAATTACCGTACTCATAAAATTTAATAACCGTGCTCACGATTAGTAAAATCAGTAACAATAAATACCGTATTCATAAAACTGCGGAAACCGTTTAATCACTGTACTCATAAAATTGAGCAACCGTACTTTTAACAACAGTACTTAGTAGAATTAGAAATATTTATTAACTAGCCAACTTCGTCTGCGTCACATAAGAGAAAGAGAGGGTTACAGAGAGTGGGTCGTAAGCACCTATAATACAATTTTCAAAGAGCACATCACTCACATCCTTCCGCATAATGAAAATGCGCGCCCGGTACATGATCATTATTTTGCTGCGTTTATTAATAAGTCTAACACCTAGATCTCAGATTGTAGTTTCAGCTAGGTGAATTAGTTGTTTATCATATTGTCGCAAACGCAATACTTAATGATTAGCTGTCTCGTTGGTGTAGTGGTCGCAATCGTGACTGCTGTGCATAAGGTTCTGGGTTAGATTCCCGGGTCGTCCAATATGATTTTGGGTTTTTCCATCATGAATTTCTCAGTACCAGCCATTGTGTCTGCATTTATGCCTAATTGATAGCAACAAGATTGCCCCCGACTAAAACATGGGACTTAAGGCGATTACATGAGCTAAACGCGAGTAAGTTTATAATTACTAAAAGTATTTGATTCACTGCTATAAACAAGACCGGAAAAATATATGATATTTTTCAGGATATATGCTAGCATGATAGTGTTTTCAAAATATAACTCGACTCGATAAAAAGAAATAACGAACTTATCTCTAAAAATATCTTTCAAACAATAAACAACATACTAATATGCATGCGATCATTCTGATTTGGCAAATAATTCTACAAGCAATATATTAGCATGATACTGCTTCAGTTTTTTAATCCAACCAATAGTTTTTTTTGTAAATCGATCAAAACCACACAATCATTTCGCGCTATTTGGCCCGCAGTGGTTGACGTAACAACCACTTTGTAATGCAAGCTGATTAGAACTTTATTCTAACAGCATTTCAAACGAAGTTTGAACCACCACAAATAGAGTTGCTAACTTAGCTCGTCTAAGCGCCCTTAATCATAAGTGGTGAAATGTGGGCATTGTATTGTATTGTATTGTTCAATTGGCTGATGTCCGCAACTCCACGTCAAAGCGCGTATTTTGCGTATGGGCTATAATTCACCACGCGGGCCCAGTGCGGGTTGGTAATGTCACATGTCTTCGAATTTTTGGTTCCAGGACATGCCGGTTTCCTCACGATGTTTTCCTTCACCGTTTTTGAGAGCAGTGGGTGGTGAAATAAATTAGACAAATGAATGCTCCTGTCTGGGTTCGAACCCATGACTTATTGTTCGTAAGTCGGGGCCGCCACCTTTGGGCCACCGCTGCTCTCGAAAGGCATACAACAGTTTTAGGACTTAGTAACTTTAACATTAATTGCCCTAACTTTACTCATAGAAATATAACTCCCCTTCAACTAATAATATCATATGAACCAAAGCCAAGTTCCTCCGGCTTTGTAACTTGTTAATTTAATTAATTATAATTAGTGCTGTATACAGGGTAGTTCATAATTGGCACGGTCTCATTTTAACGAGGGATGCTCAGACCGAGTAATTACTCAAATGTATGTAGTTAATTTGTGGTTCTTGTACATAAGTTTGGAGTTGAATTTCAATTTATTTGACAAACCTACATATTTATATTTTTTGAATATTTTTCTAGCGGCGAGTTGCATATATAAGGTGTTAAAAAATTAACTGCACGAAACTTGAGGAGTTGTTTGGAATCACAAATAAAAAATAATCACGAAAAAATTTTATATAAGTAACGATCCGTTTCAAAGATATGCATATTTTCACTGCGCACAAAATGATTGAATATGCGCACTTGACTGTACTGTGACTGCGCCGTGAAGGGTGCCGGGCGCGTTGTCGTTCACCCCTGCGACAGCGCAAACGTAGATAGCTGATTCTAACTTTCCCATCTCATTTTTCAGACTTTGGATTGGTAATGTTTTTTTTTATGTAAAAACTAAAAATGCTTGAAAAATATTTTTTTTTTTGGAATACGTTTGTTTATTGGTACGTACACGAAATTCTTGCAGTTAATTTTTTAACACCTTATATGTGTAATGCATACATATTTTATTATTTCTATTGTGTAATGTTATATATAATTGCGTAACTGACATTTCATTACAATCTTCAGCTTTGTCAAATAGATGAATTTCTCAACAAATGCAGCAATGACTAGGCTTATATTTTCATTCAAAATATTGGACTGTGATAGAAAGCGTGTATAGCAATTAAAGCAGCTTCAGCATCAACTCACATATCCTTAGTACGTCTAGATGTAAAAGGAGGTCCCCGTAAACACGATTTGAATTTGCAGGGAATTCCTGAGTATTGCACAACACGACTTGCCTTAGCTGCAATATTACAAATAAGCGTCTATCAGAATTGAAATTCAAACACCCAGCTAAATACCAATCATAAAGCTCACTCTGCAGCAGACAGCTTGGTTTTAGCGCGTAATTAGCTTTCAGCATTTGGATTTAGCTTAGAATGATGAGCGGTTGCACGCTCCGATTCTCGACAGTAATTATGTCTTAAGTTTTTAGTTTCTGAACAATTATGTTTAGGACAGGTAAAGAGATTTAAGAAAATAGAGGAAGGCTATCTAAAGAAATGCCAAACAAAAAAACTCAAACGCACATTTTTGCAGCCAGATTATAAGTCGAGAGAAGTAGTTTCGAAATGATATAATATTAATAATCATTTTATTATCAGGCCACTAAGGCCCATACATAAAATACACACTATAACAAAAATAATAAACTAATACATATTTTAAAACCTTTGTGCCTTATGACGCCTGAGGAGTATGCGTATTTCATACAAACGTAATACCAAAATAATTTGTTAATTATACATATTCCTAAGGTATTGTGTATTTATTTCAATTGGATAACAGAATATCTATGTTCGCAATATATTTTGATTGGATACTGATTTTAACAAGAGTTATAAGAAAAATAAGTTTTCTACAGAAAGTTTAAATTCCTCATATCTCGTCTTTGTATCATTGTCCTCTCAAAAGATATACACTGGAACATAGATATTCTGTTATCCAATTGAAATAAATACATACTACCTTAAGAATATGTTTGATTTACAAATAATTTTTGTATTACGTTTGTATGACATACGCATGCTCCGCCGGCCCCTTAAGCCTTATTATATACCTGGCTAAACAATAATAGCAGGCGGTTGGATCTTTGTAGATTATCGTAAGTTTTTCGTCATTTGTAGATCTTCAATTGACAGTCGTTACGTTCTAGGTGGTCAGTTGCCCGAAAGTCTGAAAACCAGTCTTACCAAGGGATATCGTATTTACCCCACAAACTGGGTTGTGGAGGTCTGATAGGCAGTATATCGAAATAAAATACTGGTATTCAGCTGCATCTGGTAAGACTGGAAACCAAACTCAACGTTATTGGGAAAAGACTAAACAGTTGATGATGAATATAGAATAGAAGTTATCTATATACAGGGTATAAACCACCTCATCACAAAGCCGTTAACCAAGCATTCTGTACATCAAACTAAGTAACTTTACATTTTTTTTTTTGCTGGGCAACAACTTTTTTTTTTGAGGTTATAAATCATGTTGTGTGGTAGAACTCAATGTAACGCACTTAAAACATTGTGCTGATGGATAGATTGATGCTCTCAAAACGGTGAAGGAAAACATCGTGAGGAAACCGGCATGTCCTAGAACCAAAAATTCGAAGACATGTGACATCTACCAATCCGCACTGGGCCTGCGTGGTAGACCCATTGCCTCTCATTGGCCGTGTCCCAGCAGTGGGAACATTATAGGCTGATGATGATGATGATGATGATGATGGATAGATTGAATAGTACGGGGGTTGTAGAGGTGTTAAAAGTAAAATCTTTAAAAAAAACTTGTCAAAAAGTGGTAACTTTGACCCCCCATATCTCCGTAACTAAACGGTTCCCAGGTATGGTGTAGAACAAAAAAATTATCGCAATGATGGAGAGAACAAACTAGTGGCTTTCGGCTTCGGGAAGAGGTGTTTTACACCCTTTAGATGGCACTTACCTTAATCAATAGCAGCTATGCAGCAAGCTATACTTACTGGATTCCACGTAACTCATCATAATAAAATTAATCTTGTATGTATTTCAATAATCCATCAAGTTTTCAATGCTCTAACTCACTACCAAACTTCATGTATCATGTATTTTATAAGCTAGCTACTATCAGCTTCGTAAGTGCAACTTTTCCAATATAAATACAAGTTTTATTGAAATATGAAGGCCGTCTCATACTTATAAGAGAGCTTATGAACAAGCTTTGTATGACACTCGTAAATAGAGGTTTATCAAAGAGTCGAAATACTGTAAATCTGAAAATTGGCAGAATCAAGCAATATTCCTAGGTGTACAGTCACGTCGAATAATATGTATACACTTTCCGGAATATTATAGCTATTTTCGCGAGAAATAACGATTGTGACTAATAGATTGGATCTTTTTCATACAAACATGAGTTCCAGAATACTATGTACGTAAACACAATTTAAAAAATTCTTAAGTGTTTACATATTACTAGTAATCTCACGTCTAAACGTGACAGTACATGTAGTCAAAATTATAATTATAATTTAATTATAATGTGAGATTTTGTCTTTTGTTTTAACACATTCTTTAATTGTTGTCTGTCTGTCTGTCGGTCTGTTTGTTTCGGCTGATGTCCAAATAAGCTGAACCGATTGTGACGGGACTTTTACTAGCATATAGGAAGGAAAAACGAAAAACATAAGGAAAAACTTACTTCATTATTTTAGAATAAGATTAGGGTTCCGTGCATAAAAAATAAAACCGTTGAAATTGTTAACAAAATCTGATTCAAATAGGGAAATACCTAATATTATAATTTCATGTAGCTGACGGTCTTTGGGCACAGCTTGAACTACAATAAATCAATAACTTTACCACTGACTGATGGAGCTCACGCCTTCTCCCTATATAATCACATCGTAATCTACCCCGCAGGCCTAACGTGGGTAGGATTATTAACCACAACAATAATAGTTACCAACATCAACACAAATCGATCAAAATTCCCAATACATTGCTCGTAATACTAGAACAAACAAGACTTGTTTTCATTCCCTGTTTGAAGTGGAACGTTATCAGTTACCTCAATGTGTACTCTAAGGCTGTGTTCCACTACCAGATATTATGTCCGAGCCAGTTAGGTAGGATGAAAAATCCTCCAATATGATTGTTTATTACGAACAACGCCATCTGTTATGTCGTTGCAACAACTCGCGGGACCGGTAATAGTACATTACAGCAGAATCCAGTAAGTAAGCCTTCCTGGCCGAGTATGAGTTAACCGGACCGAACCGCAGGTGAGGTCCGGTTATATACGAGGCCAGGATGGCTTTCTTACTGGTTGAGGTTTGTATAATGCTTTTCTCAAAAATGAAAGAAAGTTTAACAACAAATTCGTTTAATTAATATTGAAGGTTACATTCATATTAGGGCAATTACTGATAGATATTGTGATCGATTTACCGGGGGCATTTATATTTGTTTGTTGTACATCTTGATTAACGGACTCTTGGCTGGCAGTAAATGTCTGTGAGACATTAATTTGGTTGTTTGGGAAGGTGGATGCTTGCGATGATGTTACGGGCAGGGGAATAGTGGTCGGTTCTTGGCGAGAGGTAGATGGCTGCGGAGCCAGGCTTAGCTGCTGTTGACGCGATGTAGACGGCTGCGGGGAGGTGGAAGATGATGTGTTTTGAGTATTCAATTTAATTTTTTTATTTATATTGCTTGTAATTTCACTTTTATTTTCTAATGACTCTTCTATGTATCCTTCTGCAACTCGGTCCGATTTCCACCCCCCGTGTCGTTTTATTGTCGTGAGATTGGCTCCAGAGTCAGCAAGAAGGGTAGCAGACGACCTCCGGAAACAATGGCCAGTATAGCTCTCTGGATTTGGTAAATTCAAATATTCTGCTATTTGTTTAGGTATTGCGGCAATCTTATGACGACCGATGTTTTGCCGCAAGCATGTCCCGTTTCTATAATTGATAAAAAAATTATCACTTTTCATATTTTCAGGGCGCAGGTCATGATATTTCCTTACAATATGAGCTGACTCCTTGTGTATAACAAAAGAGCGATCAATTTTTGTTTTTGTTTCTCGTACTTTTACCGAAATTATTTCATTATGGTATTCCACGTCACTGTTTTTAATATTACAGAGCTCCATACATCGGCAGGCGCCATTAATTCCCATTATAGTAATAACCTAAAAACAAAAAAAAACTATTTAAATCGAGAATATAAAAATAAGTTTATGTTATTTGGAACCAGATTTAATAGCATATTTATATTATTGCAACCGACTAACAGACCACTTACTCGTACATCACAACAAGTTAAATTAAATAAGTAAACAAAATAAATATTACCTTCACTGCTAAATAAACTTCATCGGGTGCTTCATTTATAAACTTCTGTATGTTTTGGCTGGTAAATACATTCGATTTTTTTCCTTTGTAGCCAGTCGATTGTCTTTTCAACCAAGTTATTAAATTGGAATAATTCTTAATGTTTACATCGTGTTTATTTTGCACTACACATCGAAGCATAGAATACACAGCCCATAAACTTGTCGGCTGCATTGTTTGGCGAAGAAAGCTGAAATATGCCAAGAATACATTTTCAGACCAACTGTTGGCTTGTTTTTCTGCCTTCCACTTCATAAATTTTTCATAATTTTTCATGTATCGCTCCTTGGATTTTGGCGGAAGTAAATTTTCTTTTGCTAATTTGGCCTCAGCTTTTAAATCAGGAGGAGTGCCATCTATTTCCGAATCAGATTCGCTTGAATTCATTTTTTGGGATTATTTAAATTCACGCGGTAAATTAAAACACAATTGTCGCAATTGAATGTGAAATCCCGCCAGTCGTTGTTTTTTTTACTACAAAGTTTGCGTTTAGTTTTAAACATTGTTCTATTTTTACATTACATGAATGTTTTAGTAAAAAATGTAAATTATTGTTTTTGAAACTCCATGTTAATTTTAGAATGGAAAGTTTTAATCCAACATGATTTATAAACTGAAATGACTAAATACAAACATAAAATCCCACACTATACTTCTACAACATTACTAAGTACAAAACGCAACGTGCATACTTTTTCTGCGTCGCGTTATGTGTCACAGACAATAAAATGGATGTTTAAGGCTCCAAAATATATTATGTATCTCATAAAATGTCATACCAAAAAGAGATAGATATATATTTGGAGCCTCCCTCTAACCATGTTATAATGGCTAAACTCTAATCTGTGTCTGGTACTATGTTTTTTTTTTCTAAGCAGATCTAAAGAGGATGACCTAAACTGTGCGAAGCCATAAAAAAAAAAGGGATGAAGGATGACCAAGTGTCCAGTAAGTAAATTACATACTTACTTACTGGACAGTAGGAGATTCCAAATTTAAAATCTCGCTTCTTACCGGACAGTTGTGAATAGTCTCCGGTAGAGTTCACTTTCTGGATACTTTTTAGAGATGTTATGTCAACATTACATACCATTTTTGAGAAAATTAATTTACGTCATATGTCACAGACAGTATAAAAAACGCATAACTTTCTCGTTACTAATCGATATTTTTGTTTTATCTGTATTCCTGTCTTAATATTATTTTTTTATCTGTATATTTTTTTACTTTTATACGAGTTGAAGATTTTACCTGTCGTGATTTTTATTGAAAAGACCCATAAGAAGCCCTAACAATGATTACTTCGTCTCCAGTACAAACTGGGTTGTGGAGATCAGATAGGCAGTCGCTTCATGAATAACGCTGGTATTCAGCTGCATCTAGCTATACTGGAAGACGACCCCAAGAAAGTTGGAAAATGGCTCAGCAGATGATGATGAGGATTACTTTGCCCCAGCCTTGCACCGGGAGGCTGGACAAGTGCTGGCTGGCAGGCAGAAGTGACGAAGCAAAAGAACCACTTCTGCCCCTAAGAGTCGAAACATGATGACCACGACTGCTCTGACAATAGTGCCATTAAGCAGACGAAGAAGCCTTGTTTAATGCGGCTTTAATGGAAGAGGTTAAGTATTATCAAATGCAAAAAACTGGCCGCAACTTCAATTTCTTCTTCTTAATTTTAGCTTTTTACGAGTAGTTTAATTATGCAATAGATATCGAGATTTGTCGTTTAGAATTACTTTCAAACACATAAGATGTTTGTATTTTTGTCAAATATTACTTTTTTTGCAATCGAAAAATTCCTGCAAAACGATATAGGGATCTATCTATAGCTAGACAACAGCTACGCACCGTTACATAGTTTCGCTATGCATCTTCGCTCTCTACTTCAGTGGAAACTATCGCTTTCTAGCTTAGCTTCAACCTCGCACCGCTTTAATACTCCGCACATCTCTGATAGAGCAACAGCCTTAGTCTTTGTTTACCCTTACCCATTGAACGGGTAAACATTTGTTGTATCGATGCTTCCCCAAAATTTCATAGGTTTTGTTGGTAACTCTTATGCAGAGGAGAAGGGATGAGTATTGATCACAAAGTTTGCTTAAGGCGGATTGGTCCATCTAGACTAATGATATCGAGACGTTATAAGTACCTACCTATTATTTTTTATTACTCTTCTGTTCGTGGTGGAGCTTTTGGCTAAATATTACTTGTCTAGATTGCTATGTCGATGGGTTACGCATTATATACCGAGTTTCTACCTTGCCTCGGAAAGCACGTTAAGCTGTTGGTCTCGGCTGTTATTTGTAGATCTTTGACAGTTGTTACACCTAGTCAGTGGCCCAAAAGTTTCATAACCAGTGTTATCAAGGGTAATCATATTATCCAGTACCTACTAACTGGGCGTTGGAGATTAGCTAAGCAGTCGTTTCATGTAAAATACTAGTATTCAGGTTTGTCCGGTTAGACTGGAAGCCAACAACAACATAGTTTAGACGCATATGATGTTCGCGGAAGGAGCTCAATCAACTACTTATTTTTTTTTGCATTTCAGAGCTCCACATTTATCGTGTTCCCCTAGTAACAAAGCGAAACAATGGCAGAAGGACGCCCGTTTCCTGCGCAGAACAACGTAATATCCGGTATTCGCACCAACACCTTCGTTACTCGCGAGCACATCAGAAAGAACTCTTTGTTTACATGTCTCGTTCAATCGATACCTCCTTAAGTTTCTGCGACCCTGGTACTGGGGATATGAGGATAGTTTGAGATTGTATTTTTTCGTTGAAAAATAGAGTAAATAAAGAAGAAAGTATGTAGAATGCTGGAATGTTCCGAATTGAATCGTATTTCAATTCGGAACATACTTTCTTCTTTATCTACTCTATTTTTTTTTAAATAATTATCGCGAGCCTACTCTTGACCTTAATCCCGTCATGGAAAGCGAGGGGTGAGATCTATGATCTATCTAAAAAAAAAACTATGAAACCTTCAACAAAATCCGAATTAGCTAGTTTGAAGTAAATATTTAATTATTAAGTGTACAATTAAAAATGTGGGCAAACTTCGAGGTTCCTTTTATAAATCACTAGTCAATGCCCGCTGCTTCGACCGCGTAAAATTATAAACTAGAACCTTCCTCTTGAATTACTCTATCTATTAAAAAACTCGAATCAAAGTCCGTTGCGTAATTTTAAAGATCTAAGCATACATCTAAGGACACACAGTACGGCGGGAGACTTTGTTTTGTAATATGTAGTGATAATGATAGTGATAATCAACACTGCAACATAATAACCATGGCAACGAAATGGTGATAATCCCACATAACAAACAAATATACATGCAATGACAATCGTAAAGGGCATACCGAGGAAGTAAGAGGGTCCTTATATACAAAGGGTTGGCCTGCAAAGGCCGGTATCTTTGTTATTTTCAGCCCTTTATTCGTAAAAGAGAACCCCTTTTGCGTGTTCATTGTGTTGACATTTATGTGATAGTAGATAATATGAGAAAGCAGAACTATAAAAGTAATAGTAAGTTGTTTTATAAATGTTAAGATTTAATTAGAGACGGATAGTTCATCTTTGTGATAATGGTAATTTTAATTTCACGTTAACAAACTTGTTTTAAGGATATTTGGATGTTTTGATCGGCTTCCAGTCGTATTTTACATGAAGCAACTGCTTATTTGACCTCTACAGCCCAGTAATTCTAGGTAATGCAATACTTACTGGTAATGGTTAAAATTGGTTGTAAGACTTTTGGGCCACTGACTACTTGTAACGATTGTCAAAGAAAATCAAATGACAGCCGGGACCAATGGCTAAAATATTAAAAACGGGAAGCCATAAATAGCTTGGAATGCGGTAAGAGGTTAATTTGTTGTTCTAGGCGCGGAGTAAACTCAGAATGTTATAGGTGGTCACCCATCCACTGACCGACATGGGCAAACACGGCTTAACCTAAAAATTGACCCGTGTGGTTGTTATTATTTTGCCACGAGCTCCGAGCAAAGTAATTAAGTCATACAAAAAAGATTTTCCATTCCAGAATATTCAGCTTTTACTGAAGTTTGGCAACAAAAGCGAGTCGACACAATAGTGGACGTGAGGTCCAGCTAATGGTCCCCACGGGAGGCAAACCTTACATTATTTATCTGGAGTAAATAGGCCCCCGACACTACTGTTCTGGTGAGGAATGTACAGAGATCGGCGACGCGGTTTGAATTTTGAGTAAGTCTTTTTTTGTTATATTGCTTTGAGGGTTAGGATAGACTTCCTTAATCCTGTCTGCAAATAAGTCATCGCAGTTGATATCAACGGAAAATATCGTGAGGAACGTTTTGAGTATGAATGTGGATTGGTATATGAGTAGCGGAAGACCAAAGAAACGATGGATGGACTGTATTAAAAATAATATGGCATGAAAGAAGTATATCAGATGAGATGACAAAAAATAGAAAAGTTTGGAAGAAGAAGACATGCTGCGCCGACCTCAAATGAATTGGGATAAGGGCAAGAAAATGATGATGAGTTGATCATAACATATCAATATCCAGTCAGAAATCATTTTGATATCATAGCATATCAACGTCTAGTCAGAAATCATTTTGATATCATAGCATATCAACGTCCAGTCAGAAATCATTTTGATATCATAGCATATCAACTTCTAGTCAGAAATCATTTTGATATCATAGCATATCAACGTCCAGTCAGAAATCATTTTGATATCATAGCATATCAACGTCTAGTCAGAAATCATTTTGATATCATAGCAAATCAACGTCTAGTCAGAAATCATTTTGATATAGCATATCAACGTCCAGTCAGAAATCATTTTGATATAATAGCATATCAACGTCTAGTCAGAAATCATTTTGATATCATAGCATATCAACGTCCAGTCAGAAATCATTTTGATATCATAGCATATCAACGTCCAGTCAGAAATCATTTTGATATCATAGCATATCAACGTCTAGTCAGAAATCATTTTGATATCATAGCAAATCAACGTCTAGTCAGAAATCATTTTGATATAGCATATCAACGTCCAGTCAGAAATCATTTTGATATCATAGCATATCAACGTACAGTCAGAAATCATTTTGATATCATAGCATAGTTGTGAAAGGGTAATAAATGATATGTCACTCACGCCTACCACACCAAAAGAAATAACACATATAATTAAAACTATGACGAACAAACACTCTAGTGGATATGACGAAATTCCCATTGCTATTCTTAAAGAACACATAAAGATATTGGCTGGGCCACTGTCTACATTCATTAACAACTGCCTCGAACAGGGTATTTTTCCGGAACAATTAAAAATTGCAAAGGTTGTGCCAGTTTATAAAAAAGGTTCAAAAACCGATCCCAAAAATTACAGGCCCATTTCGCTTCTACCGACACTTTCAAAAATTTTTGAAAAAATCTTGAAATCTCGGCTATTGACTCATCTTCGTATAAATAAAGTTCTACATGATAGACAGTTCGGTTACCAGAAAGGAATTGGCACTGGTGATGCCATTTATAAACTTTTAGATGATGTGACTAGCAAATTAAATCATAAATTAAAGGTAGCTGGTATTTTTCTGGACTTATCTTCCGCATTTGATACAATAGATCACAATCTACTTATTGCCAAACTATATTATTATGGTGTCAGAGGCAGAGCCCTTCAATTATTTACATCGTATTTAAGAAATAGGAAAATGTATGTAGAAACCAGCACTATAGAACAAAATGGCCAACGGAAAACATACCAATCATCCATGATAAATATTACTACGGGCGTGCCGCAGGGTTCCATATTGGGTCCAATACTTTTTATTATTTTCACTAACGATTTGATAAATTACATTAAAATAAAAATTCCAGACATCAACCTCGTAGTCTTTGCAGATGACACTAACGCTGTAGCAGGGGCGAAAAGTATTAGTGAACTGACAGAAAAGGTCAATACTACGTTAGCAGCATTTCAATTCTGGTTCAATACAAATAGATTAATAATAAATATTCAAAAAACGAACATCATGTTGTTTCGGACCACTGCAAGCAATAAGGATAATATGAATATAACTCTCAACAATGAGAAGATTGAACTGGTGACAGACGTCAAATTTTTGGGTATCCACTTAGATTGTTTGCTCAACTGGAAAAAGGAGCTAGCACACATAGACTCATCTATATCATCTGCGTGTTATGCGTTGAGAAAGTTGAGAGATGAAATAAATACGGAACAGTTAAAGATGGTATATTATGCTCTTGTCGAATCCAGACTTCGATACAGTATACAGTTCTGGGGGAAAAGCTACGGTTATAATCCTCAACGAGCCTTTATTCTCCAAAAAAGAGCAATACGTACAATTGTCAGAATCTCACAAATAGAAAGCTGTCGGTCTCATTTTAAGCGTTTAAATATTCTAACATTGCCCAGCTTATACATACTTGTTTTGTTAGTTAATTTTAAGAAATATGTTCATGAATTCGAGTCTGAGGAAGAAAGAACAAGCAGGGAGAACACTCGTAGGAAGGATTTTAAAAATAAAGTTGTACCTAACTTCAACATTGTCAAGCATAGCCCTCATTACCAAGCTGTACAAATATTTAATAGACTGCCAGCAGACCTAAAAATCTTGCTTTACACTAGCTCTTTTAAGGTTAAGCTAAAAGCATTTCTGTTGGATAGGAATTTGTACTCAGTAGACGAACTGTAATTTATAATTCAAATTTTATCTATTTAACAAAAAAAAAAAGTGTTATTTACAAAGTTATTTAAAAAAAAAAAAAAAAAAAAACTTTTACTGTTTATGTTTTTGGTTATCATGTATTTTTCTTTTTAATCTTGTATGTTTTTGTTTTTAATTATTGCTGCATGTTTTATATTATTGAATGTCACTTGAACTTTATATTAATATTATTAATTAAGATGTATGTAATGTATCAAACACAATTTAATTGTTCATGATAAATAAATAATAACATATCAACGTCCAGTCAGAAATCATTTTGAGGTTTGAGCGAGATTTTTTGTGTCATGAGACCCGTAGAATAAGATAAAATAGAACATAGATATAATAAAGAAGGAATAGAATCTGTCCTCTAATTTTATTTGCAATTAAGTTATTATGGCCAAGATCTTGGAGCATAAAATGGCCGCTTTTGTAGTTACTCTGTCGAAGTTAAGAGTTTTTTATACTTGAATCAAGGTATTTTAAAAGGACCCACATCCCTACTTTCTCAGAATAAGTAGCACTCTTCAGAAAGGTAACCAAAATTTTTTCTGATATGAACCACACCAATATTCCATCAAAGTCCGACAAAAATATCACAAAAAACATCTACATATTAAATCGCTTCCACCCACACTGTGGTCAAACCCTACAATTAATTACTGTTGGTACTTCTCTGTTTTTGTTTCCCAAGCCGTCCTCCCTCAGTCTTACTTAATCATTTTAATTGAAGTTACAACTTACGGAAGCTGACGTAGGTATACAACCCTTTTAGGGAACAAGTGACATAATAAAACAGTTTATTAATTCATGTAGATTTGCTTCTTATCAGAAAGGAAGCCCTGCTGATATGAGATGCTCACCAATTTTAATCCAATAACATTCAAAGACAGTATTTTGCGGCTAAAAGAAACTACAGATCGAGATATAGAGCCCCATAAATTCCTTCCTAATTACCTAGTTTGAAACTACTCAGGGTAACAAGTGAAATCAAAGTATTTATATAAGTTAACATAGTTTTAAGCGCTGGGCACACAGAGACACGGGTGGCCGGCGGCGCCCGTGCCCTGCCCTTTCTGTGTACCTTGCGTCGCGACGCTTCTGTACATTTTGTATGAAAAAGACGCGGAAGAGACATATGTCTGCGCCCCGTCTGTGTCCTACGTCTTTTCTGTGTGTCCTGTGTGTTACATTGTTTTAGAAAGAGATGAAGCTAATAAATAGGTATTGTTAATTGTTTTTATTTTGATGAAAAAACAAAATGGCGACCAATTAAAAATCACGTCCCAAAATATTCTTGTGCAGCTAGATATAAACATTTTCATCACCTGTGTCATTCCAACCTTGTTCCTCTAATCAACGCTTATTTCCTCGCAGAAACATGTTCATGTTCATTAAATCAAAATGTCAGCCATGTTGATTCCTCCGGCTGTATTGTGTCACAACTAATGTGACATGTATCTTGTTTAATAATGTCGGCTTGGGTATAATAATGTTTTCCTATTCATTACTGTCATATCAGCTGAATACTGCCAAATATAAGCCTCTTACAGGATATATCCTTATTGCTTGTAGTGAGATTGCGTTTATTTCATTAAATGCTGTCGTTTGACAAACGTAGTAGATTACAGTGCCTTACTATTCATCTAAATATTGATAGCAGGGATAATTTGGTGGTGTGACTGTAGGTCTGCCAAGTTACAGGTCTCCAGAACGAACCCAAGACTAGCATTTCTAATTTCTCGGATGCATATGCGAACGTCATCGGTCGGTTGCGGTGAAGGTTGCGGGAATCCGTTGGATGCGAGTCGCAAGGGACTGATCAATGTGGCGACACTTGGAGGAGGCCTGTGTCCAGCAGTGGACGTCTTTCGGCTGAGATGATGATGATGATGCTGATATGCGTATTGAATGAATATCACTTGCTTCGGTGAAGGAAAACATCGTGAGAAAACCATCATGCCTGAGAGATATTTTACTATGGAAAGAAAGAAAGAAAGAAAGAAAAAGCATTTATTAGCCCGACAGGACAAAACATAAAATTAAAAAAAAAAATGGTAAAATTGTGATTACAACACTAGTTAAAAGTAAACATAATGAGATAAAAAAAAATAAAAAATAACGATATCATAAGAAAAAAACATACAAAATACGAAACAGAATTTGTCCTGTACAAGACCAAAAGGCTCCTATCTCAGCATGGTGCTGTAACATTTAAAATAAAACGTCACAGCGCTGATATTCTGATAGGGCCCAAAGTGATGCCACGGTCAGATACGGCTAAGAATAAAAAATAAATAAAGTATAAACAAAGTATAAACGAGCAAATATAAATAAAAATAAATAGAAAAGCAAAACAAAAATAATAGTTACATCGACACCCCACGCAACCGTAATGTTCGTCAATCTGTGCACACAGACAAACAGACAGTGGCAGAAGTGGCTATGGTAGTTAGAGGCTCTTGGGCATCGTTAAAACTCTACTAGGTTAGGCACTAAACACATCATAAAGAAAGATTAATCGCAGTGGGCCCACGAGGTCGATTCTATGTAGCGAATCCAAATAGATTTACTTTGATATTTGTGTTGTAAAGAGCAAAACCCGTTTTGACTAAGCTCTTCACGTGACCAGAGGGCGTGCCTATTTTTTGGGCATAGAATCAGCATTGCCATCCAACGTGGCAATGCTGCCACCAGCCTCCTGGGCCTCGATTCTGCTATTACGATAGTGTCAGAATAGGCGATCATTGAAGTCATAATGATCAAGTTCTGTCAAGTTTTGACAAGTTTGGTAATCTACACTAATATTATAAAGAGGAAAACTTTGTTTGTTTGTTTGTTTGGTTGTAATGAATAGGCTTAAAAACTACTGGACCGTTTTTAAAAATTCTTCCACCATTCGAAAGCTACATTATCCACGAGTAACATAGGATATATTTTATCCCCGTACTCCCACGGGAACGGGAATTACGCGTGTGAAACCGCGTGACGTCCGCTAGTGTACTAATATAATGGCGTCATTATGACTTCTCAACCACTATGACCCCATTGAAAGAAATGTCATAGAATATTAATCTCGTACATGAAATCTGGCATGAATAAAGGTTCGCATTTAGTAGTAAATTTCGAAAACCATTTGTACGAATGGTTTTATAATAATGGCAATACGAAAATGCCATTAAAACACAATTTTATTACGAGACCATCGACCGACCATTGTGAATTTAGCAGATTACGAACTTTAAGCAAAATGACAATGGGATGAGAATGGAATCGTGTTGGAGTGACGAATTTATTAAAATAGCAGAATTAGGCCCCTGGGCACTTTTGTTGTCACGGTTGTCAGCGATGTGGACGAATTTTTTGACTTCCTGTAACCTACTACTACACTACTTATACAACTTTTTACGATGACGACTCGAAAGGCGTAGTGGTAGTGACGCTGCCTTACGTTCTTAGGGTCCTGGGTTCGAATCCCGGTAGGAGCAAATGTTTGTGTGATGAGCATGGACATTTGTTTCCTTGTCATGGATGTACTCGTATATAATTATGTATAACAAGTAAGTATTTACAAACAAAAAAGTATATATGTAGTATATCAACTATCTAGTGTCCACGACACAAGCTTTGCTTATTGTGGTACTAGGTGGCGCTGTGTGTTAATGTCCAGCGATATTTTTTTATTTTAATATTTTTATAGAGTTTCAGTTTGTAAATAATAGTGTATTTTTTAAATAAAATAAAAACTTTTTTACAAAAAATAAAACCGACTTCAGAGAAAACAAAAAAGTGAAAAATAACTTCAGAAGTCGGTGACCTTTGTTTGATTGATTTAGTTTTTTTGTCACCGACTTCTGAAGCGTTTTTTCTGAAGTTATTTTTCACTTTTTTGTTTTCTCTGAAGTCGGTTTTATTTTTTGTAAAAAAGTTTTTATTTTTCACTTTTTAGTGGTTCACATGTGTTTACCCCTTCACAGCGTACCGGTGGCGTAATTTTAGGTTATGAACTGGTGTAAACAATAGACAGATATGAGATTTCGGCAATCCCAGTACATTTGCTATCATTTATTGAGGAGTTCCGTTGCATATCTCGGAAGTTCTTCATCAGATCTTCATCAAATTGAATTGGGATCACTTCGAGAAAGTACAATTCCTAAAACTACCCAAACCGCTTCTAGTGTGCCTATAAAATGTGAAGAATTCTCTCTATTTCTCCAAAATCCCATAATCAGCTACTGATTTGATGATTATGAGACCACACAGGAAGCACCAGCTTTCAAATAAAATAAGAACGATCAAAATCGGTTCACCCAGTAGAAAGTACAGAGGTAACAAATATTTTCGAAATCGGGTGTATTTTACACATGTGCGTACCCCCTCAGAGCATACAGGCGTGATGTTAAGTCATAATATAGTATAATCAATGAACCTACAAGCGATGGCAGCAATCACTGCAGAATTGCTGTGTATTTTTGAAGAGTTCCGTTGTATATCTCCGAAGATCAGCATCAGGTCTTCAGCAAACTAAAATGGGACCAAACGGGAAGCACCAGCTTTCAAACAAAAAAAGAACCATCAAAATCGGTTCACCCAGTCGAGAGTACTGAGGTAACAAACACAAAAAAAAAAAAAAAAAAAAAAAATACAGACGAATTGATAACCTCCTCTTTTTGGAAGTCGGTTGAAAAGTAAAGCAACACCTAAATAAACTGCTGAAAATTATTACACTGTTGCAAATCCAACATAACGATGTAATTTTGGCATTCATTTGGGCATCTCGGATAGTGAAAACGGGTACAAGGCCATACCTAGGTGCTTGCTTATCTCCCCATCATTGCCTTAATCAACGCCAGCAATATCCGGAGGAAATGTTCCTATTTGCAGTCAAGACCACACCAAGATTAACCGATAACGGGATTTGAATAGACCATTAAGGCCGTAGTACACCTTCCTATGTGTAGCTCATGTATAGGAAAGTATTAGCGAGTGGACTGTATTTAAGAATGTGAATGAAACGATGTGATGGTGGCTATTACAATAAATATTTAATTAAATTAGAAAAACTAGAGAAATTACAGCGAACACAAAGGACAGCAAAAGTGACAGACGTCAAATTCAGTATGAAAAAGAACCAAATAAAATCAATAAAAAGTATATTTAAAAAAGGTAGCAGTTTATCCAGCCAGTCGCCAACATTTAGGGGCCCGGATGAAAAATAAATAATAGCCACCATCACATCGTTTCATTCACATCCTTAAATACAGTCCACTCGCTCACCTGTTTTGTACTCGTATAAAATTACTAGCTGACCCACGCAACTTCGTCTGCGTCACATATACCTATGAGAGAAAAAGCTCACAAAGGAATACATTTTCCCCGTTTTTGCAACATTTTTCATTTATGTTCCGCTCCTATTGGTCATAGCGTGATGATATAAAATGACTAATCCAACACAAAAAGATTTTTTTCAATTCTAACCAGTAGTTCCTGAGATTAGCGCGTTCAAACAAACAAACTCTTCAGCTTTATAATATTAGTATAGATAATTATGTAGATATCGTAGCTTTAAGGGGCAGAATTAAACGCGATTGTGTTACGAATTATTTTATATGCCCATACTTTTTTTTTAAGATGGGAAATCATCAAATGACCCCACTCTGAGCGGAGCGGGAAGGAGTATCAGACTTTTACTGACTAAAACCCATCCATGTTCCTTCTTCGCCCTTTACGTTCCAGGGCCGCGGTATCTCTTTAGAATCATTCCCGCAGCCTCGGCATACTAAGTTTATATATACTTATACTATATATAAGTAATAGTAATGTGAAAATCTAAAAACATGTATTTAAAAAACAACTTTAACCTCCAATATCTCCGTATCTAGATACGGAGATATTGGAGGTTAAAGTTGTTTTTGCTTACAATAGCAGGGAACCATCTAGATGGTTCCCTGCTATTGTCTAGAATAAAAAGTTAAGGCCGTGACAGGGAAAAAAATGCCTTCGTTAAGGGTATTTTTACACCCTGTATAAACCACCTCATCACGAAGCTATCAACCAAGCATTCTGTACATCTAACTAATTTAATTACGCAAAAATAATTGTTAGGAAGTTTTTTTTGGGGTGATTTTGTGGTAAAACTCAATGTTACGCACTCAATACTTTGTGATGATGAGGATGGATTGAATAGTACGGGGTTCGTGGACGTATTTAAAGTAAAAATCTTACAATAAAAACGATTACAAAAAAAAACTTATCGCAATGACAGGGAGAACCAGTGCCTTTCGGCTTTGTTAAGAGATGTTTTACAATCTTTATACTGCACATTTGATTATAGCAATTATCATTATCCACTAGATCCTCTAAAAACTCAACAGTAATTGCTCATGATATTATCTAATTGAATAAAATACAACCAATGCACCTACTTTGTCCAGTAAACCCGGTAATACCCGGTCAAACTCTCAAATTAAACATCCTAGAGGAGTTTGCCGGTAACTGTGCACAAAGTCAACATTACCCGGGTAACAATTTTATTGTGTACTTTATCCGGTATTACGTTGAACACGGCCAGCAGTTTGCAACTATGTGTATTTTTCTTTTGTAGAAATATAGCTTCATAGCTAAGTAGATTATTTTTATTTGCGCAAACATTATTTGTAGATAAACAAAAAAACTAAAGCAATCAAACAAAGATCACCGACTTCAGAAGCTAAAGTTATTTTTCACTTTTTTGTTTTTTTTTTTTTGAAGTCTGTTTTATTTTCAGCAAAAAAAGTTTTTATTTTTCACTTTTTAGTGGTTCACATGTGCTTGATACATGGAAAGTGCATACCGTTACAATAACAACAAGCCCAAACACGACTATGGTACATTGTCTCATTATGGAGTTCCGTGACTCTTGGCTTCATCAGATCTGATGGTAGAATGGGCCTCATCAAACGCAAATGCTTCATTTGTTGTAGATAATATCAAAATCGCAACACGTTTTCACATAAAATTTGAAGAGTTCCCTCGATTTCGCCAGATTCCATCATCAGATCCCGACTTGGTGGCTATGGGACCATTTGGGAAAAATACCCTTTCCAATAAAAAAAGAATTTTCCAAATCGGTTGGTAAGCGACGGAGTTATGCCCGAACAAACATAAAAAAATAAAAAAAAATAGAAACAACCGAATTGAAAACCTCCTCCTTTTTTAGAAGTCGGTTAAAAAGATATTGTATGCAACATAATCTCTTTTAAAATCTCGATGATGAACATTCTCAATTAAGTTATTCGTCATAGCAAACTTTCTTACAGACAGTAACTGCCAAACCTAAGTGGCAGTGGGCAAGGCACATTGCTCACAGAACGGATGGCCGATAGGGCCGAACAGTTCTGGAGTGGCGACCGCGAACCGGAAGAGAAAACGCGTTGATAGACCCCTCACCTCCCACTTGGTAGACCGATGACCTGGTGAGGGTTGCCACATGCACCGGTCCAATCCATTGGATGGGACCGGTGCATGTGGCGACACTTGGGGGAGGCCTATGTCGAGCAATGGACGTCTTTCGGCTGAAATGATGGTGATGATGAAACTTTCAGAGTTCCGTACATCTAGATGATGAACATTCTCGCCATAACGAACCTGCTTACTCAAGTTCGTCGTACTTTCAAACTTTATTTCAACGTTTCATCGGTATTTTAAATTACGAAGTTCAGTAATAAAGTCTTGATGAAAGCCTAAAATTATCTCTAGCCTTATTTTTGTTACAGACTTTGGTGATTAAAGTAAGTGACTACTTTAATCATGAAAGTCTGTAACAAAAATAGTCCTGAAACAAGTTGTTTCTTAATCCCAAACCTCTATTAAACCAACCTGTACTTTTCAAGATTTAATTAAATTCTTAGAGATTTACTTTATACTTCGAAAATTGATCGCCTAAAAGCTTTTTCGTTATTTTAAGACTGTGCTAGATTTAGCAATGATACTAGCAATCGATTAATGTCGGTCTTAGGTCCATGTTCACCAAAAAGATGACGGACGATTTTCTAAAAACAGCTGTATAAAACACATTTTTGTATGGGAACATGTCACATTAACAGCTGTTTTAAGAAAATCAGACTGTTATCTTCTCGGTGAACATGGATCTTATTCGTGGCCGTAAACATAATAGTGGAGGAAAATCCGACCACGTTTCATACAACATTATTCAAGCCCTTTGAAATCTATATTCATTCCCACAGATACCAGGCTAATCGGCACTAAAAGCTTTCGTCAAACGACGCCTGCTTTCCCAACAACGCGTCCAGCCGTTAATCTGACATAATGAACAGTTTGTATGCACGGCACTGGCGCAATCTAATCAAACTGTATTGCTACCCGATATTCCTGAAATTAAATGCCTGCAAATGCCTGGTTTAGTGTTCCTTTGGGCAAAGTTTGGCAACGTAAGTACTAGGTTATTAGAGGGCAATGACCTTTTTTAGTACCGAAGAACTTTCCCAGGATTTCTCACTGCTTTGCCTTTTTCATCAGGTCAAGGGTGTGTCTTAAGCTAGGTTAACAGAAAGGAGCTCGAGAAACTACAAAGATTTGCCTACGTGGCAATCATCGGCAGCATGAGAACATCACCTACTGCTGCTTTATAGGTGGTGCTGGGGCTACCACCCCTACACCTCGCCGTCAGAGAGGAGGCAGCCATAGCGATTTTCAAACTAGAGGTATACGGCACCCTAAAGGTCGTGGCAAACTTGACAAGCACCGCACCAGCACAGCTGTTGGCCTGCGTTGTCTTGAATGTAGGCTATGGCGCGCTTGCCACGCGTCGTCAGCGAGGCGTATGCACGCGGACCGCGCGCGGGTGGCGCGTCGTCTACGCGCGGGTGGTGCGGCGTCCGCGTGCCGTCCGCAATGCATAAGCTCGCAGTCTGTGTGCTGTCTGTGATAGACCGGGAGATGATGTTGCATTTTAGAGTGTTTTCACGCCAATCAGTTGCCATCTGGTTCAATAAATCCCGAATGATTGATAAGTGTACCCAGCGTCAGCTGAGGCACCCGAGATGAGTGTGGGATTGAGAGGTTACGGAGGTGGTGAAAAAAAAGCAGTCATAGTACGCAGAGTGAAACTTTTTTATAAATAGTTTACATCATAATACTGAGCTTAAAAATATCAGCTGCATGGTGGAAGGGGCATTATGTGTCTGCCGCTCACATGAACTTGTAAAAGAAATAATATAGTGCGCTGAATGAAATTTAACAAAGTGATTGTTTAAATTATCAAAAGTACGAAAACAACAATCAGCTGCGTGGGTAGCGGTCTTTACAAGTTAATGCAACCTATAATCGACACCCATGACGGAAAATGAACAACACATACTGCTGAGAATTTAAAGCATAATTATCTTATTTCTCATCATGGGTCATCGTTTTCATGGTTTTCGGGGTGGCTGATAACGAAAATGCGGTTAAAGTTAACTACGTCAAGTATTAACGCGACCATATAATTATATAATCTGGGAGTCTTATCGAACTAGCTTCAGTGTAGTGGGCTCTCTAACTAGATAATTATGTAACTGTACGTTATTTTGCGGGCAACTCGCGGAGGCGGCGCGTAGCCAGCACGCGGTCCACACGCTAGCAGCGCGCGGGCCGCGCGCTGGCGCCGAGTGGTCCGCGGGCCGAGTCGTACGGTAGCGGCAAGCGCGTTAACCGCCCTCCGTAAGCTTTTTCATATGGACATCATAAAATAGGCTATGCAACACACGATTTAATGCTCCAATTTGAATGGCAAGTTAATTGCTGGGTTGGAGCGGTGCCGGTGCGGTGCTTGTCAAGTGAGAAACGACCTTAAGTAACGACTCTTGAATCATACACACACGCATCAGAGAAGATGCAATCAAAGAAAAACCGATGATGGCATCACCTATCGACAGAACCCTGAAGACCCACTGCTTCAAAAAACACTACAACATGGAGCTCATCTAAGAGGAGTTGTGTGACTACTTAGGCACAAAAAAGCTAAGAATTTACTCTGATGGATCAAAAACCACTAAGCAGTGTCCAGTAATGGTCCCCACCATTACTGGTCACTGCTCACTGAATAAACACTTCCACACCCTAGGTATCACTGATAGTCCCCTGTGCAGAGCGTGCATGGAGGCGGAGGAGACGGTGGCGCATGTGCTCCTTGAGTGAATAGGCGTTACCAAAATTCGCGAGGAGACACAACGGTCCACCTCAAGGACGAAGTGCGAAAACCTAAACCCCATGATAGATATAATCTTACAATATAAACTAGTCTTTAAAAAAACAGGTCAATAGTTTAGAACTTTGACACCTTTGATATTTCCGTAACTACACTATACCTAATGCTGGGAACCCTCTGTGTTCCCAGGTATGGTGTAATTACCGAGTAGAAGAGAACAAGTGCTTTTCGGCTTCGTTAAGAGGTTGTTATACACCCTATATGTACAAACGGCTACATACACGGGTATCACGTTTCGTTACACCGAATGATATATTATGGCCCTTCAAAACACGCCGAAACACTCGAATAAACACACGTTTCCCTCTGCACATTCATCTAAAACAGTTCAAAATACAATTCAGTACTGAATTCTACACAATGCGAGGCTTTCAATACACATAACCGTGTTTGTTTCGCACGTGACTGCATTTGTTTAGGCAGCTGTCAATGAGAAATAATGCCAGGAATATACAGGACAGTCATCATTGTCATATTATGCTTCATTTTCCGAACTATGTTGGGGTACTAGTTATGCGACCTTGGCCCCGACTGAACTGTTAATAAATTTTAAACTGTGGTCTTGTAGTTTTTCCATTAGAAATTTCTTGGTAGTAGACCGGAGTTGGAAGTTGGCGTTAAGATACCCGTGTGCCTCGGAAAAAACGGTAAGTAGGTGCTCCTGTGCCTGATCTCTCTCCATTCGTGTCTGATTGCCGTCTCATCGGACTACGAGAGAAAAAGGAACAGAGAGTGCACCTGCGCCTCTTCACACACTTGTGCACTATAATATCTCCCGCATAAATGACTAATCTTAGCTAAGATTGGCCGCCGTGATCGAAAAACGGTTAAGGGTCTATTACTATGCGACCTTGGGTGCGGAACCATCTGTAATAAGCCGGCAGTCCCAGGTGTCACTTATAGATCTTTGACAGTCATTACGGAGTGATCCGAAGCCTGAAAATAAGACAACCAGTCTTACCACAGGGTATCGTGTTAGTTGTAAAGGTCAGATAGGCAGGCACTGCATGTAATACTGGTATTCGGCTCGCTTAGACTGGAAGCGCATCTGGGAAACATCTTGGCAGATTTTGATAAAATTGATGTGGAGGCTTTTTACATTTACTTCACTCATTCACATCATCATTTACTTTTCTTCATTTTCTTCGACTGTGTTTATTAGAAGGTGTTACACGGATAGTATTTTAGAACCCGTAATAATTTGAAAAGGTCTTTTCTCAAAGTATCAATACTTTTGCCGAGGAAACAGCCTTTGAACTTTGGTAAGTGTATCTGCATACCTATGTATGCCCTTGACGGTATGTATCATTTAGTTCATAATTCCAGCCGAACGTCCACTGCTGGACACAGGCATTTCCTTTTTCTTGTTCCCGGATTGGAAAATCCACACGGATTTCCTCCCGGCGGGATCCGTTGGATTCAAACCGACTAAAATCCACCCCGGTATTCCATTCCCACACTTGTATCGGGGATCATGGGAACTAGTGCGCCCCAAGTTTTGACACATTGTCCGGTCCCATGCGAATTGCATCCAGCAACGATTCCAAGTGTTACCTATTAATTGTTATTATATGTTGCCGTGTTAGTATATTATGTTAAGTAATGTTGCTTAACTTTCAATAAACACATGGTAACAATTATTTTTCTTTGATTTTTATACGAATCAAGTGGCAGGTAGGTGTCACGGCCTGCCGGGGCTGCGATACCGTGGCCCCGGTACATAAAGGGCGAGGAAGAAACATGGATAGATTTTAGTCAGTAAAAGTCTGACGCTGCCTCCCTCTCCGCCCAGAGTAGCAAAGTGGTGAGTGGGAGGAGTCATTTGATGATTTACATCCAAAAAAAACAAGGTAGTAACGCGGATAGACTTATACTTCAGTCTATATTTCAAGATAACTTTGTTTATACAGGGTAATTGGGTCCGGACCCGCCATAGCAAATGAGCGTTTATGGGAGTTAATTTGCTTATTGATAACATTGTTAGAAAATGTTACCACAACATGCGGTATGATTGTACCATTATACACGATCCGTGCCTAATAGAACGTTTACAAAGATTAATTAGCCAGCATTTCTGTGTGAAGGAACACCAACTCACAAAATATATATTCACAAAGCACATCCTCCAAAATGCATGTTACTCGAAAACTCGATTCACGTTTACGGGTTCGACGTTCGATCAACCAGATAAAGGGAGTACAGAAACAGGCAGGTGTAGCTAGCTACACCTGCCTGTTTCGTCAAGGGGGTGTAGGTCAGAGCTCTATAGCAAGCTACATTCAGCAAAAGTATCAGGAATGGGTGATTTGTATATGGTTCTAAATTCAAAATGCCACAACTGTTTTCCATATTGGCGCGGAGTTTGAGTTGCATCTGTTATAACAAGCAGTTGGCTGCAATATCATCCAAATGCACGAAAACGAAAGTGTTGTTTTTAGTTATATCATATCTAGTGTGTAAGTACTTACAGCGAATTTCATTATGGACAAAAACATGGAACAAAAAGTTTGTCTTTGTGTTCAGAGTAACTGAAAATGTTACAGAAGGCTTACGGTGAATCGACTTTATCAAAAACACGTGCTTATGAGTTGTGGTTGTGGTCAAATACAATTTATTGTTTTTGAATAAATGACTAATGACAAAGCGTTCAAAAGCGGTCAAGATGTGATGGAAGATTTGCCTCGCTCTGGTAGGCCATCAACGTCTGCAACTGAAGCTAACATCGCAAAAATTAAGGAAATAGTGACTAAAAATACTCATTCAACTTTGAGAGAAATAGCCGCCGAACTTTCTGTATCTCACGACTACTCACGAGTCGATCCGTACCATTTTAACTAATCATTTGGGTATGAAACATGTTACCGCTCGGCTAATCCCAAAAACCTGAATTTTCTTCAAAAAGTCAATCGCACGAGAGTCGCTGAGGACATGCTAGAACGAGTCAATTCCGACCGAGCATTCATGAAACGCATTGTGGGTTTACGAGTTTGACATGCAAACTAGTCAACAAGCTTCGGAGTGGCGCCTTCCAGCTGAACCGAAATCGAAAAAAAAACGATTTCCAATTCCGAAAACAGCGTTTAAAAAGGTTTTGATGATTGGATTATTCGTTGGCGTTAGTGTATCGTTTCTAAAGGAGCATACTTTGAAGGTGAGAAAATATATTTGGATGATTATCAAACATTTTGCGTATTATTGATCTTTTCCCGTTACTTTTTTGACAAAAGTATAAGAGAGTAATTAGGCCTGAATGCTTGTGGGGCACCCCCCCCGTTAAGTTAGTTAGGTTCCTTTAAACCCTGCACTCGGAAATAGAGGCCCCGCGAAGCGGGGCTCCGTCGACTACGCTTTTTAGGGGAATATAAAGTGTTTTAAGGTTAGGTTATATAAATCGGTATTTCTCAGGAAATGGTACAATATCTTTTCATGAGAGTTGTACCACTGGGCAAGCGGGACCCCTCCTTCCCTCCACACCGCGTGAGTTGACTACCATCGCATGCATTTTACGAAAAATAATGCGTTTTGTTGTAAGCAGTATGTTCATTTGACAATATTTCGAGATTTTACAATATCGCTAGAGACCTTACAAAATAACGTATTTGACAATTTTACGGTGACATATACCTACAGTCCTACACACCTTAAGAATAATTATGTTTGATTTTCATATTATTTTGGTATTAAGTTTGTATGAAAAACGCATCCTCCGTCGGCTACAACTACAACTTTAGTTTAAATACCTTCATGATTCGTTTACTATTAAACGCATTCATGAGCACGTTTTGAGTGCGTTCCATTGAGTTGTACCGTAAAACGTGATTTTTCACCTGAAAAGAAAAAGAAAACGCGAAAAACAGTCTCTAAAAACGTATTTTTTATTAAAAACAACTTCCCTTTCAAATTCCATTCACTATTCTGCTTACATATCAATAGCATAGCTCTCAGTGTGACCAACATCAAAGAGTAAGGTTCCTGATTGAATTTGCGACCAGCATCCCATTTCCAAGGTTAAGAGAAGGTACTCACTACTCACTACGCATGCAAATAGATTTCCTTTGATATATCGTGTTTCGGAGTTCGATATTCTTCGGTGAATAGGGTTTCCTTGGTGAATTTGTTGATTGATTTCTTTTTTGGTGTTTGTGAATAGTTTTATTAGAGTGATACACTATAGATAGCGTATAGAATAGTAAGTTCATATAGATAGACTTGAACTTTTCTAGTGAGACTGTCTTTGCTACAAATTTTCTTCTTCATTCTTCTTCTATAAATATTCTTCCTGTCAGACGTCACGCCATTTACTCTTTTATTATTTCATTTCATATTTTCATTGATTATTCCTCACACAATTCATTTTTAGGGTTCCGTAGCCAAATAGCAAAACGGAACCCTTATAGATTCGTCATGGCTGTCTGTCGGTCTGTCCGTCTGTCTGTCTGTCCGTCCGTATGTCACAGCCACTTTTTTCCGAAACTATAAGAACTAGGCTATTGAAACTTGGTACGTAGATGTATTATGTTAACCGCATTCATATTTTCACATAAAAGTAGAAAAAAAGCAATAAATTTAGGGGGTTCCCCATACTTAGAACTGAAACTCAAAAACTTTTTTTTCATCAAACCGACATGTGTGGGGTATCTATGGACAGGTCTTCAAAAATGATATTGATTTAATTAATGATATCATTTTTCTCTAAACATAATAGTTTGTGCGAGAGACACTTCCAAAGTGGTAAAATGTGTCCCCCCCTGTGACATCTAAAACAAGACAATAATAAAACTGAAAAAAATATATGATGTACATTAACCATGTAAAGTACCACCGAAAATTGGTTTCAACGAGATCAAACTACTGCCTAAGTAGTTTTTTTTTAAAACGTCATAAATCTAAACAGCAATATACCTTTCAATCAATCTGCTACGGAACAATGCATGGGTGAGTCCGACTCTAACTTGGCCGCTTTTTTTCTTTCCTTTGGTCTTTCTTTACATCTCTATCCATTAACATTTTATATCCATGACTCTTTTACTCACATGTGTTTCATCCCATGTTCGTACCAAGACAAAACGACATTTACTAACAAAAAGTGCAATTCATCAAAATCTATTCACCACTAAACGAAAGTTCAACTAGAGACACGTAAATATTATAAGACCATTTCATAACTATATTTTTCTCTGAAATCCAATAGCGAAAACCAGTTTTCAACTAATAGGCATAAGCCACAAGCATTTTTCACTCTTAAATCTTTACATTAAGGTCTATAATGCAATGAAATGTTGATAACTTTAAACATAGTTGTAACATTATAGGGTAAAGTTGGAAGTCAGACGTGGGATATAAATGGCAAACTTTAGTATGTTTGAACCCGATGAATCGTTCACTCAATAGCAGGTATTTTCTAAAGGAGTTTGTGGAACAAGAATCAAAGAAAGTTATTTTAACGACGCTGTGCAAAGTTTTGCGTTTTCTGTTTGCCTTGTTTGTGTTTACTTTTGCTTGTTTATGTCACCGTAAAATTGTCAAACACGTTCGATTGTAATGTGTCTAGCGATATTGTAAACTCTCGAATGATTGTCAAACGAACACAGTGCTTACAATAAAACACATTATTTTTTGTGAAATGCATGCAATGGTAGTCAACTCACGCGATGTAAAGGAAAGGAGAGGTCCCCATTGCCTAATGGTACCACTCTCATGAAAAGATAATGTACCATTCCTGAGAAATACCGATTTATATAACCTAACCTTAAAACACTTTATAATATTCCCCTAAAAAGCGTAGTCGACGGAGCCCCGTTTCGCGGGGCCCCTATTTCCGAGTGCAGGCTTTAGAGGAACCTAACTAACCTAACGAGGGGGTGCCCCAAGTCCCAATTATGGGGGCCAATATACTTCCGTATGTTCAGTTGACAATATCGCTAGAGAGATTACAATCTAACGTGTTTGAGAATTTTACGGTGACATTTACACTATATTTAGAAAATTCAAAAAATCAAAATCGAAGCATTTATTTCAAGTAGGCCAGTTACAAATACATTTGAACTGTCGAAACGAATTGCATAAATGTAGCTATAGTCCCAGTCACAAGACATAAAACTGTGAAAGTATTATAGGTGCCCCATTCTATAGCTTAGATCTCTATGGAGAAGAAAGAGCAAGGTACTCCATGGGGATTCTTTTAAATCAAAACATTATTTACAATATCAAGGTTACATCATTTCTATTACAATGGTACGTTATGTGAGAACCAAATGTAGGAAGAACCAACCTGGATGCACAAGCTGGGGCCTTAGGCCCATGTTCACCGATAAGATAACGGTCTGATTATTTAAAAACAGCTGTCACTGTGACATGTTCCCATACAAAAATGTGTTTTAAACATCTGTTTTAGATAATCAGACCGTCATCTTTTTGGTGAACATGGACCTAAGTATGCTATTTTTATAAATTCGTCATTCCAACACAATCCCATTCTCATCCCATCGTCATTTTGCTAAAAGTTTGTAATCTGCTAAATTCATAATGATCGATCATTGGTCGGTCACTGGTCTCGGAATAGAATTGTGTTATAATCGTATTGTCATTACTATATAAAAACTTTTTTACAAAAAACAAAACCGACTTCAGAGAAAACCAAAAAGTGAAAAATTACTTCAGGAAAAACGCTTCAGAAGTCGTTGACCTTTGTTTGATTGATTTAGTTTTTTTGTCACCGACTTCTGAAGCGTTTCATGTGTGTCACATGTGCTTACCCCTTCACAGCGTACCGGCGTGATTTTATGTTATGAACTGGTATAAGCAATAGACAGATATGAGATTTCAGCAATCCCAGTACATTTGCTATCATTTGTTGAGGAGTTCCGATGCATATCTCCGAAATTCTTCATCAGATCTTCATCAAATTAAAATGGGATCACTTCGAGAAAGTACACTTCCTAAAACTACCCAAATCACTTCTTGTGTGCCTATAAAATGTGAAGAGTTCTCTCTATTTCTCCAGAATTCCATCATCAGATCCTGATTTGATGATTATGAGACCACACGAGAAGCACCAGCTTTCAAATGAAAAAACCATCATAATCGGTTCACCCAGTTGAAAGTTATGAGGTAACAAACACTTTCGAAATCTGGGTGTATTTTACACGTCTGCGTACCCCCTCAGAGCATACAGGCGTGATGTTACGTCATGATATAGTATAAACAATGAACCTACAAGCGATAACAGCAATCACTGCAGATTTGCCGTACAGTTTTGAAGAGTTCCATTGTGTATCTCCAAAGATCAGCATCAGATCTTCAGAAAATTAAAATGGGACTACACGGGAAGCACCAGCTTTCAAACAAAAAAAGAGTCATCCAAATCGGTTCACCCAGTCGAAAGTTCTGAGGTAACAAACACAAAAAAAAAACATACAGACGAATTGATAACCTCCTCTTTTTGGAAATCGGTTGAAAACAGGACAGATTTTATTTACGAAGTTCGTAAATAATATAAGTCATTATGTACGAGATTACCATTCTATGCCATTTCTTTCAATGGAGTGCCAGTGGTTGACCATTGGAAAGTCATAATGACGCCATTATTTAAGTAGATTACCAAACTTATCAAAATCAATAAATATGAAGTCAATGATAGATCCACCGGCGATCATGGCGCTTGCAACAGCGTCGAAATATCGGGAGCTGAATATAAATAAAAATCACGGGAATCCCATTATGACATTTTAAGTTTTTTCTGACACTATTGTAGTAAGTTAAGTCAAAGGTTTACTCCCTCTCGCGTTCCGCCACCGCCTTCGCTAGCATGACTGCTTCGCAAAAGGAGGTGACGGCTTCCATTCCGTCTTGCTCCAGACATGGGTCTTGAGATTGAACCAGGGCCAGATGCGAGAGGTCGCCGCCGCCATTCGCCGCTAAGAGGACACGGCGGTGCTCCGCCCAGTCGGGGCAGACGTCCACCGTATCCTCTGGTCTATCCTCGCAGTGGAAACACCCGGGCGTTTCCTCACGCCCAACTCGATGTAAGAACCTCCCGAAACAGGCGTGCCCGGTGAGGACCTTCGTCAGGCGGAAGGTGAAGACTTATCGCCAGTATCGTGACTTGCCCTAATATTACATTACCTACTTTGGTAAAATCTGGTTGCTGACAAGTAAAGTATATTTTAATAACCTGTATAAAAGATTAACAGTTCCTATCCCTTACAAAATTTACATAAACTAGTACAATATTATTTTGATGTTGATTTTTAAAACACTTACTTCAAAAGCCTTTGCCTAAACAAATAGATAGGCATTATGACCAGTTAAGGCGGCACACAATGTAGCAGTAGTTAACTAGTCTTCAAACCAAAATAAAACGAGACAATTTGTAATCCGTCAGTTAATAAGGATTTCCTATTTTAGGAGTAGGTACATAAACCCCAAAATCCTGTCTTCATTTTGTGTAAAATGTTTTAGCCCGAAACACCAGTGTAAGCCGACAGCTCTGCCGATCCCCTCTAATCTAGGAGGATTAATAATCCGTCGGCCCCGAGTCGAAGTCGGGACTTCGGATAAAACAAATCTTTGAATTGATGTCTCTTAAATTCGCTAGTTATTGCCAAGATGAGCAGACGGGCGCCAAATCTAAACTTCTCTACTAATATTATAAAGCAGAAGAGTTTGTTTGTTTGTTTGGTTGAACGCACTAATCTCAGGAACATACAGGCTCGAATTGAAAAATTGTTTTGGCGTTGGATAGTCCATTTATTGAGGAAATCTATAGGCTACATAACATTACGCTATGACCAATAGGAGCGGAGCAGCAATAAGAAATATTGCAAGTGGGAAAAAAGCTTGCGCTGAGCAGGCGATGCGTTGCGATATGAAAACTTCACGCGAACGAAGTCGCGGGCAGAAGCTAGTCATAATTATATTTTGCCACCCTGAAATTGTGCTTCTAATAAAGTATCGTTTTCTTTGTTTGATTTCCCTGGATTGGCACTCCTTGCTTGTTTGCTCACTTGCTAGAGGAGCGCGGGGCAAAATAATAACAGGCACTTGATTAATCTTCAGGTTAAATTTCGCTTGCATAGGTTAGTCCTTGGATGGGTAACGAGCCATCACAATCAAGTTTCCTCCGGCTATTATTTGTAGACTAGCTTCTGCCAGCGGCTTCGCCCGCGTGAAGTTTCAAAATTGTCCCATGGGATCTTACTACCGGGATAAAAAGTATCCTATGTGTTAATCCAGGTTATAAACCATCTGTGTGCAAAATTTCATCCAAATCCGTTCAGTAGTTTTTTCGTGAAAGAGTAACAAACATACATCCACGCGACGGAAGCTTAAAAAATCAAGTAATTTCTCCCGTTTTCCCAACATTTCCTTACACTGCTCTGCTCCTATTCATTGTAGTGTGATGAAAAGTATACTATAACCTGCCCAGGAGTTCGAAGAATAACTGATGTTATTTTTTTTAATTGGGGTTGAGTGAGAATATTATAAACGTAAGAGTAAACAAATATAATAATAACAAATCTCCGAACTGCTAAGCTATCGGGAGTTACACGTGTTATTGTGAGTCAACTATAAAAGATAGACATATGCTGTCTTGGGATATTTTTTATATAATTTTATGTGGAATATTTCCGTTATACATGATTTCTATGTAGCTTTAACCATTAAGGCTGCACACGCGACGGAAGCTAAAAAAACCAAGTAACTTCTCCCGTTTTCCCAACATTTCCTTTCACTGCTCTGCTCCTATTAATGGTAGCGTGATGAAAAGTATACTATTACCTGCTCAGGAGTATGTAGAATAATTGTACCAAGTTTCGTTAAAATCCGTCGAGTAGTTTTTTTTTCTATAAATAACATACAGACAGACAGACAGACAAAAATTTTACTGATTGCATTTTTGGCATCAGTATCGATCACTAATCACCCCCCGATAGTTATTTTGTAAATATATTTCATGTACAGAATTGACCTCTCTACAGATTTATTATAAGTATATAGAATAGAAGATAGAAGTAATTCTAAAATTCGATTCATTCGGCTCTTCCACTTCCTTCGGCTCTGATCAGAGTGCCTTTAATGTTCATCTTTGTTTCGACAATTCAAAAGTGCCTGTAATCAGCCTACTTAAAACAAAAACTTTGATTTTGATTTTGAAGTTTTTGAGTTTGAGGCAGTGATGCAGTTTATATTTCCATCTACAATAATAAAAATCTTCTCCTTTTCTGCTTCAATGTGCTTAGAGTTTTTCTAGTGGAAACATCTTTTCGAAAACAAGCTTAGCTTCTTCGCGCTAAGTTATAACGTGGGAAGTGACGGTTAAGATTCACGGAAACTTGGTTGAACGTTTTAAGTTGTTCAGTAAACTTCTCCGATACTTAAACGTTCAAGTTTCAGGTGCTTACCCAAGAAAACGATTTTCTTTCACGTTTACTGGAAGACCAGACTCTATTAATTGCTGATGACTCGCAAATTACTTTAATCGGATTCGGTGAAAACATGAAAGTTTCTGAAATCCTGTTTTTTTTACTAAAGAACCCATATCCTTCCTTTAAAATAAAGTGGACGAAAATATTCTTATAGCATTAGCTATCTGCCAGCAAAATTCTCGTCAAAATGGTCCAGCCGTTTCAGAGATTAGATGGAACAAACATTTTTTTGAAGTTTTATGAAGGTACCTACCGTGATATACTTTGATATGCATTCAGTAAAACGTTGTTATTTTGAAGTTACAAATAGTTAGCATAAATCCGTTGTTCTTTTACCTCATGTTTGTCTCAGTAATCCTCCTTTTATGAAATTATAACTAAATTGTATTTACTTGTCTGTCTTTAGTAACGTTAACTGACGTTTATACGTTTTACGTTTAGTCTCAGATATCCTATATGTATTAGACTTACAGGGGATATATTTAAATAAAGCATTTTTCCGTCTTTTTAGACATGACTAGACGCTCGTCTGCAACATTCAAAGAGAAAATTTTGTGTACTTACCTAATACTATTACTACTAAACGGGCTATGCTTAGAGTCTCTCTGAAAGGTAACAATCATCTGCCCGCGTAGCATGACCACCGTAGACACGACAGAGAGTCGATAAACCTTTTGTGCATCTATCATTTTGTCGATTCAATGACAGATGAACAAAAGATTTGTCGAGTCTCTCTCGCTTCTCCGGTGGTTATGCTAAGTGGGCTGGAACGGAGGTTATACGACAGAGAACCAGAGTTGTGGACATAGCTCACAGAATAAAAGTAGGCTCAAGCAATGATATATAAAACTATAGATACGTTGCCCGCGCTCTGTAGTGGCAACATGAATGCAAGGCAATTGCCGGAATTTCATTTAGTCGCGTACCAACCAGTGCCGCGGCAGTACGTGACACTAAAATAACTTCCTCAAACAATGAAAAAAAATGCCATCCTGTGTTTTTAGGACATGTCAAAACTATACTTTAACTGTGAAAGATAGAAAAGTATCATTTAATGCATAAGTATCAAGAAAAAAATTATTTTATTTTTCGTTGCCTACCAATGGCGGCTGGCGCCTGAGGTAAGTCACGTGCCGTTAAGGGAAGATGACTACGGAATTAAAGAAATATATTTATCTCTCTCTAACAACAAAAAATCCGTAGATGACGTTTAATTTTCTTTCCCTTTCTTCGGTAGCTATCTAGCTACCGACAGTATTTACGCTGTTTTCGACAGCCGTGATGTTCATGCATGACGCGTCTATTTATAATAGGTACGTCATTGGGCTCAAGTGCTAATGAGTCGGCCATATGTATAGCCGTAGAACCGATAAACGTTGTTGTATGTTTTCTAAACTATCTATCTAAATGGATATAATCTTCCCTGACTATTATTTGGATTGAGGTTCCGATATTTCGACGCTGTTGCAAGCGCCGTGATCGCGGGCTGACTGGAGAATGCGGGTAGATGGAAAAATAAAGTTAGCAGCAGACAAATCTGTCTACCCTCTTTCTTTGTCTTTTGCTACACGCACTACTCGAACTCGAAGGGCCAGTTTCACCGGTTGCGGATAAAGTGTCGGTTAGCCTATTAGGAACTTATCTGCCAGATAAACTAACAGTTTTGGTTTCACAGGTCGGGTAGCGATATCTGGTAGATATAGTATTAGTTATAACCACCCTTTAAGTGGTAGATAGTATTAACTATCAGATAAAACGTGAGTGACGTGTCTATAGACACCTGCGTATTTGAATTAGTCAATGCAACGGTTTACTTAAATAAAAGATTTTTATTTTTGTGCTCAGTGATTTATATTCCGCCTGGTAGTTCTGAAAATGACTATATGGTTCTGTTTGGCATGATAGAGAATTTGTGTACTAAATATCAAGACATTATTGTGTTAGGTGATTTTAATCTTTACTCGTGTCCCTTAAATGTGAGGAATTATTATGAATATTTTTTGTCCTATTGCGGATTCACTCAAAATAATAATGTACCTAACTGTTTAAATAGACAACTAGATTTGATATTGAGTTCGGGTCTTCGCGAGGTGTCAGTGGTGATGGCGGATGGGTCGCTCGTCGCTGTGGACGCACATCACCCGCCGCTCGCAGCGAGCGTGCGGCTCACGCACCCCGCGCCCTCCAGCGCCCCGCGCCCCGCGCCCGCCAACGCCGTCGGTACACGCACTACTACTAGACCGCGTTGGAATTTTTATAAAGCAGATTATGAAATGCTATATTCTATGTTTGCGGCTACTGATTGGACAGATATGTTTGAGCTGAGCGATGTCGAGGATATTTTGAATTTCTTTTATGAAAAACTTAATAACATTTTAGATGCAAGTGTTCCTAGAAAAACATTTACTGTCAAACAGCGATATATTTACCCCAAATGGTATACGACTGATATAATAAAAAACTTAAAAATTAAAGCAAGACTACATAAATTGTATAAAACCACGAAAAAAAATAGAGATTACGACGCATATTCAAAATATAGATCACATATTAAAAAATCAATAGAAATAGCACGCAACGAGCATCAAAATAAGATTCAATGTCAGTTCGCAAAAGACCCTAAGTCATTTTGGCAATACATTCGATCGCAGAAAAGTACCACGAGTAGACAAGACATTATAAAAGATGGTCAGTATCTGTCAGACGAGGAGTGTGCTGAGCAGTTCGCGACTTATTTTGAGTCGGTATATAGTACTATACCGCCGCGATTAGACCCAGAAGCGGCGGCAGCGGAAGCGGAGAACACTGGTAGTGCATGCGTACAAATTAATAATCTTAATCTTAGGGACGTAAGAAGTGCACTCGAGCGCCTCAAGCCTAAGCGATCCGCGGGACCGGATGGTATACCAGCGTTTCTTTTTAAAGATTGTGGTAGGGTTCTCGCGGAGCCACTGCTTTATATATTTAACGCCTGTCTTCATTCTGCGAAGTTCCCAGCTCGGTGGAAGATTACGCGAGTCATTCCAGTGCCCAAAGGCAGGGCGGGAGCTGACATCGGTGGGTATAGGCCAGTGGCGGTGTTGTCGACGCCGGCAAAGGTGTTCGAGTCTGCCATTCAGCGCTGTATGCAAGAGCAAGTGCGCGGACAGTTATCGGATGCGCAGCACGGATTCCGGCCGGGGCGCAGCACTGCTACCAATCTCCTTGATTTCATGGGACGCGTGGTGCCAGCGGTAGATGCTGGGGTGCAGGTGGACGCAGCTTACTTCGACTTTAGAAAAGCTTTTGACACCGTCGACAATGACATCTTACTGCGGAAGCTAGCAGAGGTTGGATGCACCCAGGATCTATTGCGGTTTTTTGCCAGTTACATGCAAGGTAGACAGCAGTATTTGGACTGCAACGGATGTGAATCCGACTTATATTACACTTGGTCGGGAGTAAGTCAGGGCACCAACTTGGGGCCTCTGGAATTCATTATTATGATAAACAAGTTGCCGGAAGTCGTAAGACATGGCGCTTGTTTATTATTTGCTGATGACCTCAAGTTGCTGCTTGAGATTAAGTCCGAGTCTGATTGCAGGCGCCTACAGAAAGACATCGATCAAATAGTACAATGGAGCCATGAAAACAAACTGTACTTCAACGTGTCGAAGTGCTCGTTAATGACTTTCACCCGTGCTCGTGCACCTCTGCTTTATGAGTACGTGGTGGATGCGGCGCCACTGCAACGAGTCACGGAGGTACGAGACTTGGGTGTTTTCATGACTCCCGATCTGACATTCCGTGAGCACGTAACCAAGATCTGTAAGAAGGCTTACAGAAACTTAGGATTTGTTCTGAGACAGACGCAAAGCTTCACAAACATCACAGCAGTTAGGGTCCTATATGATGCACTAGTCAGGAGTCATCTGGAACATAGTGCAGTCATATGGGCCCCACATGAAGCTAAGTATTCGTTAATGTTGGAGCGCGTTCAGAACAAGTTCACGCGCCATTTGTACCGGAAATTAAATGGGGTATATCCGTTTTACCCACTGATGTATCCCACTCTGTTTGTTCTGAGCATGGTTGGCTATAATCAACTGCATGTCCGACGGGAGTTTACGCTGGTCACCTACTTGGTGAAGGTGCTTCGTGGAGTGGAGAGTCACCCGGGAGTATTGCAGCGCTTAAGTTTGTGTGTGCCGGACCGCTACGTGTGGAGACGGCACAGCCCGCCATTGCTACTGGTACCTGCAGCCAGAACTAACCTACTTGCCAAGGCACCCCTTACCAGAGCTATCCGTACCATCAACGACCTTCAAACTCAGATTGATGTGTTTACATGTTGTTTTAGTGAATTCGCAAGGGTATTACTATTTATACTATGCTACAAGTATAATAATAATAATTTATCTTAATTTTTGTACTACGTTTTTGTTAGTAATTGTATAATGTTTTTGTGATTTTAATTTTAATAATGTTGTTAGTTTTTTAAGAAATAATAATGTTTCCTTTTTTTTTGTAATTTGGTTATAAGTGCATATTGTATTTGGTAATATGTAGTTTAGGTTCATAGTATTTTCTTAGCTGTCGCATTAGGGTGATCCCTGTAAAGATGGTTTAAGCTGTTTTAAATAAATAAATAAATAAATAAAAAATAAATAACTAACCGACACTTTATCCGGAACCGGTGAACTGGCCCCACGGCAAAATAGAAGAACAGTATCACCAGGTTTTTTAGAGTCCTTATTATGTTGCTGGCTGCTACTTTTTCGTATTCTCTTTTTTTAGTATTCTCAAAACTGGATTCCACGTACTTGACAATTGAAGTCATCTATTTTAGGTTAAGTTGTGAACCGTGATAGTTTTTCTGCACTGAAAACCAGAAATCGACAAGCGTAACACCTTCTTGTCAATTTCTGGTTCACCGGGACACCCTCAGACTTTCATGGTTCTACTAGGAAATGTCCCAACTTTAAATAACATTTTTTTTATTAATTAGGAGCTTGATAGTTCCACTAAGTATTGCCTTTTTTAAACTTTCACGATCAGAACACATTATAAAACTTAAGAAGACTTAACTTAAATGTTAATTAGGGCCGGTTCACAATAGGACAGCACACTACACTAACAGTGTCCGTATATTGAGGCGATTTCACTTGACGAGTACACTTAGTGATTACTGGATTCCAAGCTGAAGAGGGTTTGAAGCCGTCTTCGTCGTCTTCGTGTTTCATTTATGAAGATGAGTAAGGGTAGTTGAATAAACGCCTTCACTTTGCTGTCGCGGTACCTCCAATACTTCAGTCTCCCCGCGACCACGGCTGGTGCAATCCGGTCGAAACGTCGGGATTAAATTAATGGTAAATTCGCGATAAATACCCGTCTTCTTAAGTTCCACTAAGTATTTTCAATGCTTAAATAGTACGTTGGGATACAAGGGTGAAAGTAGGTTATTGCAAACAAATCAATTCAACAAACAATATTGTTTCATTTCTTTTTATTTTTTATCCATGTTTAGTTTTCAATAGTCGTAAATAATGTTAATTTTTATGTGTTTTGTCCTGTACGGGCTAATGAATGCTTTTTCTTTCTCTTTCTTTCTTTTTCAAACGAGGTGTCATTAACAAACCCGAGCCGAAGGAGAGGGTTTTCCTCGTATAAAATCTATTCCATTTTATTACAATATGTATGAAAACCCCTGGCTACTAAACTTTTTAATTTGATTTATAAAACAACTTGACTGCAAAAGTAAGTCACGACCGCGTAACAAAAAGATAGAAGATGTTAGCCTCTGAAAGTATGTCATGTTTAATAACTGAATTGAAAAACGTTTTTGTTAAATAGTTATAAGGCCATTTAGCCCGTCAACGGCTACAAACCAGCTGATCCAACCACATTGAAATGAGTAAAGCTATCAAAAGAACCGCCTATGACGCATCAACATGGACCTAAAATGTTTTCACTTTATCAAATTGGAAACGTTCCTCATCAAACAGAACTCAACCTTATTCCTTGTTGTCTAAAGTACATTTTGGTGTTTGTAATTCAGCTTTTATTACACTGTTGGACACGGGAAAAGGCTCGCAATTGAAAATCCCGAGATTGCAATTTGCAAACGGCTAGCAGAGCCAGTGTAACGGTGGTCGGCCGATTCACTCTGTTTCCGATAGTCAATTTGGCTAATACACTGCCGAGCAACAAAATTGACTCGTCTTCCTGGAATTTGTTGGCACGTTGGGTCATTGATGACAAATTGAGGAAAATGGGGCGGTAAAATCATTGTTTCATATTTCTACCACAGATGTCTGAAAAATGTTTTCTTTTCACAAACTTACCTATGGTAGCTACGTTTAGAAGCAGCATTTCGATAACAATTTTAACTTGTTTTTGGAAGAGCTATATAACTTCTGGTTATTGAGACATAGACAATCATCTTTTTTTTAATGATTAGCCTAAAGTCTATAGGGTGTAAACAGACCTTTTACAAAGCCGTCAACCAAGCATTCTGTACATCAAATTAATTTAAAAACAGTAAGGGAGTGAGTGTGAATGTGTGTGAGTGAGTGTAATTAAAAAATATTACTGGGAATGGACTTTTTTTTGGGGTGACTCAAAACGTTGTGTTGATGAATGCATTGATTGGTAAACGGGTTATGGAGTATAATTTAAAGTAATGTTAGAACCTTAATTGCTAGAATACAAAAAAAAACTTGTTAAAAAGTTGGAACTTTGACCTTCAATAATATCTCCGTAAGTAGAAAGATTCCAGATATGATCCAGAACCAAACAGTGACCGCAATGACTAACGGGGCGAACAAGACAGTGCATTTCGGTTTTGTTAACGGTTTATTTACACCGTTTACACCTTGGATAACTACAAGGTACAGTCGATGTCGTTAATTGATGTGCCATTTGCCAGTATTCAAATTTTAGCCGTGTAATACAAATTGGGTTAACTTGGTAATATCGGTACTCCTGATTTTTTTAGGACAAGACTGCCACACTATTTCCAAACCACTGTAACTCCTGAAAGCCACAATCAACAGTGACGATCACCAGAAAAGCGCCGAGACAATGAAGCTCGACGATGTCCCAGATGATGAATTTAACTGTCTTGGATCCCGCAAAGAAATAAATCAGAAAGTATTAAGGAGGAGTGGGAAAAAACCGTAATTTCCACTTCCGTCCATATCAGCAGGAGACAGAACAAAACAAAGCCAATAGGTACAAAGAGACGTCTACAACTGGGATAAGCCCAGTTGTCTAGCACCACTGATAATATTAACATTAATGGGTCCTATGTTTTGAGCTTGTTATCTCCAATAATAGGTATGGCAAAAACGCTTGATTGCACGGATATTTGTTCTGGAAGTGTGGTACTCGTGAATGTATAAAAATTGAAAAGTAGTGCAAGTGGCTTATACATAATTAAAGTCCTCGACTCCACATAAACTGAAATCATAGAGATATTATTCAAAATAGAGAAATACCAAAGATAGTAAATCAAACATAATGTGTGTTGTCATATAAATGAATGGGCATCGTAATTACTCGATAGCGTCGCAGGTAATCCCGGTGGTCGTCGGCCATATTGGCTATAACTGCTCTCGCCTGGGGCTTCAGATATGTACGGCCCAAAGTGTAAGAAGCGGCGTGGTTCTTGAGCATAAATAATATTGTTTGTGGAAACTTCTTTAGGCGCGTTGAACACTTTTTGGGTGAAAAAAAATTACAGAACTCGCTCGACTGTCATGGAATACTTCGTAGCACTCGTAGCCGATCCGCTACGACGTAACACCACTTAGGTGGGCACAACCCGTAGAAGATATAGATTACTTAGATTTTTTTTCTGTCCCCAAAGACTGCCCCAATTTTTTTTTATTAACAATTGGTGTCTATTTCAACCAGTCTGTGTGCCAATGTTTTTACTCGAGACCCACAAGTTCTTCATCCACAGCCCGACTGAAGCCACTGCTGGGTATAGGCTTATCTTGTTGCGCCAAGCTCCACATTCTTGTGCCAGCCTTATTCAGAATATTTCAGTAGACGTACTAAGTCTTCGATATCGGAAATCGCGTTAAGAAACTCTCCAAAATGGAGTTGGGCAGGACATCTAGCAAGGCGCGGTGATGGCAGATTGAGTAAAGCTGTGACCGAGTGGCGTTCAAAGACTGAAAAGAGAAGTGTTGGTCGTTCAAAGGCGAAATGGGCAGTCACCACCATATTCTTAGCTAAAACTAAATTATAAGCGGTTGGTCGACTCTTCACGTGACCAGAGTGCGGGCCTATTGTTTGGACAATGAACCATCATTGCCGTCCAACGTGGCAATGCTGTCATCCTTCTGGGCACTTTGCTTGTTGACAGCAATGTGGACGAATTTTATGACAAAAAAATAAATCGTAAAAAAAATATTTGCAAAATTATGAGCTGATTAACAGTCACTGTACCATAACTGAAAATACTGCCATACTTACTCTTCTGGGATTAAAGGCATAGTTTGTATTATAATTTTTCATTATCTTGTTTTTTCCCACCTCTTGCACCGCAGCCTCCAATCTTACAGTGAAATTAGGTCGTGTCTCTACTGAACTGGTCTCCTATGAAACAGAATGAGTGACACTTAACTCCTGCCCTATATGGTGTGGGATGCTAATGCATATTGTAAAAGCATTATTACGGCGCAATTGGGCTGAGTCTGAGGAACTGAGTCGGTTGATCGGGGAATTGAAAGGTTTTTTTGTAGAAGTTTTATTGGAAGAAGTTATGTTTACTTTTTAAATCCTGTATAAATAAATAAAATCGATTTGTCTGTTTGTGATTTCAAAATAACAGCTTTTTGCTTAATGCTTAGGAAAGTTTAAACGGTACTTATAACAAAACCGTTTTTTTTATTTGTATGTATGTATATGTCTTCGAAATAGCTGATCCGATTTTGACGGGACTTTCACTGACAGACAGCTGATAAACTTAGGCTTTTATTTGAGAGAAAGGATTAGGATTCCTATAAATAATTAAAATCCTTGAAATCGTTAACAAAATATATCGATTCAAATACGGATGTAATATTTTATAATAATTTCTCGCAGACAAAGGTCGTGAGGCAGAGCTAGTAGCACCTATAATAAATGGAGCAATGAATTTTACAAACACAGTCTGTATAAACATATTTCTTGTGTCGGCCCAAACTGGTGATTAAGTTGAAACGATTACCCCCAATATAAATCTCTGTAACTAGAATGTAACCAGATACTTTAGTATAGGTACATACCAAAACCTTTCCTTTGCCAGGTTCGTTAAGGATATTACAAATTATTTATGTTAACAAAAATTATCTATGTAGGTTATCAACTATCTGGTGTCCACGACACAAGCTTCGTTGCTTAGTATGGCACTAAATGGTGCTGTGTGTAATGTCCAGCGATATATATGTCACCGTAAAATTGTCACCGTAATCTTTCTAGCGAGATTGTTAACTCTCAAAATATTGTCAACTGAACATACCTACTGCTTTTATATTTTTCGGTACATTTTAATCGATCGAAGCGAAACCGTAATATTGTCAAATGCATGCCACGGAAGTAGGTAATAGATATCTCTGCCCCCATAATCGGGACTTGGGTCACCCTCATGTGAGGTTAGTTAGGTTCCTTTAAACCCTGCTTACAGAAACAATAGCCCCGCGAAGCGGGGCTCCGTCAACTACGCTTTTTAGGCGAATATGAAGTGTTTTGAGGTTTATTATTATTATATTATTATTATAAGCCTACATTGTCCCACTGCAGGGCAAAGGCCTCCCTTCCCTCCTTCCACATTTCGCGATCTTGTGCGATTGTAGGCCAATCCTTTGCGAAAGAGTCTAGCTCATCCCGCCATCTCCTTCTGGGCCTGCCGCGTTGTCGTTTCCAGCTATTTGGTAACCACTGAGTGGTAATTTTAGCCCATTGCTCCTCCGACTCATCAGCTATTTGGGTTTTGGAGCGAAGTATAGAGTTTCTGTTTTGAGGTTAGGTTACATTAATCGGTTTTTCTCAGGAATGGTGCATTCTCTTTTCATGGACCCCTCCTTCGCCCACCCTCTCCACACCACGCGAGTTGATTTCCGTCGCATAGGTTTATTTCATAATATTACGGTTTCACTTCGATAGATTGTAATCTATCGAGATTGTACTCTACAGAAAAACAGAATACTGCGTGATATTGTAAGCAGTATTTTCAGTTGACAATAATTCGAGAGTGTACAATCTCTCTAGTTATTTTACAGTCTAACGTGTTTGACCATTTTATGGAGACATATAAATATTTTTTTCCACCCAATACAGTAAAACCAATCCGTTTTTGTGACGAACACTCTTTGTTTCCGCACACATCACTTAATTAATGAATGAAGTAAATTACAACAGCGTATTGCTCAGAATTAATTACAGCCTGTAGCGAATCATTTATTTTAATTTAATTAAAACTTGCTCTTTGTGCTGGCTTGGCCATTTTGTTTTCGGGAGTGGGCCTGTCGTGTTCATGTTTGAGCTCAATATTGTTTCCGTAAATTTAATTTTAGATGACCTGTACTGCAGCTAAAAGAGAAAAAATACATGTAGTTAAGAAGGAAGATGAATGGGTTTAGTTAGTACATGTTTGACGAGTTTGACATTCAGGTCATTTGATGATTTCCTATCTGAAAAAAGGGTGCTTTTGCTACCAAGTCCTGTAATATGTTGCGTCCTTTCAGTGAAAATGATTTTAACTCTCAGCTTTCGCGGAACTAGAACAGGTATACGTTAAACACGTGACAGGCATCTAAGTGGCAACACAGTGTGCAGATTCAAAGTTTTTTTTTTGAAACGTACTAATCTTTGTAATGCTTAGTACCCATAGTATTAACTATCATCCTTTGTCTGCCTAGCCTTTTTCAAACAATTTCAGAGTCACAAGATCTCACAAGATGCTGTTAAATACCCATCTGACTTCCACCGCCCAGTTAGTGCTGTCTAATACAATACCTCTTGGTAAGTGTGGTTGTCAGATTTCGGGCTACTGACTACCTGTAATGACTGTCAAAGGTTTACAAATGACAGCTTGGACCAACCGCTTAACACGTTTCCGACGCACAGAGAAAGCCCAGTGTGCAGTGGGTATGAAGAACTTGGTGTAAAGTTTTTAATCTTCCATTGTAAAAAAATAAAACTGACTTCAAAAACACACAAAAAAGTGAAAAATTACTTTAGCTTCAGGAATTGGTGACCTTTGTTTGATTGATTTATTTAGTTTTTTTCTCACCCCTTCACAGCGTACCGGCGTGATGTTATGTTATGAACTGGTGTAAACACTAGACAGACAATAAATTTCAGCAATCCCAGTCCATTTGCTATAATTTATTAAGGAGTTCTGGTGGCTATCTCCGAAAGAGTTCTTCGTCAGATTTTCACCAGATTGAAATGAAACTGAACTCCACTTTAAGAAAGTTTCATCCAAAAACTTTACAAATCCCATCAAGTGTGCATACAAAATTTGAAGAGTTCTCTCTATTTATCCAGGATTTCATCATCAGATCCTGCCTTGATGATTATGGGACCACCTGGGAAGTATACCTTTACAAACAAAAGAATAACAATTCAAATCGGTCCAGCCATCTTCGAGTAATCGGGGAACATACATAAAAAAAAGGTTCCGACGAATTGAGAATCTCCTCCTTCTTGAAGTCGGTTGAAAACAGTATCCTCCGTCCAGATAGGTGTTTTGTGTAATAAAAATATGTAATAAAAATACAGGGTGTAAACAGACTCACCACAAAGCCCTGCCCAAGCATTCAGTACGACCAAACAAGCTATTTGGTTTACAGTTGAATCCAAAAAATTACATTGTTAATGTCTTTCTGTGTCTGAAACTCTGAACTTTACTCAAAAATGATTGCTGGGAAACGATTTTTTTTTTGGGGTGAAAAACCTCGTTTTACGGTGAAACTCAATGTACCTCACTCAAAACATTGTGCTGATTGATGGATTGAATAGTATGGGAGTCGTGAAGGCGTTGCAAGTAAATAACTTATATTAACAACTTGTTTTTGGAAAACAAAAATGTGAAACAGTTGAAATTTTGACCTCCAATATCGCCATAACCAGAAGGTTCCCAGGTATAGTCGAGAATAAAAAATCAACACAAAGACGAGGAAAACCCTTTTATACCCTTCATAACTTCTATCTAGAACAAGCCAATATGCCAAGCAAGTCCTATAACCAACAGTGACCCCAAACCAACCCAATCAAGTGAACTTAATATTCTGCTAATAAATGTACGTACATTCGGGTGCCATGTTTGCCATACAATTATGCGGGCTAGGGGACCCTTATAAATGAGTTATGGTGCCAACGTTATAACTATAATTAAGTTTCGCTGAGACGATGTGATCGGCGCAAAAGTTCGGATCGGATCTGTTCCGAAATTACTATGTCGTGTACGATGTGTTAAGTTTAGAGTAAGTTTTGGGTGAGTAGGATTTATTAGGATGACGTTGATGTTTTAAGGGAGTTTAGGATTACGTTCAAAGTCTATTCATTCGCTGTATGGTTCAAAAATCCATTGTAGGTATATATAGGCTAAAATTCAATTAGGTAATTAAACCCTGCGGACGTTACGGACTTGTTCGTCAACTGACAAGTATGAAATAAGCGCGTGCGCGAAACTTGGCACGTTTCGACTTTACCTCAAGCAAAATACAATTGAAAACAAAACATTCCCTAATAATTTAATGACTGCGCGCTGCGGCACATCGGCCAATAGCGTGTCGGGCCACGCTTAGTGTAGGGTTCCGTAGTTTCCCGTCTGTACAATAAGTGTTAAATCCAATCCGATTTTAATCATTCTTTTTTGGTTTGAAAAAAGACACGTTCAGGATAATAAAATATGTAAACGAAGTTAAAAAAATGCTTGCATATACGATTATACTACAACTTCTTTTTCCAAAAACTGTTGTTTCCATCCAAGTTAAAATGATTTTCCTAGAAAGTCTTTATAAAGTTCTACTTTTCAGACAATTTTCAAAAAAATATTGAAAATGGTAAATTAAATGGTTAATTAATGGTAAATTATGGTAAATGGTAAATTATTGACGTTATCAAAAAATGATTTATGTAAACCCCTATTCATTTTGAAATATCTTTCCAACAATATATCACACGTTAGGGTCGAAATTAAAAAAAAAACACCTTTACATATAGGGGGGCTACCCTAATAAAACATTTTTTTGCAATTTTTATTTTACCACTTTGTTGGCGTGATTGATACACATATTGGTACCAAATTTCAGCTTTCTAGTACTAGTTTCTACTATTAGTTGACTACGGAACCCTAAAAATGGGGTAGTCTTTGAGGAATGCTGATAGAAGTGAAAACTAGTGGACGATCCGCTGACGGCGTAGTGGATCGGCTGCCAATTCGTAGCACATCAGCGGATGACAGCTCTGCCATAGCGGATCTGCTACGAGTGCTACGAAATGCGTACGTGACGGTCACGTGAATTCCATGATTTTTTATTTACCCTAAAAGTGCTCAAAGCGACTAAAGAAGTGTTTACTTCAAAAATTATTCCATGCGGGAATCAAGCCCGCGACATGCAGGTCAGCAGCCAGTCGCTGAACCAAAACATACACGCGTAACGCCATGAGTGCTGTGTGTATACGACATCTAAGAGTAGAAAATATACATTTCACCATATTTAACCACACGTCGCAATTTACCACTGCACATAATTTGATTTTGCAAACAACCTCAACACTTCTCGATGCAAACTACCTTCGAAATCCCACGCGGAATCCCGGGGATTTTCTTGACAGCACTACTCAGTCATCGCATTTAATATTTATTGGTGCCAAGCCCGGAGCTTTTACCACTACCGTAGGACTAGTAATGCTTTTTTTTGCAAGAAAAAGGATTTGTTTTGTGAATTGAAAGTTTATTTTCGCATTTTGTTTTTTTTAGCAATCTTAGCCTGCCTAGCCTTTTCTCAACTATGTTGGGGTTGGCTTCCAGTCTAACCGGAAGCATCTGAATATCAGTATTTTACATGGAGCGACTGCCTATCTAACCTCCACAAGCCAGTTATTACTGGGTAATACGATACCCCTTATAAACATATGAAGACGGGTATTTATCGCGAATTTACCTTTAACTTAATCCCGACGTTTCGACCGGATTGCACCAGCCGTGGTCGCGGGGAGACTGAAGTATTGGAGGTACCGCGACAGCAAAGTGTTGTGTGTCGTTTATTTAACTACCCTCACTCATCTTCATAAATGCAATCCGGTCGAAACGTCGGGATTAAATTAAAGGTAAATTCGCGATAAATACCCGTCTTCATATGTTTTATGAAAGTTTAAAAAAGACGATACCCCTTGGTAAGACTGGTTGTCAAACTTTTTGGGCTACTGACTACCTGTAACTACTGTCAAAGATCTACAAATGACAGCCGGGACCAACAGCTTAACATGCTTTCCGAGGCACGGATTAAACTCGATTTGTAAAGGTGGTCACCCATCCACCGACCAACCTAGGTAAGCACGGCTTAACCAATAGATCGACCCGAGCGGCTGTTATTATTAAGTCGCGAGCTGCTACAGACTTGATACCTGAGCCGCATAAAAAATAAACTGAGTTTTTTTTTGCTTTTTTTCTGAGTAAACGCCACAAAATCTGATAACCGGGCTCGCTATAGGGAAGGTAGGTATAGTATTATCTAGTAGAGGTCAGATAGGCAGTCGCTCCTTGTAAAATACTTGTATTCAGCTGCATCTGACTAACTGAAAGCTGATTTCAACATCGCTGGGAAAAGGCCAGTAGTGAACAAAATTTCAAGTGTGTTCGATATCGATAGAATTCATGACACGAATGTTAGACGAAATAGTTAGTTTTAAATCCGCAAAATATAAGATTCAGGCCTGCAGGAAGAGCAATAATAATTAGAAGGACTAAATGTTAAGTGTGTGTGTGTGTGTGTGTATGTCTGTGTGTGTGTGTGTGTGTGTGTGTGTGTGTGTGAATATTGAGGTGCGAAACACGTGTCGAGTATATGTTTGGGTGCATAGCATGGTAATTATTAATTTGTTTTTCGCGGAATTAAAACTAAATGTCTTGCATAACGCTTTCACATTTTACAACTTTACTTATACTGTCACCCATGGGATATCTTCCGTGATTAGGATTTATTAAAAAAAAAATGAGATAAGGAAAGAGGGCAGACAAATTTGTTTGCTTCTAACAATTTTATTTTATATACCCAGGGATGACGACAGTATCAAAAAATTACTAATCTGTTTAGTCCGTCAATTACAGTATTGCAAAATAATGGACAAGTATTTTTTATTTTTGAAAAAACGCATCATTACTCGGGAGTGGGGGCTCGTGACGTCAGAACTCGCAAAAAATTATAGCAACGTGTGAAAACGAGAGCTACAAATCTTAATAATCGGACAGCCCAATATCCCTGACGATTGTCAATATCACAGCAATGCGGATCCACTCAGCTGTACATATTTTAAACGACATTAAGAGGTTGAAAATATACAGAAATATATTTACAACTTGCCTGCTAAGAGCTTTTGAGGTTTTCCTTTGTTTATTTTTTGTGGAAAAAGAAATAAAAAAGCATTTATTAGCCCACAGGACAAAACATATAAAACTTTACATTATTTACAACGAGGCCAAAAGGCAGCATGGTGCTGTAACATAAAAAAAAACGTTACAGCACTGGAGGCGGTGGAATACATTACTGATGATTTTGACTAGGTACTGACTATTATTTGACATGTAATTTCAAGATATCATTAGGTGTGTGTATGTGACTAACGGACTGACAGAAACAAGTCTAGTGTAGTCTATGATTTCGACAATCCAAAAAAAAACTAATTTGACAACACTGTTTTATCAAATTATTTTATTTCATATAAACCTAGGTAATTGTTTCTAAATTACCCTAGGCTGATAATTTGATTGTTTCTTTTTGTAATCGTAATAAAATAAGTACTAAGGTCGGTTTTCATTTTTTTTTATTCTATTTTTTTTTTTTTTTTTTTTTTTATGTAAATCAATCATGCGGTCGGTGTGGTATAGCTCTAAAATATACTCACAGGAGTAGGTGGTCAGTGGCCCGAAAATCTGACATCCAATCTAACCAAGTAGTAGTATCACCCAGTACTACCTCTTTCCATGTAAGCTACTCGTATTCGGCTGCATCTGGTTAGATTGGAAGCCAACTCCAACATACAAAAACTACAGATGAAGACGATCGATTTTCAAAAACTCAGTCCAAAAGTCCAAAATATAAATCCTTGTATTTCCACAGAGATTCTCTCAGTATTTCAAATTCCGAACCCTCATTGGAAGATTCTTTAAACGGGAATGTCGATTGCCAGCACTCCGAATTACGTATTGTATTCGAACTATTTCATAAAACTCTATTGAATATTGCATTGGCAACACTACGTAGTACACATGTTTCTACCGTACTGCGAGACACTGAAATTGAATTTCGCTGGTACATGTTATGTTATTGGAGAAAATCGGTAGTATTTGAGATGTGAAACTTCGAGATATTTTTCTTGTTATAAGAAAAATATAGGTTACCTACTTTTAAAATGTAGAAGCTGTTTCTTCGAAAATTGGTACAAAGATAAACCAGATTGTATGTCGACACAGGTATTGATGAAATGCTAAATGTCTATAAAAATGAGGAAATCTACGTTAAGCAATGAGAAAATCGTTTTAAAGGGAATTTGCCTTTACAATGCAGTTTTAATTCAAATTTATACACGTCTTGGATTTGAAATTTATTTTAGCGCATAGTATTATACTAGTCAAGCCTTTTCTTTTGATACCCCATACATAACCATATTGAGGGAGTTGTTGAATAATTATCAAATCTGCCATTTTGTGGCGGCGGCCAGATTGGACTAATTTTTAAAAAAACACTAGCTGACCCGCGCAACTTCGTCTGCGTCACATAAGATAGAAAAACTTAAACGAAAAAAGAATCCCCGTTTTTGCAACATTTTTCATTCCTGCTCCGCTCCTAATAATCGTAGCGTGATGTTATATAGCCTAAAGCCTTCCTCGATAAATGGACTATCCAACTACACACCTCCAATATGTTTTTAATTCGAACCAGTAGTTCCTGAGATTAGCGCGTTCAACCAAACAAACAAACTCTTCTGCTTTATATTAAGTATAGACACTCTTGACTACTTCACCTTTCAAACAAAAAAAAAACAAAATCAATATAAAACATATGTAAACGGGTATTTATCCCGAATTAACCTTTAATTTAAGCCCGAGGAAAAAAACCCGTTTACATATGTTTTATAATGTGTTCTGATCGTGAAAGTTTAAAAAAGACAAACAAAATCAATATCGTGTCATCCGTTCGGCAGCTACGATGCCACAGACAGACACACGCACAGACACGTGAAACTTATATAACACTCAGTCGTTTTTGCATTGGGGGTTAAAAAACAAAAGCAAAATGGTTACATCTGACATTATTGCTACAAGAAAGATTGCATAACTTGTCCCTTTATTAGAATTATTTCCCAAAATATTTCTCGTATGTTATATTTTTTTCTTACTTCACAACGCCACGCGAAAACAAAACACAACACAGGTTCAATCAGATTGAAAACACAAATCAATAATTCCTTCTCTATAATTCCCTTCCATTCCCAGGTAAATTTAATAAAACTTATATCCTCTCTTTAACTGAGGGGCTTCAGATCTAGAGACCCCACAAATTCTTTCTAGAAAAGATTTAATATGGTCGGGGATGATAAGTTGAGGTTAGGAATATTGGGTGCTAAGGTTTTCTTCGTTTTTTAGAGTTCCGTACCCAAAAGGTAAAAATGGGACCCTATTACTAAGACTCCACTCTCCATCTGTCTGTTTGTCACCAGGCTGTATCTCATAAACCGTGATAACTAGACAGTTGAAATTTTCACAGATGATTTTTTTATTTTATTATTTATTTATTTAAAATTAAGTATGTAAATAATACCTTAACAGCTATAACACCAATGCGATGTTACTACCAAGATACACATACCTCTAACTCACTTACAAAACAAATAAAACATTTTTTTTATTCTGTTGCCGCTTTAACAAACAATTATAAAAATACAGATTTAATGAAAATTAAAAGAGGCTTCAACGATGGTTCAGAATTCTTCATCTATGAGTCCGACTCGCACTTAGCCGCCTTTTAGGGCTCCGTAGTCAACTAGGAACCCTTATAGTTTCGCCATGTCTGTCTGTCCGCCCGTCCTCACTTAATCTCAGTGACCGTTAGCACTAGAAAGCTGAAATTTGGTACCAATATGTGTATCAATCACGCCGACAAAGTGATATAATAAAAATTGGAAAAAAATGTTTTATTAGGGTGGGCTACCCTAATAAAACATTTTTATATGTAATGTATATGTAAAGTGGGAACTATTTTTTTTTATTTCAAGCCTAACGTATCACACGTTAGGCTTGAAATAAAAAAAAAATACTTCTTATATTAATAATTTGTTGGAAAGGTATTTCAAAATGAATAGGGGCTTACTCAAATAATTTTTTGATAAGTTCAATAATTTCAGAAATTCGCTCCAAAAGTAAAAAACAATGGTGTCTCCCTGTCACTTTTGAACCATAAGTTTAGAAAATATGAAAAAAATCTCAAAAGTATAACTTTATAAGGACTTTCTAGGAAAATTATTTTGAACTTGGATTGAAACAAGTTTTTTGTACAAAAAAGACAAAAAGTTGTACAAAATAATTTCTGGACTAAGTTTGTAGTATAATCGTATATGCAAGCATTTTTATAATCCTGAACGTATCTTTTATCAAACAAAAACAGAATGATTAAAATCGGATTGGACACTTATTGTGACGGACGGGAAACTGCGGAACACTACACCGAGCGTGGCCCGACACGCTCTTGGCCGGTTTTTTATTATTTTTCTTTCGCACGCACAGGCAGAGAGCCAATTCATATAAAACAAAAATTGAATTCCATTTCTAGCGTTGACAGGCCAGGCCAAATGATTAAATTGAATCAAATTCTCGGTGTCTAGAATAAAATCTAGGTTTCTGTATCTGAAATAAAAAGGTGGAAAAAATAAGTAGAACTTTTATTCTACGCGTGTAGGAGCTCGTGGCTAAATAATAACAGCCAGTTAAGTCATGTTTGCCTAGGTTGGTCTGTGGATGGGTGACCACCCTTACATACCGAGTTTCCTCATACCTTGGAAAGCTCGTTAAGCTGTTGGTCCCGGCTGTCATTTGTCCATCTTTGTCAGTCGTTACAGGTAGTCAGTGGCCTAAATAGTCTGACAACCAGTCTTACCAAGGGGTATCGTATTACCAAGTATTAAGTGGGTTGTGGAGGTCAGATAGGCAGTCGCTCCATGTAAAATACCAGTATTCAGCTGCATCTAGTTAGACTGGAAGCCGACCCCAACGTAGTTGGGAAAATAAATATCGCTGGACATTAACACACAGCGCCACTTAGTGCCACACTAAACAAAGCTTGTGTCGTGGACACTAGATAGTTGATATACTACATAATTATATACTTTTTTGTTTGTAAATACATACTTATTATACATATAAACATCCATGTATAATATGTCATGTGAAATATTTGACAGTTATTCGCAAAATTCGGGTGGCTCACTTTCTTAGTCAGGGGGGTGAAACTTCCATACATTGGCGTCTAACAAAATGTTCATAGATAGTGCTGCCATCTGTATGTTTGGGAACACAAACTTTTCAACTGTTTTACAACTGTCATAAACAGAACAGCTATTTTGGATAACTTGACAGTGAAGTAGATAGCCTAGCGGTGACAGCGGCCGCCTTGTAATTATTAGGTCCCGGGTTCGTATACGCAGTCTAGAACTACTTTTTGTATTTAATCTGGTTGAACAGAAACTAACAGCGCCATCTAACAGTTTGGGTACACAGTTTGTTGGGGTGGACTGTATTGAATTAAAGAGGTGGATACTTTAACACTTTTATTGTATATTAGAGATCGAAAATAGCTTATATTTGAAGCGGGGCACAAGAGTTTACACTGTTAAATGTTCCTGTTATATAAGGAATGTACATAACGTATTACGACGTGGGGAACGTGGGACTCATTTACTTATTAACTTTGTTACGACACTAGGTAACTGATAAGAACTATGAATCTACTTTATATCTTTGACAATCTGTCTGATATGGAGCTCTTCCTTGACTTCTTGAAGACTTCTCCTTGATTCACTGGTTGAATGAAGTTATTACTTGTTTCTATTTGTTCTTATTTGACTCGATTCTCGATTAAATAATCGGTTCCCCTTACATAGATTATTACGCCATTGCAAGTTGTGGGGGCACTATTGCGTCTTTCTGGGACCTTTAATCAATCATAGCCCGTGAAAATGGACTTTCCCATTAGCTGATGCAATAGTTTAACTTATTGCGTAATATCTCCCTTTGGACAAGTACTGACTTGACCAATATCCCCTCCACAAAAGCTGATGCAACATCGCAAATCATTGCGTAAGGCTTAAGGCCTTTTAGTATATAATAGTTCGGGGGTAGACAGACATAGAGGTCCCCGTTATTTTCCTAAAAACTACTTATACTAGTGTTACATTTTGTGAAGGGCTCGTCGTCCGTTACATCTCTCCCCCCGGCGTAGCCTGCGCAGCCTTCTCTTCCTTTTGTAGAACGACGAGCTTGCTGACCGGACGCTTGAAGACGCCGGTCCTCGTTCTCACGTCGACTACTCTGATGCCGCCGTCAGGTCCCGGGTAGATGTTCTCGACGACTCCCAGTGGCCACACGTTTCGTGGCAGGGTGCTGTCGGCGATGATGACGACGTCGCCGATCTCCGGCGGTTGGCGTTTGCTCTGCGGCTCGCCGCGGGGTACCAGAGTAGGGAGATACTCCCGCAGCCAGCGTCGCCAAAAGTGATCGGCAAGGGCCTGGCTGGCCCGCCAAGCACGTCGGTCGGCCTCGTCACAAGGCCTTGTTGAGGGTAGGCCCGTGGAGGATCCCAACAAAAAGTGGTTGGGGGTGAGGGCCTCCGGATCGGTGGGGTTCACGCTAACGTGAGTCAGAGGGCGTGCGTTAATGGCGAACTCTGCTTCGGTAAGCAGAGTCAGCAGCACCTCTTCAGCAGGCGCCCTTTCGCGCAGAGTTGCAGCGAGGGCAGTCTTTACGGAGCGTACCAGCCGTTCCCACGCACCGCCCTGATTGGGTGCGCCGGGAGGGATGAACCGCCACTCCATTCGATGCAGTAGTCCCTCTTCATGCAGTGCCGGTGTCCACTCCGCATAAGCCGCTCGCAGTTCCTGATCTGCTCCTCTGAAATTAGTTCCGTTGTCGGAATACATGAGCCGCGGCCAGCCGCGGCGCGCAGCCATCCTTCTCAGCGCCATAATGGCTGAGTCTGTTGACAATGTTGCGACGAGCTCGAGATGCACGGCGCGGGAGGTGAGGCACGTAAACAGTGCGCCCCATCGCTTCTCTTGGCGCCGGCCCACCTTCACCATCATGGGCCCGAAATAGTCCACACCACAGTTGGTGAACGGGCGATGGAAGGGGTCCAGGCGGGCGCGTGGCAGGTCTCCCGTGGCCGGTGGCTGCGGCGTTGCTCGCAGTCTCCGGCAGTATGTGCAGGTTTTTTCAATAGTTCGCACCGTGGGTCGCAGGTGGATGATCCAATAGCGTTGCCGTAAGTCGTTGGTGACTCGTTCCCTGTTGGCATGCCCAGCGGCGCAATGCTCGCGCATTACAATCAACTTACTTATTCGGTGGCGACCATCCAAAATGATGGGTCGCTTGGCCTCCACAGGCGCGCTAGAGGCTTCAATTCGTCCTCGCACGCGTAATAGGCCGTCTTCCAATACGGGGTCCAGTCTGTACAGCCGACTCGTCCTGGGGACGGGGCGAGCAGACTGGATTCTCTTCAACTCTTCGGGGAAGCTGTCCTGCTGTGCTTTCAGCAGGAGCTCCCTTTCGGCGCGTTCAATGTGCCGATGCTCGAGTCGAGGCGAGACGCGGCGGCACGCATCAATAAATGCGAGCACGCGTGCAGCAGCGCGTACCAGCGTCTCGGACTTGGAGAAGCGGGCAGGATCGGGCAGCCAGCTGTCTCGTTCAGGGGCCGGCGCAATGTGCAGGACCTCCTCTTCGTTTTCTTCCGACGCCGGCGTCCCGGGCCAGTCCTCCTCCAATAGACGGAGGAAACCCGGCCCGCGGAACCAGCGGTCGGTTGCGCAGATCGGCGCGTTGGTGAGTCGGGTAGCGTCGTCCGCCACGTTGTGCTCCGTGGGCACCCAGCGCCATTCTTCTTTGCTGGTGAGCTCGGCGATTTCTCCGAGTCTGTGCGCGACGAACGGCGTGTACCTCTTCATGTCGTGATGGATCCAGTGGATCACCGTAGAGGAGTCCGACCAATAAGTCGTACTGTTGACCTCGATACGGTGTTCCTTCTTGATGGTGTCGGCGAGTCGGGCTTCTATCACCGCTGCCTGCAGCTCCAGACGTGGTATTGTCTGGGCTCGCCGCGGTGCTACTTTTGCCTTGGCCGCGACCAGCACGACGTCGATGGTCCCATCCTTGTTTGTTGCTCTCCAGTATGCTACCGTCGCGTACGCTTGTTCGCTTGCGTCGCACAGCACGTGCAGTTCGATGCGCTGTGTTTTCTTCTTAAGGTAGCACCTGGGTAGCCGCAGTCTGTTTACTTCCTCCAATTGACCTAGCCAGGCCGCGAAGAGCTCGTTCTCTTCCTCCGGAATGGGCGTGTCCCACGTTGTTTGTAGGCGCCACAGGCTCTGGAGTACTATCTTCGCTCGTACTGTGAAGTGACTCAGCAGTCCTAGCGGGTCGTAGATGGACATCACTGCGCTCAGTGCCTCCCTCTTGGTGGGAGCACGAGTTCGTTCTCTTACTTCGGACGGCACTCGGTTCATGGATGTATTAAACCCGAGTTCGTCACGTTCTGCGTTCCAGTACAGCCCGAGTATCTTGCTCTCAGGTTGCTCCCCTCCTAGTTGTGTCGGGGCGGTGGCGTGGAGTGTCTGGGGCACGTCGCGCAAAACCGTCGCGTCGCTGGAGCTCCAACCTCGTAGCGTGAAGCCGGCGGTCGCGTGCACCTTTCTAGTTTCATCAACTGTCTTCCACGCCTCCTCTGGATCGCTGTAACTTGCCACCAAGTCGTCCATGTAATGGTTCTTGGTTATGGCCTCTAAGGCCCTGGGATACTCTCTGCCGTGAAGCTCCGCGTTGTAATCCCGGACGTAATGAGCCATATACGGGGAACTGGCTGCTCCGAAGATCATGCTTCTCATCTTGTAGTGACGCGGGGCCGACGTCCTGTTTTGGTCTCTCCACAGGAACTGCTGAGCTGGTTGGTCTTGCTGCCTTATTCTCACCCGCAGGAACATCTCCTGTATGTCCGCGGTGACTGCCACTGCCCGCTCTCGGAACCGGAATACTATGCCCGGCAGGGACTGCAGTAGGTCTGGACCTTCCAGTAGCTCGTCGTTGAGACATTTTCCATAGCTCGTTGCCGCCGCGTCGAAGACTAATCGCTGTTTCCCAGGCTTGTTTGGGTTCTGTACGGCGAAGTGAGGCAGGTACCAGCAGACGGGGCTTTCCTTTTCCGTTCCGTCGCATGGCATCGCGTATCCTTTGTCCAACAGGTTCTTGACCTGTGTGGCGTACTGCACGGCAAAATCCGGTGACGCATCCATTTTCTGTTCGATCTTCTTCAGTCGTCTCAGCGCTGCTCCGTAGCTTGGTGGCATGACCACGTTGTCAGTCCGCCACGGCAGCCCCACCTCGTAGCCTTCGTCGATCTTCTTGATCGTCCTTTTCACGATGGTCGTCGCCCGCTGGTCCGCTTCGTTCACGCGGGGTCTCTTGGCGACGCCCAAGGCTTCTATTTTGAAGTGTGCTTCGACTAGATCGTGCAGTTGCTCGTCTCCTCTCCCGGTCTCGATGACGTGCAGTATGTCTTCTTTTTGCGTGATAACGCTTCGTGGTGCTGTTCCGTGCACCACCCATCCCAACTCCGTTCGCGAGGCGGCTGGCTGATCGCGGCCACCGACTCGTAGTTCCCTGGTCACTATGCACTCCCAATGGTCTGTGCCCACCAAGAGTCCTGGACGAGCTTGCTCGTAGCAAACCTCCTCTCTGGGCAGGTCTCGCAGGTGCTTGTGATTCAGCAGGTTGTCTGGGATGGATTGCCACCGACAGCACCGCTTCTTCCTTGCTGGGCTCTGCGGTAACCTTCACGGTCGTCACTTCTTCCTTGGTGCCTTCCCTCTCTTCGTGGAGGGAGGCGTGATGAGGCCGGCGGCATTGGCCTAAGCCGCACGGCTTCGCCTTACATCTATATCGCCCATGTTTACTTTCGACACATCTAAAACATATGCCGTTGGCTCTGACATACTCCCATCGCTTCTTGACGCTCATCTCCTTGTATTTGGGACACTTATGTAATACGTGATCTTGTTTACAGTTAGGACACCGACCTTTTTCTTCTTGGCTCTCGATGGCTGTGTAGACGGGGGTAGCTCTCTTCTTTGCTGTCACTGGTTGTCTGGTTTCCTTCTTCTGGTTGGCGGGCGCGGCGCCAGTGGGCGGGGCGTAGGCGTATCGTAACGCCCTATCCGCTTCCCGCATCAGGAAACGAGACAGCATAACTATCTCCGGCTCCGTTGTGTCGTCGTTCTCGAAGGCGAAGTCGCACCATTTCGACTTCATATGTTGGCTCAACCTGTCCAGCACTTCGCCAGTCAGTACTGGGTTGTGTAGGTATCCTCCTCGGTCGACTGCTTTGATCACGCATACCGCGTTTTGCACCTTGATGGCGAAGTTGTTTAAGTCCGAGGCTGATGCCATGGGCTTCGTCATCTTCTTCATATCTTCGATGGCGCGAGCGATGAGTGCCTCTGGTCGTCCGAAGCATTGTTCGAGTGTCCTCATGATGGCCTCTGGATCAGTGGCAGTATGTAGGAGGCCGGAAACCGCCTCCCTTGCCTCTCCCTTGAGACAGCTCCTTAATCGCTGTATGTTCTCAGCAGGCGATATACTGTACATGTTGGTAGTGTCGTTCACGGCCGCCCTAAACGGCAGCCACTCGTTCACACTACCGGAGAACACCGGTAAATCCGTATGCCGTAATCGGGGCCTTGCCATCTTTTCTAAGGTCGTTGCCAAGTTATCGATGCTGTTCCTGTGCTTCGTCGATGCCGGCGACCTTCCCCGTGGCAAGTCGAATTTAATATGTCTTGGGTCCTCCCGGGGGGGGCCTTGGTCCCCCTCCCCCCGTGATCTGAGGGGGTTCGTTTGAAGCCATTCATCCACTTTACTGTGATGGCTTTCCTCCTGAGTGATGAGGGGCTCATCCTGCAGGCTGTCCTGTTCATCCTCTAGGACAGATACTTGGGCGGCTAATCTTCTCTTGACCAGGTCCTCATCCAGGTCGAGAGACTTCTTCCGGATGGCTGCAAGCTTCTCTGCTGCTTCCAATTCGGCTAGCCTTATGCGCGTTGTAATACTGTTGGTTGACCTTTGTGACTTCTGTGACCTCTGTGACCTATGTGACCTCACCGATTGGGTGGGTGACCTCGTCCTTTGTCCATGTTCTTCACTCAGAAGAAGTCCTGACGATGGTCCTGCTAAGGTCGTGTCTGCTGTCGTAAGGGGCGCGGTAGTTGGTCGTGAAGATATAATATTTTGCTCACTTGTCACTGCCGGTGACAAGGGTGGGTTTATTGAAATCCTCCGTAGTCTCTCTCTTCGAATCCGTTCCGCTTCCTGGCGTAGAACTGCCTCTCTATGCTCGTCTGCCCTCTCCTGCAGGGCCCGCCTCCGGTCCTCAGCTTCTGCAGCATCACCCTGGCTTCGGGTGACCACCATTGTCCGAGATGGTACGCTACAGGTTGACTTTAAGCGGGGAGAAAGATGCGCGACAGTCCTATCCTGTGGTTTTGGACTTCACCAGATTCGTCCACTACGACGTTCACTTAGCTGCACTTCAACGCTGTTATTATATCACGACTAGTCCTCTATTTACCGCGACGGCACTATTACATACTTGTGACGGCACTATATACTTGTGACGGCACTATAACTTACGACGGCCCTATGTACCATACGGCACTATATCTAGTCACGGCGGCAATACGTTATCAACGGGCGTGCGCTATGTTATATAACGCGCGCTTGTATATGACGCGTAACTATTTATTCACAACACGGTCACTTCTATATGTTTTATAACAATATATCCGTTAGTATTTCATTCCACAACGCGAATCGAGTCAATTTACTTTTAATATTTACTTATGAGTCCCACTATTCTGCTTACCCCTTTATTAACGCGCACTATGATTGCGATTTAATACACAGAATATCGCTTATGAATCCTGTTATTCTGCTTACCCTTTTTTAAACGCGCACTTATGATCGCGATTTAATACAGAATATCGCTTATGAATCCTGTTATTCTGCTTACCCTTTTTTACCGCGCACTTATGATCGCGATTTTGGCACACAGAATATCACTTTTCCTATCACGGAACTTTATTTACGCACGATATATATAAAGTTAATTTCGTTCAGTACTTACAGTTTTATGTGCCCGCTTATAACACTTTATTACGCGCTATGTATTATACCGGCACTTTTCGCTATTTAACTGGATCTGAAGGACCAAATCTTGGGACTTCACTGCTTATCCGTCTCGAATGGACCAAGATGTTGGGCTTGGTCTCCACTGTCCATATATCCGGCTCGAATGGACCAAATGTTGGGGTGGACTGTATTGAATTAAAGAGGTGGATACTTTAACACTTTTATTGTATATTAGAGATCGAAAATAGCTTATATTTGAAGCGGGGCACAAGAGTTTACACTGTTAAATGTTCCTGTTATATAAGGAATGTACATAACGTATTACGACGTGGGGAACGTGGGACTCATTTACTTATTAACTTTGTTACGACACTAGGTAACTGATAAGAACTATGAATCTACTTTATATCTTTGACAATCTGTCTGATATGGAGCTCTTCCTTGACTTCTTGAAGACTTCTCCTTGATTCACTGGTTGAATGAAGTTATTACTTGTTTCTATTTGTTCTTATTTGACTCGATTCTCGATTAAATAATCGGTTCCCCTTACATAGATTATTACGCCATTGCAAGTTGTGGGGGCACTATTGCGTCTTTCTGGGACCTTTAATCAATCATAGCCCGTGAAAATGGACTTTCCCATTAGCTGATGCAATAGTTTAACTTATTGCGTAATATCTCCCTTTGGACAAGTACTGACTTGACCAATATCCCCTCCACAAAAGCTGATGCAACATCGCAAATCATTGCGTAAGGCTTAAGGCCTTTTAGTATATAATAGTTCGGGGGTAGACAGACATAGAGGTCCCCGTTATTTTCCTAAAAACTACTTATACTAGTGTTACATTTTGTGAAGGGCTCGTCGTCCGTTACACAGTTTTAAAAACGAAAACCGGAGTTGCGCATCTATCTTGGATTATATAGTGTATTATCAATGTTCTTAGTTTATCAAAAAAGACCAGCTGGTAACTACAATGACATTAGCCAGTCAACATAGCTTTCGTGGAACAGTTGTTGTGAACATCGAATTTTATGAAGCTACCCTAAAATTTTAAATTAAAAAAGTTGGGATACTGAGTGTAACAGCAGTTATAACACAGCTTTTAATATTATGTGTGGCTTCTGGTCAGACAGTTTATTTTTACTGGTTTTCGTGTTTTTATTTTTTTTTATGTTTACATTGGCAGGTTGCCAGCATTAGGCCCGGATTCCACCGAAGCGGAGATTAGACTAGAGGAGAGGATATGTTATGGCAGCCTCCAATATGATTTTGTTATTTACACTTCTCGTCATGCAGTAACAATTAATCCATTTTCCGCAGGATTAATAATAAAAAATAAATAAATATCGCTGGACACTAACACACAGCGCCACCTGGTGCCACACTAAGCAAAGCTTGTGTCGTGGACACTAGATAGTTGATAGACTACATCTATACTTTTTTTTGTTTGTAAATACATACTTTTTATAGGTACATATAAACATCAATGACTCGGAAACAAATGTTTATGCTCATCACACAAACATTTGCTCCTACCGGGATTCGAACCCAGGACCATAACAACGTAAGGCAGCGCCACTACCACTACACCGTTCGGGTCGTCAAATAAAAGTCAGGAATTTCTCAATAGCACCCTTTTTGCAGCACATTCTTGACCTGGTGAAGGTTGCGGGTATCCGTTGGATGCAAGTCGCACAGGACCGGTCAATTTGGCGACACCTGGGGGAGGCTTATGTCCAGCAGTGGACGTCTTTCGGCTGAAATGATGATGATGATGACTCATATTCTTAAATTGTGCCCGTTTGGTGACAATAGCCCAACCCTCTATTACAAAGGGTTTAAATAAAGGGTGTAAAACACCTCTTAACGAATACGAAAGGAACTTGGTCTCCTCGTCATTCTGATATTTTTTTTGTTCTACACTATACCTGGGAACCTTCTAGTTACGGAGATATTGGGGGTCAAAGTTGCAAGATTTTGATTAGTTTTTTTTTAATACCACTTTTTATCGCATGATTTTTACTTAAAATATCTCTACGACCCCCGTACTATTCAATCCATCCATTCGCACAATGTTTTGAGTGCGTTACATTGAGTTATACCACAAAAGATAATTTATAACCCCAAACAAAAAAGTTGTTTCCCAGCAATATTTTTTGCGTAAAGTTACTTAGTTTGATATACAGAATGCTTGGTTAACGGCTTTGTGATGAGGTGAAATACACCCTGTATAACTGCAGAAATGTGGTGTACTATTAAGTAACTACATCTCTGATTAATCTTTCCGGGGTTTACAGGTGTGATGCTACGTCATGTTTTTAACGATTGGCCATCGACACACCTAAGGGGCCGGCGGCGGCGGAGCATTTGTTTTTCATACAAACGTAATATCAAAACATGAAAATCAAACATATTCTTAAGGTATATGTAATGTGTATATATTTCGATTGATTTACAGAATTTCTATGTTCCTAAATAAATATTTTGAAAGGAAAATGATATAAAGAAGAGATATGAGGAATTAAAAATCTCTATGGAAAATTTATTTTTCTCATAACTCTTGTGTAAATCAGTGTCCATTCAAAATATGTGTTTGGGAACTATTCCTACAACTAACTAACTATTGGGATATATTCTGTAATCCAATCGAAATAAATACACACTACCTTAAGAATATGTTTGATTTACAAATTATTTTGGTATTACGTTTGTATGAAAAACGCATGCTCCGCAGGCCTCTTAAGAGAACGCGATACATCATCTGCATAGCCATTTCCCAAAGATGTTGGGGTCAGCTTCTAGTCTAACCAAATGCAGCTGATTACCAGTATTTTACATGGAGCGTTAACTGCCTATCTGACCTCCACAACCCAGTTAAGACCGGGTAATACAATACCACTTGGTAAGACTGGTGTCAGACTTTTTGGGCCACTGACTACCTGTAACGATTATCAAAGATGACAAATGACAGTCGGGGCCAACAGCAGAAGGAAACTCGGTATGTAAGGGTGGTCACCCATCCACAGACCAACCTAGGCAAGCACGGCTTTACTTAGAGATCGGTCCAAGCGGCTATTTAGCCACGAGTTCCTCTTTACTGAAAATAATCATCATCATCATCATCAGCCTATAATGTTCCCACTGCTGGGACCCGGCCTCCTCTCAATGAGAGGGAACTTAGGACTAGGGGGTTTACTTAAAATATGGCTACATAATCAGAAAATTCTCTTACATAACATACCAATAGGTACCTTAACTATTTGTGCACTATTTTCTGGTTCTCGGAAAGGTTCGGAAACGGTTCGGTAATCGTACAAAGTTACAAAAAGACTCCAATATTTGAGTTAGCCGGATTGTGACCGGATGGACGGGTATTTGATCAGGACGACCCTTTGAATATGTTCCGGATTAGGCAGCGAGTAGTTTTGTAACTACGCTCTATTCAGCTTGTTTGGATTTAGTTTTTTAATCCACTACGGAAGGGTTTTAGCTGTATATGTATGTACTAGCTGACCCACGCAACTCCGTCTGCGTCACATAAGAGAGAAAAACCAAAGGAAAACAGAAACCCCGTTTTGTCAACATTTTTCATTTCTGCTCTGCTCCTAATGGTCGTAGCGTGATGTTATATAGCCTAAAGCCTTCCTCGATAAATGGTCTATCCAACACAAACATGTTTTTTTTTAATTCGAGCCCGTGGTTCCTGAGATTAGCGCGTTCAACCAAACAAACAAACTCTTCTGCTTTATAATATTAGTATCGAGGTATAAATAAATAAATAATAAATATCGCTGGGCATTAACACACAGCGTCATCTAGTGCCACACTAAGCAAAGCTTGTGTCGTGGACACCAGATAGTTGATATACCATACAACGTGTAACAAAAAGGGTATAGTCATATGAAAGGGTGTGCTACAGACACCCTTTCATATGACTATACAAAAAATAATCAGCTGTTTCATACATTTGGTCGATTAGGTATTGAAATTTAGTATGGGGCCGTTGAAATTTTTTTCGCGATTACGATGGTGGCCAAAAGACAACGTCGCTTCCCACCAAAAATATTTGTGTACAGTTACTTAGGTCCATGTTCACCGAGAAGATAACAGTCTGATTATCTAAAAACAGCTGTCAATGTGAAATGTCCCCATACAAAAATGTGTTTTAAACAGCTGTTTTTAAATAATCGTCCGTCATCTTTTTGGTGAACATGGACCTAAGTTTGATGTACAGAATGCCTGATTGACGGCATCGTGATGAGGTGATTTACATGTATTATCTATATCGCAATTCGGATTAGGATAGGAAGAAGACATCGGGTCAGGTTAGGAATAATCTGACATTTCCCCTAAATTCCCTCCATACTGTTTTCTTGTTAAAAGTCTATACTTTTAACCTATGTTACGCAGGGATAATGGTAAAAGAATTTTTGAAATCAGTCCAGTCGTTTTTAAGTTTATTCGTTACAAACGTACAAAAATACAAATCTTTTCTCTTTATAACATTAGTGTAGACAAAATGAATAGGTAACCGATGTAAATCGAACATCGATATTAAGGTACACCGGGATATAAATTCTCCCTATATATTTATGAGGACACCTTCCTATTCCCGGGTGTGCCTGACAAATGGGGCTAGGGATAATAGGGCTTTCCTTCGATGTTCCCTGGTCGGGTGACCTATGTTTGTTTTCAGGTAGAAAATGTAATATATTTGCGATCTTGTGATTGTGTGCGGGGTGACAAAGGGTGGGGACGATTTAGGGCTTCTAAGAAATTTTAGGGAACTTTTGAAATAATGTAGGGTATTATGTTTTTGGGGAACTCGTGCTTAAATAATAACAGCTTCAGTCACGAACAACAATATGTGTACAATTTCCTAAATTTAAAAGCAATTGTCGTGAAAACTAACGATTGAAACATGGAGATAGGATCTTTTTCAGAAAAATATGAGTTCCAGAATACTATGTTCGTAAATACATGACATTTTTAATCAAATTAGTAGTAGAAAAACTATTTAAAAGCGATGTTCGTGACCGTTCACCAAAAAGATGACCGTCTGATTTTCTAAAAACAGCTGTTTAAATCACATATTAAGGGAACATGTCACGGTGACAGCTGTTGTTAGATAATCAGACCGTTATCTTTTCGGTGAACGTGGACCCAAGTCAATTTTCAGGTTAAGACGGTCTTTGTCCGTGGATAAGTAACCGCCCATTCCATGCCGAGTTTCCTCCGTGCCTCGGAAAGCACATTATAAAACCCGTTGGTCCCGGCTGTTAAGGCGCTTAGACGAGCTAAATTAACAACTCTACTTGTGGTGGTTCAAAATTCGTTTGAAATGCTGTTAGAATAAAGTTCTAATCAGCTTGCACTACAAAGTGGTTGTTACGTCAGCCACTGCGGGTCAAATAGCGCGAAATGAGTGGTTTCGATCGATTTACAAAAAAACTATTGATTGGATTAAAAACTGAAACAGTATCTTGCTAATATATTGCTTGTAGAATTATTTGCCAAAAAATCAGAATGATCGCATTCATATTAGTATGTTTTTTATCGTTTGAAAGATATTTTTAGAGATAAGTTCGTGATTTCTTTTTATCGAGCCAAATTAATTGTATTATGTTTTCAAAACAGTATCATGCTAGCATATATCCTGAAGAATATCATATATTTTTCTGGTTTTGTTTATAGCAGTGAATCATATACTTTTAGTAATTATAAAACTCGCGTTTAGCTCATGTTATCGCCTTAAATTGTAGATTTCTGATAGTTGTTACAGGCATTATTATTACGGATGTCGGTAGATACTCCAGCTAGCGTAAACCCTTGAAATAAAATACTAAGAAATGAATAAAGATCATTAATTTTGAAGTATGTAAGTGATAACGTGACAAAAGAGGATTTCATTTATCAGTACAGCCTACAGAGGCTCAGGTGTTCCAAATTATTTATGGACGAGTTTGAGTGCCTAGGCAATTTAGGAGAGCACTCACGCCTAGCTGTTAGTGAAACGAGGTAAGGTAGAGAATTAATGGGTGTTACGTTCTTTCAGACGACTTGAAACGACCACTTGTTGACGGTAGTCTAAACCATGGGACTTGGCGTTTTAAACACTCAATCAACTCAACATAAAGAAGTCCAATTGCGTTTTAAACACTCAATCAACTCAACATAAAGAAGTCCAATCATTTCTCGGTGATAAACTTAAGTCTATAATTGTGTGGCCGTCTTTGGGCTTCAACTCGTTGGGTTTCTTGGACGCAAAAATCGTTGCAATGAGCTTTGCGATAATAAAGAATTTCTGATTTGTCTTGTGAGTACTTTTCGATGTTGCCGAGACTAGGCAAAAAACTGGTTTTATTAGTGGACTTTAAATTGCTATTGTGGTAAAAGAATTAGCCAATCAGCGTGGGAGACTCGCTGACTGCCCAGGGTAAGCAACCTCATCACGAAGCCGTCAACCAAGCACTCCGTAGTACATAAAACTAAGCAACTTCACGCAAAAATTATTGCTGGGAAACTACTTTTTTTGGGGTAAAAATCATGTTTTGTGGTAGAACCCAATATTATGCACTCAAAACATTGTTCTGGTGGAAGTTGAATAGTACGGAGACCGTGGAGCTGTTTTAATAAGTCAAATCTTACAAAATCTTGCACCAAACCAGGGAAAGGTTTGGTGTAGAAAATAAAAATTATTGTAATGACAGGGAGAATAAGTACCGCTCGGCTTCCTTTAGACTGTATGATTGTTTCACTCATTGATCAATACATATGTATGTTAGTCTGTAAGGTATATGTAATATGGGTCCTTTGTTACCTGAATTAAATAATATATTATGACGACCCGATTGGCGTAGTGGTAGTGACGCTGCCTTACGTTCTTAGGGTTCTGGGGTCGAATCCCGGTAGGAGCAAATGTTTGTGTGATTTGTTTCCGAGTCATGGATGTTTATATGTATAATAAGTGTGTATTTACAAACAAAAAAGTATATATGTAGTACATCAACTATCTAGTGTCCACGACACAAGCTTTGCTTAGTGTGGCACTAGGTGGCGCTGTGTGTTAATGTCCAGCGATATTTACTTATTTGTTTATTTATTATTATATCAATATTAATAAGTCGCAGGGGCAGACACTGAGGGCAGCGGCGACCTAAGGACGAGTTGCTTCTCACACGGGCAACTGTACGTCGCTTGCTTCCGCGTCACCAGTTCTGACTCTCTTTACATTCTGGCTCCTGGCACCATAACTACCAACGTAGTTTATAGGGAAGTGTTGTAAGGTATGATACCATCTGCTGCGGGTTGCGGGCCTGTTCGAAAGAGATACCGCGGCCCCGGAACATAAAGGGCGAGGAAGGAACATGGATGGGATTTAGTCAGTAAGAGTCTGACACTCCCTCCCGCTCCACCCAGAGTGGGAGAAGTCATTTTTTGATGATTTCCCAACCCAAAAAAAAAAAAAACTTATGATACCATTGTACGTATTTTTACTCTTTTGTGTCCCGGAATGTATTCCTGCATTATTTTCTCTATTTCCTTCAGTCACATCTTATGACTGAACTCAGCAGGATCCCCATTTAACTCTCTTCAATTGCTTCGCTTGCAAAAAATCTTATATTTTAATGCTATTTTCAGAGTTGTTTACTTATTATGCTATAGCGATACTGGGATACTAGCTATTTTTGGTGTGGTAGAGCCTTCACGCAGACGATGTCGCGGGCAGCAGCTAGTATATTACATAATTTTTCAATTCGAGCCGGTAGTTCCTGAGATTTGCGCGTTCAACCAAACAAACAAATTCTTCTGCTTTATAATATACGTATAGAAGAATAGTTTTCCTCGCATAATTCGTTTAAAACCCTACAGCTCTCGTAAATACACGTTTTTGAGCGTTTTTTAAATATCATGTCTTCACAACTCTCCGAGATCTATGGGGATCGTACTTTTTAATTAAATCGGAGCCTAATACTAAAGCGAACGAAAATACATTGCCAATATCAAAACTGTTCGATGAATTAATATCGTGAAGCCTACCTGATCTCAACAACCCAGTAATCTTTAGCAAGGACCATTCTCTGGAAAATAAAGCCCCTTGCTAACACAGACTGTCAGTCTTTTGGGGTTTTCACATCTATACGTTTACTAATATTATAAAGCAGAAGAGTGTCTTTGTTTGTTTGTTTGTTTCTTTAATCTCAGGAAGTACTGGTTCAAATTAAAAAAAATATTTTTGTGTTAGATAGTCCATTTATCGAGGAAGGTTTTAGGCTATATAACATAACGCTGCGACTATTAGGAGCGGAGCAGGAATGAAAAATGTTGCAAAAACGGGGATTTTTTTCCCTTTCGTTTTTCTCTTTTATGTGACGCAGACGAAGTTGGCTGGGTCAGCTAGTAACATTATGTTACACATAGAAATGTAAGACCATCGACTTCGCGTGCCCGGTTCAAGCATTTTAAGATTAACGTGTCTAATGTTACAGCAAGTTAATCCGGTTAGACTGGAAGCCGACCACAACAAAGTTGGAAAAAGGCTGGGTAGATGACATTCATTGATTTTAGGTTAAAATCCAATATCTATTGGTAACGCGTGGCCGGGTAAGGTAAAAGCTTTCAGCCCTCCATGTGGGTTTACCATCCATTAGACCTAACTTGGTTTGGATTGGGTTCCGCTGATGTGGTTTTACTAACATTTAGTGAAAATTGATGTGACTCATATCAATATTGTGTTTCCAGTTTATGCCCGCGGCTGCGCGTTTTAGAGTTAGATAATTGTCCTATTGGATCATACTAGCGGTGTTTAATGTATCCTATCTGTTAATCCAGATAATAAACTATCTGTGTGCTAAATTTCATTCAAATCCGTTCAGCAGCTTTTGCGTGAAAGAGAAACAAACATATACACGTACTCATATACAAACTTTTACCTTTAAAATATTAGTGTAATGATGATTGTGTTATTTCCCGGAATAGTTTAAATTGCTTACAATGTTAGCCTGTGTCACCCCACAGCTAGGCGAAGGCTTCTCCTGCCGAGGCTGCGGAAATGTTCGAAATAGTTACCGTGGCCCCGGAACATAAAGGACGAGGCAAGAACATGGATGAGTTTTAGTTACTACAAGTCTGACACTTCCTCCCGCTCCGCCAAGAGTGGAAGAGTTATTTGATGATTACCCATCAAAAAAAAAGGGGCAAACGCACATTCCACATGACTTCCAGTTTTATCGATCCAGGGCTAAAGTGGATAAAGTTGAGGGGTTCGATAGATATTTTCTCACAGTTGGTGTTAAATGAAGAGTATCCTCCCCTGGGCTACCTGGGCTAAACGTGTCTTTGCCTTGGGCTAGCTTGAATCCCTCGCTGTATTCAGGATTCTTGTATTAACTCCCTCGCTTCGCTCGTGAGTTAATAAAATAAAAAATCTAGACCTAGTTAAATCCCGAATCCTTCATTGCGAAAGAGATTCAATATGACGCCCGTGACATAAGACACAACTTCAGCCCCTCGGTGCATAATCTACTATTGTGTGCTAGGTTTAATGAAGAAATCACATTAAAATAGGTATGCTTAAACAGATTTTTACAACCGCGTGTTTTCAATTGAGGAAACTAGTGCTAATAGTTTAAAATACTTATTGTGCAAAAAAACACAAATAACCCGAAGTAGAAGTATATGAAGAAGTAAAATCGTGAAGATAAACCGCATAATCCATTTGACAACTTTATCGGACAAACCTGATGAATTTATTGACCCTACTACCGGCTTATTTCCATCAAAAAACTTTAGACGATGTTCCTTTGAAACTCCACACAAATTAAACGTAACTTTGATCTAAAATTAATTAAATAAAACTTGCCAAGTAACCGTAAAACAAGAATAATGAACAAAAGCGTTAAATAAAATCAAACTTAGTTTATCTCACATAAAGTTGGAAGCAATCAATTACATCCATTAGAGGCCCGTCCCTTGAGGTTGGGACACACTGGCGAGACTTTGCTAGGTCTAGGCAGTTCCTAAATGCACGCTGATTAGAACTTTATTCTAACAGTATTTAAAACGAAGTTTGAATCAACACAAATAGAGTTGCTAATTTAGCTATTGTAGTCCCTTTAAAAAACTCGGAAAAGTCGAACCCCAAACGGCTCGAAATTTCCACAAAGTTTACTAAAACAGGTGTAAAAAGACCCTTAACAAACCCGATTCATTACTAGGAAAATACGTAAATACAAACATACATACAGGGTGTAAACCACCTCATCACAAAGTGGTTAACCAAGCATTCTGTACATCAAACTAAGAAAGTTTACGCAAAAATTATTGCTGGGAAACAACTTTTTTGTTTTGGGGTAATAAATCATGTTTTGTGGTAGAACTCAATGTAACGCACTTAAAACATTGTGCTGATGCATATGTCGTAGGATAATTTGATACTTCGAATCTTCGCGGAAATCCTAGGGGTTTTGCGAAAACGCGGGTAATTAGACATAGGCGGAAAATTATCAAATCTTACTGGACAAAGTCAGGATTTTTGCGAAAATACTCGTTACTATAGTAAGATTTGATGTGCTCAACACTGATTGGCTACAATTTTGCTGGCTGACTTCTAATTGGTTCCTAAATGATTGACATTTAAGACGTCAACCAATCAGAGACGATCTCTTATTGAACGCGCTGACCGACCAATCAGCGTTCTTATTTCATAACAGCCAGCGTTTCGTTTTGCAATATTGCTATAATAACGAGTATTTTCGCAAAAATCCTGACTTTGACTAGATTGAATAGTACGAGGGTTGTGGAGGTATTAAAAGTCAAAATCTTACAATAACAAACTTGTATTTAAAAAAAGTTGTAATTTTGACTCCAAATCTCCGTAACTAGAAGGTTCCCAGGTATGGTGTAAAACAAAACAAATTTCGCAATGATGGGGAGAACAAGTGCCTTTCGGCTTCGTTAAGAGGTGTTTTACCCCCTTTTTACTGCTAAAATCATAAGCCTTACTTTTTTTTGGTTTCACCATCGGTAGTCGGCTGAAAATAGCAAAGTCTAATAGCTCCACAAACCGAAAGTGTAATCTACGCCTTACTTATAAACGGTACAAGACTTCCAAGTTTTAATTAAAATACAGAGAGAGAATTTGTTAATTAATCTTAATTATATTAGGAATTAAACTGTACGCGAATCATTTTTCAACGTTTCGAAACACCGAACTGTTTCCTGGAGGCTCAAAAATTTTATTAAAGCGCTATATTATTGTTTTACCGATATCTGAGTTGAACATTTCCAGTTTCATTGGGTTCTTTGTAATTGTGATAATAAAATGGGAACTTCAAGAGGTGGTAATAGGTGCTTTATAATTTACTGGCTGGGAATTCATACATTTACTGCACGCACATGATACTTTCATGTGCTTAACCAAAAATTATACCAAAAAACCATTATCTTTTTTTCTGTGTCTGTTTATTCCGGCTAATCTCCAAAACGGCTGGAAAATTGCGACGCAGTGACTCGTGTAGGTCGTGGCCAAACGTAAGGCCCGGACTCCACCAAAGCGAGACGAGCGAGGATGAACAAAGCGATGAAGAGAAGCCATTTATTATAGATATACATTTAAAGCGTATTTTGTTCATTTTATCAAAAATAATTTGTTTAAAAGAGGTTGAGGCTAAATAATTACAGCCGGTCGAGCCGTTCGTTAGGTTAAGCCGTGCTTGCCTAAGTTGGTCTGTGGATGGGTGACCGCCCTTACAAACTGAGTTTCTCCGTGCCACTGAAAGCACGTTAAGCTGTTGCTCCCGGCTGTCATTTGTTCATCTTTGACAGTCAGTGGCCCAAAAGGTCAGGCAACGTATCGTATTACCCAGAATTAACTGGGTTGTGGAGGTCAGATAGGCAGTCGCTCCATGTAAAATACTGGTAAGTTCTCAGCTGCACTCGAAGACAACTCCAACATAGTTGGAAAAAGTCTCAGCAGATGATGAACAAAAATATTTTGTTAAAGTGTATAGGTTTCTTTTCAAATTTTCAAATCACCCGTACTATCAACATTCTTTTTAACTCTCAGCCCCAGTGCATTTCGATACTATTCGCCTATCTCCATTCAGTTGTATATTTACAATCCGATAAGAACGTACACTACAGGCCAGCGCAGTGTACCGAGACACCTAGGTTCTACATTAAATGCGACGTCGTAACCTGTACAGGCGAACAACTTGTTTGGTCCATAGTAAAAAATTACCATTTTTCCACAATATTACCTACTTTTTATAATTACTAACAGTATATGATTCACTGCTATAAACAAGACCAGAAAAATATATGATATTCTTCAGGATATACGCTAGCATGATACTGTTTTGAAAACATAATATTATTAATTTGGCTCGATAAAAAGAAATCACGAACTTATATCTAAAAATATCTTTCAAACGTTAAACAACATACTAATATGCATGCGATCATTCAGATTTTTTGGCAAATAATTCTACAAGCAATATATTAGCATGATACTGTTTCAGTTTTTTAATCCAATCAATAGTTTTTTTGTAAATCGATCGAAACCACTCATTTCGCGCTATTTTGCCCGCAGTGGCTGACGTAACAACCACTTTGTAGTGCAAGCTGATTTGAACTTTATTCTAACAGCATTTCAAACGAAGTTTGAACCACCCCAAATAGAGTGGCTAATTTAGCTTGTCTAAGCGCCTTAAGACTTTTGTCACATGGGGTGCGATGCCAGAAGTCCTCCACGTGTGCCTGGCGGCTGCTGGTTCCTCTCTATACGTCTGAAGGAAACAGCAGCCGCTGGGCCGGTGCACCCCGGGCGCGGCAGTGTCCCTCCTCTTAGAATGAGAAGAAAAAAAAAGCAGAAAAGTTAAAATAAGCAGTACCTTTGTGCTCTTCTATCGTTAATGTAATGTCCTATGAAGTATTTTGTGTGTACATAAATAAATAAATAAATAAATAAGAAATTCTCATTCCTTGGGATTGGCACTGCCGCGGCTAATTAGTCTGGCATCACGAGCGGGGTCCAATTTGGACCAATCCTCCGCGTGACCCTCTGTTAAGCAGAGGGCACAGCGGAGGACGTGACCATGCCGCCGAGGTGCAGGCGCACCAACGCGGCATTCGTTGTCTCTCCTCTGGAAGCATTCCCAGAAGAGACAACTTTCGGCGGGTTCGCTGAGCCGGGTTGGCCGGACAGCGAACGGAGGCATGCCTAATGCCACCGTCGAGGGCTTGGCTTAACCGCCTGGCCCAGAGGAAGGCTACCTCTAAGATAAAAAACCACCCAATCCTAAGTTCTGAGGCGCGGCGAGAGGATGAATGGCTGGAGGGTGTCCAGTCGTTAGCGCCTCCCCTTTAGGGCACCGGCCACACCCTACAGTATTGGGCTTACCCAGGTACAAGGCTCTGCCTGGGTGGACGAACTATTCCTTTATAACTCGTGGGAACAAATATGGAGAAAAATTTAAAACAAAAAAAGCAAACCGCCGGCAACGGCAAAAACGGAGGAGGAGAGGAAGAGAGGAGGAACGTGGTGTCGGAGTCCGACGCCGCGTTGAGTGAGGTGAGTGCTGCGGGAGGCTCAGGGAGCTCCCGCCGCGAGGGTGCCGGGGCTGCTGCGGAGAACGTGCACCTGGCGGCTCCGAGGCGTAAGGCCAGGTTCACCAAGGAGGTGGAAGCCGCCATAAAGACGGTGGTCCTGAAAGTAAAGACATCGTCGAAACTCAGGGCCATACCCGCGGCTTCCACCTCCATCATGGCGGCAGCGGAGGCCAATTTTTCGGGGCCTCCCCCTCCCTCAGCAGAGGGAGACGAGTTGGCCAAACTGCGGGCCGATGTGGCTCGCCTGACGGCCGCCATGGAGCTTCTCCAAAAGGAGAATGCGAAGCTCCAGGTGGACCTAGCCAGCCTACGCCAGCCCAGCCATCGCGTGGCACCTCAAAGTGGGGGGTCCCAGACGCCAAGCCAGCCCATACCAGTGGAGAACCAGGTCCTGAACCTGGTGCGAAAAGAACTGGCTACCTTCCAGGCGCGGTTCTCCGTCCTGGAGGGGATTGTCCTGCGCCCCCCCCTTGGTGCAAATACGGGACCGACGGTCTCGTATGCGGCTGCTGCGGCTGTTGCGACCGGACCGCGACCGTCCAACCAGCCCTCTAACAGGGCTGCGCTGCCGCCCCCGCCCCCAGTTAAGCCGACTCCGGCCACCCAGGTGGCGGCGCCGGGTAAGAAGAGGGCGGCGGCCCAAAAGAAGGGCAAAGCAGCGGCACAGGTGGTGACTGCAACAACACCAGCGCCAGTGACAAGCGGACCAGCGCTTGCGGCACGTCATCCGCCGCTGCCGTCACCACCGCCCCCCCAGCCCCCTACACCTCCCTCGGCTGAAGCCGAATGGCAGCTTGTCGGGGAGAAGCAGAGGGGGCGAAAGGCGGCCAAAAAGGCCCGCAAAAAGGAGCGGCAGCGCCAAAACAAGGCGCGAAAGGTCGCGGCTAGGCTTCGCGCCCCGAAGACCGCAGCTGTAGTGATCACACTACAGCCGGAGGCGGCAAAGAAGGGCGTGACCTACCGCGATCTGCTGGCGAAAGCAAAGGAGACGGTGGATCTCGGGGAGCTTGGGATCACCGGGGGCCTCCGGCTTAAAGTCACCGCAACGGGGGCTCGTTTGTTGGAGATCCCTGGTGAAACCAGCGGCTCGTCCGCTGACGCTCTGTCTGAACAGCTGAGAGCGTCCCTAAACACGGACGAGGCCCACCCGGGCCTCGTCCGTGTTTAGGGCTTTTCACCGTCGCTACCGCCGCTGCCGCGACCGCCACAGCCGCTGCCGCTGTCACCGCTGCTGCCGTCCAGGGCACGGCAAGTTCGCCCGTAGAGGGGCCCTCACAGGAGGCCGATAGGGAGGAGGCGATAATGGAATGCCAGTAACGGCGCCATTACGCCTCCTCCAGGCGAACATCAACCACTGCGCCTGTGCTCAGAATCTGTTGCTTCAGAGCATGGCGCAGTGGTCGATTCACATCACTGTGGTCGCTGAGCCGTACTTTGTCCTGCCCAGGGAAGACTGGGTGGCGGACCTTGACGGCTCAGTGACCATAGTTTCATCGGCCGCCGCCGGTACCCCGACCCTTGAAAATGTCAGGAGGGGTCGGGGGTGCGTAGCAGCACGGTTCGGGGAGATCGACGTGGTGGGAGTTTACTTCTCCCCGAGCCGAACTCTCGCCGAGTTCCACAACTCTCTCGCAGAGTTGAGTGTCGTCGTCGGAAACCATTCCCTCCCCGTGCTTGTCCTCGGGGACTTCAATGCCAAGAACTTGGCTTGGGGTTCTCGTTGTACAGATGTGCGGGGAAGGATGGTGGAGGACATCTCGTTCGCTAGCCACGCTCTGTCGCCGCGTGTCGTTGACTGGCGTGTCATGGAGGGGGTGGAGACATATTCCGACCACCGGTACATCCGGTTTGACGTCTCCACCCAGTCCTCGAGCGCGCCGGTCCAACAGGCCCCGAGTGGTCCGCGTTGGGCGCTGAAGCAGCTGGACCGGGAGCTCCTCCTGGAAGCCTCAATCGTGCAGGCCTGGGTGACATCACCGGACAGGCCTGCCGACGTTAATAGCGAGGCAGAGTGGTTCCAGGAGGCCATGTCCGACATTTGTGACGTGGCAATGCCCCGAGTCCGGCCAGGAAGCGCCCGACGTCAGGTGTACTGGTGGTCGCGCGAAATAACGTCTCTACGCGAGGCGTGTGAGGTCTCCACTGTGAGGATCGACCGGAAGACACGGTGGAAGTCTGCCCTGCGTAAGTCGGTGTCGGGCGGAGCTCCGCCGTGTCCTTGTGGCGGCGATCGGCGGCGGCGACCTCTCGCGTCCGGCCCTGGTTCAATCCATGGTCAGGAGCGAGACGGAATGGGAAGCCGTCGCCTCCTTCTGCGAAGCAGTCATGCTAGCGAAGGAGGTGGCGGAACGAGAGAGGGAGAGATCCTCTCTTCCCGGCCGCCGCGGGAGACGCAACGGGCGTCGGGGGCCACGTGGTGGCTACCGGCCACCGTAGATGCGGGCCTGTGGACGTTTGGCTATGGGCTAGCTAGCCGTCGGTCCGTCTAACGACGACGACAGGCCGTGTCGACGGCGCGTTCGTGTTCCACGCGCGCCTCAAAGAGATGTCAGCATAAGGGGAGGGGCCCGCAAGGGCCGAAGCCTGCCGGGGTTGCGGGCCTGTTCGAAGGAGATACCGCGGCCCCGGAACATAAAGGGCGAGGAAGGAACATGGATGGGTTTTAGTCAGTAAGAGTCTGACACTCCCTCCCGCTCCGCCCAGAGTGGGAGAAGTCATTTGATAATTTCCCATCCTAAAAAAAAAAAAAAAAAAGACTTTTGTCACATTCAACCCAACTCTGAGAGCAGCGGTGGCCCCGACACACGATCAGTAAATTGTTGGTTCGAAGCCAGGGAGGTGTATTATTTTGAGCAATTTGTTCCATCACCACTGCTCTCAAAACGACGGAAAACATCGTGAGACTTTCTTCACGATGTTTTCCTTCGCCGTTTTGAGAAGATGCATGTTTTCATTGAATGTCCTAAACACCAGAACTAGAAAACATGTGATATCTACTAACCCACACTGGGCCCGCGTAGCCATTCCCTCTCATAGAGAGGATGTCTGCGTCCCTGTAGAGCTCTGTTTGATTTTTCTTTTCGAAATACAAAGTCCGTTTTTATCTTCGTTTATTTACAATGCGCGGGACATTCTTCTTAAAATGACCATAATGGTCTCTACAGTGCTTAGTTCCGCCTGCATACCAAGTAGCTCGTTTGACTGTACACCCAGGATTTGTACTAACAATAGCAGTAAACGACCCGGCGGCGTCGCAAATCGTGTCGAGTTCCATGCGACTAGAGCTGCACTAGAGTTTAGTACAGGGGTCCTCAACATTTGCATTTTAGCTAAACGCTGATGGTGGGCACCAACACAGGTTACAGAGGCCTGCTACTAAGGTAACTCGTGTGTAAAAACCATAATTCGTCATAAAGTTGTATCTTTGACCCCAACATCTCCGTAACTAGAAGGTTCCCAGGTAAATCCTAAATCCTCGCGGTTTTTCCTACTTTCGGGGATTATTTCAGATATATGTTCTGGCTTTAAAGCATGACACACAGCTAGAATCATTATCACTATAATCAAGAGTGGCTGTCAATTCTAAACCCACTTTTCCTTATCTGACTACAAAACAATGTTGAGTACCGCTGCCTGCCTTGAACCATCCCTACGAGTATCGGCCCACTACGATTTACATACTATCACCATATACCTACCAATATCATTTAGAGTAAGCTGAACTATCGATGTAACTTCACACTGGAAACTGCGAAGTGGAAAGATCTTCATCTCTTTGCAGTTTCTGGTTCTGAAACAGAAGTAGACTTATTACAAAGTTATAAAACCTTGCAATACCTTTTAAGTTGTTATTCAGACCAACAAATTGGGAAAATTTTCCGGAATATGGGAAGAAAAAAATAATTGTATTTGGACTCTTCATACTAATTTAAATGGACAAATCCAATTTAGATAAACACGTCTTGTTTGATGATCTGAATCACCGCTAAGTCCTATTACGATGCATTACATCCTGCATAACAATTAATATTGTAATGATCATATTATTTTCTTCCAATTATGCTTTAATTTCATCATAATCACGCTAAAAACTCAGTACAAAGCGAGTCTTTAATGCTCTAGATCAATAAAAATGTGTGAAATTTCATTATTGCCCAGTTTATTTTCTATCCTACTTGTTCCAAATTTAAAAAAATGATTGCTGCTAACTCTGATTTAAAAATGAAAGAAATTTAAAAAAGTGATTTGGCGGGAACTTTGTTAATTTTGCTTGAAAATATTTTTGGAAACGATAAAGTGTGATACTATCTGATTTTGAGTGCTTCGGCTTCGAATTAAAATGGAATCATCTAGCGACACATTAACTCTGGAAAACATTCTAAATGAAGCCGATAGTGTTATAGAAACTTCTATTTTAACTGTTTGATATGAGTTTCTTTTATCTACTATTCCTATAGGTAATAGTTGAAAGAAAAGCAGATTATGCACCTCGCCTTAAGTAATTTATATTGCCCTCGTGTCTGTTAGATTAGAGCCCTCGCTAACGCTCGGGCTCTAAATCAGGCACTCGGTGCAATAATAAATTACTTTATGCTCGATGCAATAATCTACTATTACAGACTCAGCGATTATTGTGCCAATAGTTGTATCAGCCCATCGCTTAATTGCCCAGAGCCTTGATCAATACCTGACGAGGCTCTCGCTAGGCGGCTGAATCAAGGGTTTTATTTATGTATATTGAAAGTAGTACTTCTGGACACGAGACGAGGTTCCTCTCTCAAGAGCCTTGACCATCGACCCGTAGCTCGGACCCTGATCTCAGCGCTCGCGTTGGTGGACTATTATTTTTGTATTGTAAAATATTAATGTTTGTGTGGGTTTATGGTGCACAGAATTGGTTTTTGATAAACATTCCAGAAGTCCAAACTCATAGAGCAATGGAGCGCAGTATATTATGTGTTAAATTAACTGATCGCGTTCGAAACACAGTACTGCACTCCAAAACATATATAGCTGACGTGACTCAAAAGGCTGCCCAATTGAAATGGGACTGGGCAGGACATATCTGCCGCATACCTACGCCGTATACCGCAGACCAACTGTGGGAAAAATAACAGGAAACTGGTGCCCTGATACAGTAAGTCGGGGTTGCGGCAGGCCACGAAGGAGATGGTGGGACGAGCTGGACAGGTTCCGTCAAAACTGGAAGGAGGACGCGAGGGTTCGGGAGCAGTGGAAGGAGTTAATTGCAAAAGCCGCCCAGGAGTGGGACAGAGCAGGCTTTCAAATGTTTTTTTGATAGTTTTTATTAGAGAAACAATGTATTATACAATATAAAAATGTATTCAATTTGTACAGATAAACAAAGGAATAATATTATTTCAGCTATGCATGAACCTACTCAGTAACTAAATTACAATAACGTTATTATAATTTTATTGCACGTACTCAAATAGGCAAAACAGTATTTAAATAATTATTATCCCCGATTCAAATTAAAAGCACGATTTAGTACCGAATAATGTTCGCTAATTAACTCCGGGTACAAAATTATGAGCTAAGTCCGAAGTGTTATAATATTAAATAAGGATTGTTTCACAGTTTCAGTTTTTGCTGTTATTATTTGGTTTTAAATCTCCTTTTTTATTTTCATACATATTTCATTCTTCAATATTCCTATAAAATACAATCTATAAAACGTTTAAAATAGTAACCCACCAGTATCGGGACCAGGGTCCAAGCTACTGAAAAATAATGCATTCAATTTTAAGCAATATTCATTACCTATCATTCGACAATTTTCAATCTCGCGAGGTAGATTATAATCGAACGGTATTTACAATTTTACGGTGACACGTACATACAGGCTGAATTTTTAATGGTTGTTTTCCCGCGGCAGGACGATTACCCATCAGTAGCACTATCGAAACGCAAAGTTAAAAATAAAAAATAAAAAAAAAAATTTTCAAAATTTTATTAAAACTTTTTGGGTTTTGTGTTTTATTAAGTCAGGAGTAGTGATCAGCTGATTTATACGCGAAGTGCAACGACCGCGCAGCTGTTCTGGACACCCCCCGCGCCCGTCCCGCGTTCTGCGTAGATATTACTGTTGGTTCAAGTCGCTTTCGAGTTTGTTTATCACATTGTTAATCTGCCATTTATTGAGTCTAATTTTTTTAAAATTTATTAATCCATTGTATTACCGATACAAACTCATTTCGCTTCGGGAAAACAACCACTAAAATTTCAGCGTGTATATTGCTCACTAGTGCACGTCACGCTGTTACACCCTCGTAGTTCCCGTTCCCATGGGAGTACGGGGATAGAAAATAGCCTTTGTTACTTGCTGGTAATGTAGCTGTCCATTGCTGAAAGAATTTTTCAAATCGGTCTAATAGTTTTTTTAAGTTTATTCGTTACATACAAAATAAAAATCTTTCCACTTTATTTTTTCCACGATACTAATTCGAGTTTTTTTTTTGTAAAAATACATTATAATATAAGAATGCTTAACATATGTACTGAAATCAAAATCCCCAACAAAGTATCTGAAAACTACAAAGTCTCTAAAACCAATTTAGCCAATACTCGTATATATTCGCCAATCCATCCAACCGTTTTCCTACGACTTGCCACGCTTGAAGGAATCGTTCGATCAGTCGTCGAGTCGCTGGAGCGTGGGTCGATCGTGTGCAACCGCCCTTAGGACCCGGATATTGAATTGGCTACACGAAGTTTCAAATAACGTTTTACGGGAAATAGAAAATTGTTCATGTTTTGCGAATTAATTTTGTCGGGAGTTTAATTTCAAATTGCTTTGATATTTTTATGCTGTCATTTCATTTTGTGTTTATTTACAACTTGTTTAAATGTTAATTTAAAGTAATATTTGGATAGAAGTGGCTGGAGAGGTGCCACGTCCTCACCTTCCGCCTGACGCAGTTCCTCACAGGACATGGATGTTTCGGGAGGTTCCTGCATTGAAACGGGCGGGAGGAAACGCCCGGGTGTTTCTACTGCGAGGATCGACCGGAGGACACGGTGGAGCACGTGATGGAGGTCTGCCCCGCGTGGGCTGAGCGGCGTCGACCTCTCGCGTCCGGCCCTGGTCCAATCCATGGTCGGGAGAGAGACTGAATGGGAAGCCGTCACCTCCTTCTGCGAAGCAGTCATGCTAGCAAAGGTGGTGGCGGAACGCGAGAGGGAGGGAGAGAGCCTCTCGCCCTAGCCGCCACGGGAGACGCACCGGGCGTCGGGAGCCACGTGGTGGCTACCGGCTACCGTAGACGCGGGCCTTGGACGGTTAGCTATGGGCTAGCTAGCAGTCCGTCCGTCTAATGACGAAAGGCCGTGTCGACGGCGCGTTCGTGTAAAATTTACATTTACAGCAGTTTTTAGATTGCGTTAAGTTGCATTTGTGAAGTGTTTAAGGCCTGAATTCCTATCGTGTGTTCTATATAACATCAACTGCGACGCTTACGTCAGTGGTGCGTATTTGCTACTGATTTTCTCGCTGACGTCCGCGACCGACCGTGCGTGACCGACCGTCAGCGTGACAGGAATAAAGATCTTAGTATTTATTTACTTCTTAGTAGATTTTAGTAGTTATTTAGATCGTAGATTCATATTTAGCTCTTTTCATTCCTACTCCAAAATGAAAAAAAAAAACACAAAAAGAAACATAAATACCAGGCAAACATAAAACAGAAGCCTGCACTACCATACACCAACTGAACTGTAAACACAGTTAAATACTAAAATACCTATATAAATTCTCAACTGTGGAAATTTCTAGCAGTACACAAGCCACCGTAAATTGTACAATTTTACGAGTACGAGTATAACCAAGGAAATATGTCAAGCGACCATTAAAAACGAAACCTTTATTTTGTGACTGTAGCGACCGAGCTACCGAGGTACTCATAAAACTCACCAGTTTTTGTTATAATATTATCGTTTTATAGCATACGGAAATTAAAACCTTAAAAACATAAATGGTAGATAGAGAAATATAAATAGATTTTATTTTTATCATGGTGTTTTATGATTGAGGAGGAGCTCGTGGCTAAATAAAATCAGCCATTTGTGTCGATCTTTAGGTTAAGTCGTGCTTGCCTAGGTTGGTCTGTGGATGGGTTTCCTCCGTGCCTCGTAAAACACGTTAAGCTGTTGGTCTCAGCTGTCATTTGTACATCTTTGACAGTCGTTACAGGTAGTCAGCGGCCCAAAAAGTCTGACAACCAGTCTTACCAAATGATATTGTATTACCCAGTACCAACTGGGTTGTGGAGGTCAGATACACAGTCGCAAAATACTGGTATTCAGCTGCATCCGGTTAGACTGGAAGCCGACCCCAACATAGTTAGGAAAAGGCTAGGTAGATTTTTGTTTATTTATTTATTTATTTAAGGATATCCAACAAAAGCATTTTTAGTTAATTAAATCACAAAGTATTAGGTAGGTGTACAGTCACGTCTAATAATATCTATACACTTTCCTTTATATTATTACTATTTTCGCGAGAAATGACGATTGTAACTAGGAAGTTGTATCTTTTTCATAAATATATGAGTTCCAGAATACTATGTACGTAATAACATTAAATTTTAATCAGTACATCAGGAGAAACACAGTAAAAAAAAAAATCTTAAGTGTTTACATATATTATTAGACGTGACTGTACTCCTTCACTTATAGAAGACCACAGCATTCACAATTAAGTTAACAAATTGAGCCCCTAATTATTTTAAAATTTAAAATAATACAATTAAATAATATACAACATTTACAATAATTTTGGTAGGATATAAAAACATAGAAAAATAAATAAAATGATTAAAATTGACATAGATTCTTGATTCTTGTGATAAAAACAATCAATTAAGAACGACGAACGACGTTGTGATTTTATGATTAAGAACAACGATGCCAAGAGTTAACTACCTTATGTTACTAGTTTATAGGTCCTGAGTTTTGAACCCAGGCTGGCACTTCTCTTTTTAAAATTTATTTCATAATTAATTACGAAGGATAACGTCACATGAGGTTCCCCCATCCCTATTGTATCATCGGACTATGAAAGATACGGTAATTCGTCACCGTTATATGGTAACAGTTCCACGTATCCGAACACTGCACTATTCTTCTACATTTATTGTGAACCATCAGAATTGAACCCGATTCTCTATTTCCCGATCATTTTAATGGGAATCTTTTCAAAATTCGAGCGAATCAGTTTCTTGTTAGCAAGCGTGTCTCACCCTAGGCCGCATCATAGGTTCACATCAAGCAAATTGTAGCTAAAAGTGTGCCTATGTTAAAACAAGGGACGCTCCCGACCACATCGAGGAGGCTTTTGTCTTAAAAGTGAAAACGATATAAATAGACATTTTTAACTACTATGGTTTGCTTTGGCAAACGCTGTTTTAGCAGCTTAACCGGCTATGGAAGCAGGAACATAATAATGGAAAACCCTGAGACGCCAATACAATCTAATACTCGTAGGTGTTTTAGAGCGTCATAAATTTAGTTAAGACGAAGTTGCAAAGTTTCTCAAGCAAGTAATTTTGGCGACCGTTCAGTTTTGGAACTGCAACAATGTCACGTGACTTGCTGCAGATGTGATGGTACCTAACTCACTATTCTAGGACCTTCGATAGAGCGCAGTTCTTGAAATTAAAACATAAGTTCAAAATTAACCTAACCTAATTAAGTGACCATAATTTTCACAGCAGGCCTTTTTCTACTAATCTAGTTATAACGACAAACCCGCCACACTATTCCCAAACCACGGCAACTTCAAAAAGTCAGAATCAAAATAACCAAATCAAAAAATCAAAACTAGGCTTTCAAACACAGGTCCATTTCAAAAACATCAAAGGTAACACGCGAATGACAAACTAGGTTCGAGCCGTATCGGAGCCGGTGTCGGTAATTACATTAGAATCCGGGCCGGCTAGGCTGGACCGAACGCAATGGTATGTAGCATAACGTAACTAAGTTAGAAGCTTGGACCCAAACTAAAACGTTGTGGGGACGTGCGGCAATCCGGGAGCCTCGTCTAATTTTAGATGCACTACGATTTGGTTATTATTTAGATGCATAGTGTAACGTTCAATTTACGCGGGAGGGGAAAGTGTGTGGTCTTGCGAAAGGAGAGCACGGCTTAAATAAAAAAAAAACGGCAAGGGAACAAGATAAAGATTTAATGTAAAGGACAACCTAACCTATAGAGCTTACCTAAACGGGGCTGGAGCAACCTAACCCTAACTTGGCCAGACAACTGTTGATGACATGAAGAAAGCCAAGGGTCGTCAGACATTAAGCCTTTGTAGAGGAGGGCCGAGGGACATCAGACATCAGTCTTCACAGCGGAGGTTCGAAGGACACCCATCAGTCATCAGTCTTCACAGCGGAGGACCGAAGGACACCCATCAGTAATCAGTCTTCACAGCGGAGGACCAAAGGACACCCATCAGTCATCAGTCTTCACAGCGGAGGGCCGAGGGACACCAGTAGCCCTGCAGGGCACCGGCAACACCCTACAGTATTGGGCTTACCTAGGTTAAAGGCTCTGCCTAGGTGGACGAATAATTCTTTTATTACTCGTGGGAACAAAATGGAAAATGCTAATCAAACAAAATTGTCTATGTCAATTTTTTTTTTTTTCTTCTTCTACATTTTTTTTAAATTGTTTTTTGTCTTTCCTCACTTTTTATAATTTATTGTATGTATGTATTTAAGTATTTATTGTTATATTTTATTCTTCATAATTTTCTTTACTCTTGCACCTACAGTTTTATCTCTGCATCACCCTAAGGTAGACAGGTAGAAAAGGCCCAAAGCATTAAATCCGCCTTTACATTAAGTGCATAAAGTTTAAATAAATAAATATTCATTGATTTACAAAAACAAAAATAGTCAATTACTTTCCAATACTCTAACTGCCGAACTAAGTAGATTTGCAATATTTTGATACTGTCGTCAAGCTTATTGGACATAAACATATTACAGAACTCCACATAAGAGTAGCAACGACGTAACTAAACGTACAAGCCTCCGTCTCTTTGAACTAACAAAGTCACACATCAGTTTTGTGTCGTATAAAACCCGTTTTCCAGTTCCAAACAGAAATATAAAAGATTTAAAAGCTCGTTACTGAATGCGCTTTCTACAACGACTGTAAAAACATGGATATGGCATAATGTTCTCAGCTGCAATCCTGCTACATGACCAGACAGAAATCAAATTTCTAGTTTTTGTTAAAAAAAAAATATCATTGTTGAAACCACACTTTGTCTAGACAAGTAAAGGCTGCAGAAAACTGCAGAACCTAGAATGTGAGGTGCTTTGGTTTTAAGATGATCCTCAGAGCAACCTGAAAAGCGTGACTTAAGGGGCCGGCGGAGCATGCGTATTTCATACAAACGTAATACCAAAATAATAATATAATACAATTTATTTTTTTATTTTTATATATTCATAATAAAATAATTTATAAATCAAGCATATTCTTAAGATAGTGTGTATTCATTTCGATTAGATTACAGAATATCTATGTTCCTAAATATATATTTTGAAAGAACAATGTTACAAAGACGAGTTAAGAAGAATTTAAAATTTCTATAAGCACAAAAAAAAAATCTCATAACTCTTGTTTAAATCAGTGTCCAATCAAAATATATAATTATTATTTTATGGAAACAGATATTCTGTAATTCATTCGAAACAAAAACACACTACCTTAGGAAAATGTTTGATTTACAAATTATTATGGTATTCGTTTGAATAAACTACACATGCTCCGCAGGCCTCTTAACCTGTATGTAGACCTGAGCGGCTGGTATTATACAGGATGTAAACAGACTCTTCACGATGCCGTCAACCTATTGGCTCACCTAAAGTTCTTTCCGAGAAATTGTTCTTACCAATTATTTGTAATCCGAATGATCACTCTTCCTAAAATTTTTCATCCTTAAGTTTCCTTTTCATTCATAATATTTCCGAGTGCAGGGTTTAAAGAAACCTAACTAACCTAACGGGGGGCTGCCCCAAGTCTCGATTATGGGGGCAGGGATACTTCCATATGTTCAGTTGACAATAATTCGAGAGTTTACAATATCGCTAGAGAGAAACACGTTATATTGTAATATAACGTGTTTGACAATTTTACGGTGACATTTATATAATACTGATTATTATGAACAAAAAAAAAATCAAAAAAAAAAGATCAAATAAAAGTATATTAGATGTTTATTGCTACTGACATTATGAAGTTGAATGTTTCGGAATTATGAACATTAGAGACAGAGTAGTTAGGAATTGTGATTGTTATGATGAAAAATGTTAGGAAGAACATTTTCGGAAATCCAATTATCGGAGTTGAAAATTTAGGTGAACTTTGGCGCACCCTCTATACATCAAACTAAGTAAGTTTACGGTAAAATTATTGCTGGGAAATGTATTTTTTTGGATGATAAATCACGGTTTTCGGTAGGACTCAATGCAACGCACTTAAAACATTGTGCTGATGTATGGATTGAATAATACGGGGGTCGTAAAGGTGTTTAAAGTCTCTTACATCAACATAACGTATTAAAAAAAAACTTGTGAAAAAGATGGAACTTTGACCCCCAAAATCTCCGTAACTATGTAACGATGTCGTTTCATTTACAGTCTCGTGGACGTAAAACCTCCACGACGACTAAAAAACCTCCATAGTACTTACTTGTACTCAAAGAAAGAAATGTAACAGTCCTTTCAAAATTCGAATTTAAAATTGGCTTGTCGCATTGACTGCACAGCCATTTTTTATGATTAGTCCTACCAAAATTATGTAACGACTAGCTGTTGCCCGCGACTTCGTTCGCGTAAAAATATTGATGGGTCATGTGTGAGACTGCATCGTTGTTCGAGTTGTCGCAAGCGCTACTGAGCATGAGGTCCTGGGTTCGATTTGCGGGACGGGCAAAGTGTTATGGTATTATTTATGCCCGGTTGATGGGATTTAGCTAAATGTACGAAATGTGGGTGTAGGATTAGATACACCTCTACCTAACAGTGGCGCAGGGTGAAAATAGTGTCAGGGGAAGCCGTAGAAAAAAAAGGGAAAACTGTTTTTTTGCTTCTGTTAACTTTTTTCCCCGTGTTAATTTTTACCTCATTTTCACTACCAGCGACACAAAAAACCACGGAAACGACACCCATGATTAAAAATCCAAAAACTTTCGTCGGCGCCATTTTTGATTTTTATTTTGACTTCATCTTCATTCATTAAAAGTAAGATCAGAAATGCAGAAGAGAAAAAAAACAGAAATCTACAAAATAAAAAAATCTAGTTGGTATCAAATACGATATCGACAATTACTCATTCTATCTCGTTCTACTATACATAATTTATTTATTTATTTATTTAAACAACACATACAACTATTATTACAGGTTTAGGTACCTAATACAATAAAGCAGTTATATTCAAAGTGAAATTATTTATGTTTTGAATAAATAAATTAATTTGACAAACTAAAGTAATTGCGCAAAATGCGGCCCGTGTGAATTCGCTGTGTACAATTGAAGCAATCAATCTGTTGTGACACCATATTGAGTGCATGCAGCGCGCGCGTCAGCGGCGCGTGCTGCAGCAAGTTGGTGCGAGCGGGCGGCACCCACAGGAGCGGCGGCTGCCATACCTTCTTTTTCTGCTCCTGCCGTAAGTCCATAATCTTCGGCTTACCTAGGTCCCTACAAAACGGTAAGTACTGCCAGCCGCGAAGTCACGTGAGCTATTAACTTGTGTACGGCCTATACTATTAACTTGCACTGCTGCAAAAGGTCTCTCCTGCTGCTGTTATTCGTGAACGAATGAACAATTACAATGCAAAACTTCATCCCCCCTTTTACCCCTTTGTGGGTTGAAATAAAAAAAACTAACGACTTACAAACTTTGATACTTTTTGGTGACTCAAAAAACAAAAACTTTAATTAAAAACAAAATGTTGCTCTTTTTTCACCCCTCAAAGGTTGAAATTCTAATAAAGCCGTTGCGTCAGCTTCCAATCATAAGCCCAGATAACAAATTTTGTACTTTTTACGTCGAAAATTAAGGATTTTTCACATACAATTTCATCCCCTTTATAAGCCTTCGGGGTGGAGTTATCAAAAACGCTGAAACACGCATAAATTAATTTTCAATCGTCAGCCTTAACACAAAATTAGAAGATCCTAACTTTAAAACTGACGGACTTTCATATAAGCTTCCATCCCCTATTTTTTTACCCTTGGGGGTAGAATTGATCAAAATCCTTTCTTAGCGGATGCCTACGTCATAACATCTACCTGCATGCCAAATTTCAGCCCGATCCGTCCAGTGGTTCGGGCTGTGCGTTGATAGATCACTATGTCAGTCAGTCAGTCACCTTTGAATTATATATATTTAGAAGATATACATCTTCCTAAGTTTCTTCCTGGTATCAGAGTATTGAGTGTTTACTCTAACTAGCACAGCTAAATTCTATTTAATGAAGAAGTTCTAAAAAAAAAACCGACGCACGGGTTTTTTTAATTTTTTAATCATACGATTTCTACAATAATAAACTACCAAGTCGCATAAGAAACGTTTATTATTTCATCATCTGCACCCACTACGTCACAACTAGAAGGTTCCCAGGTATGGTGTAGAACAAAAAAATATCGTAATGACGAGGAGAACCAGACTTTAATTGGCTTCGTTAACAGTTTTTTTTACACTCTTTTAAGCCACGAGTATTTCTTTCCTTCCTTACCACATCTCAATTTCTTTATTCCCTGCCTCATAGCGTTGCGTCGGAACAAAATGAGAGTTATTCCCTTAGGAATGACGTCGTGTTGCGAGCTCCGGTGCTCGGCTTAGACAGTTAGATAGAATAGACTTGTTGAATCGTAGGTTCGTAGGTACTGACTAGAATGTATGGGAGTAGTTGAGTTATTCACTGAGTTAAGGTGCTTTACGTGTAGTTGAATGTTAGAAAAAAAACCAGTCGGTATAGCTCCAATTGATTCAAGTTAACCCAGAATTCAGCAATGATAAATGCTGAAGGGTTATTGATTATCCGAATGAACACCAAAATCTATACTAATATTATAAAGCAGAAGAGCTTGTTTGTTTGTTTGGTTGAACGCGCTAATCTCAGGAACTTCTGGTTCAAATTGAAAAAATCTTTTTGTGTTGGATAGTCCATTTATCGAAGGCTATAAAACATCATGCTACGACCGATAGGAGCGGAGCAGGAATGAAAAATATTGCAAAAAACGGGTTGTTTTTTTCCTTTCGTTTTTCTCTCTTATGTGACGCAGACGAAGTTGCGTGGGTCAGCTAGTGTAAGATAAAGATCAGTCTAATTGTTATTTGACAACGAGAATTAAGCATGCAGGATGTCACTATGTTAATATTTCTTAAGTAACCACACGTTTTAGCCGTAAGGATTAACCATAAAAAGTCACAAAAATAAATTATGCAATAATCAAATATTAGAGAAAAAAAGCAAATTGTGTCACTCAAAAAGTAATTTAAACCTACTATACTAACACTTGTTAATAAATCTCGACTCTTATTTTTCAACAAATTTACCCCAACAATGCTGTAAATGACTGTGGTATTTTATTTTAAACTAGCTGACCCACACAATTTCGTCTGCGTCACATACGAGCGAAAAAGCTCACAAATGGAATAAATTTACCTAGTTTTTGTAGCATTTTTTATTTATGCTCCGCTCCTAAGTCGTAGCTTCCTCGATAAATGGACTATCCAACACAAAAAAGATTTTTTCAATTCCAACCAAGTAGGTAGTTCCTGAGATTAGTGTGTTCAACCAACCAAACCAACTTAATTAGCTTTATGAAATTAGTACAGATTTTAGGAGCCATACCGAAAATTATTTTTCTTATAAATGCAGCCCATGTAAGTCCATGTACGTAAATACAGTAGATTATTATCACGTCTGTTACGGGAGAAGGTGACAGCTAGTCCGTCAAATGGACTTGTAATTTTTTGCATTTGTGAATCAATGAATATTAACAAAGTTAGAACGCATTCAAACTCGGGAATGGGGGCTCGTCGCGTGACGTATTGTGAATTTTAAAAGTGTCGTATCTTCGTCAATGTTGGTCTACGTAACAAAAGAAAAAATACGTGTCAAATATGTTTTGATAATTTACCTGACGGGCCAATTAGATTTTTTTTTGTCGTCTTAGCGTTTCGCTATTGGGCAGGTGATGGTGATGATCAAGTATAGTTATTTTGTTTTTTTTTTCACTCTCAATAGGCACACTTTCCACGCTTTAAAAAGGTATGGAGATACATCAACCAAATAAAAATAAATACACATACACAACACATACATATTTTTCTTTCAATTTGTTCGCACAAATTGGCTCAATAATCCCATTTGCAGAATAAATAGTTTTATTTCATTTCACTGAAAGAGCCGTCCGACCTTTTTCACCTTTTTTGACCTTTTCTTTTGATATTTTATGAAGGTTTAGAAAAATCAAAAGGTTTTTTAATAATATTTCAAAATAATTTATTGTAATACAACAAACACAATTTCTTTAACACCTACAAGTTGAATACTAACTTAAAAGTTACTAAAATTAAAAGATAAAAACGATTTTATTTAACTAAAAAGAAATGCTTGTACTTAATTTAAAATTAAACATATTTTTTATAATCTCGTTAAAATATAATTATGGTTATTATAAACAATTAATTACCAACATCTATAAAAAATATATTTCACATGCATTTTAAAATCGAGTGCAGATGATAAAATATCAAACAATTTTATTATTTTTATAAAATCTTAACATATAAGTAGTAAAACTATCACAAAACCCTCTATAACTATTACGCTAATGCGCTTCTATTATTTAAAAAGCTCGCTACCTAAAAGAAAGAAAAAAATATTCGTATACTTTTTCTATCATAATTATTATCTTTCGAATTTTTCATGGCGAATAAAGAATATAAAAAAAAAAACTTACTATTATAAACAATGAGAACATGTGTATAGTGAGTAAGTACGAGTATATTATAGCTGTTTATATTATACTAAGACATAAGGTTGAACGTCATACGCATTTCACAAAAACTAAATCTCTAGGTTTTATTTATATAATTTTGACCTAAATGAGGTACAATTACACTTAAAATCAATTTACACTTGGAGATTATTCCACAAATTGTTTAATTGTCAAAAAAAATGCCTAAAGCATAAATTCCGCCTTTGTACTTTGTGCTTGAAGTGTTTAAATATATCATTATTATATTATAATTAAACATAATAAATAACATTATTATCTTATTATAATTCTTTACAGCCATTCCCGCTAAATTAAAATATAGTTGTTGCCAGTTGAGATAGCAATAGTAGTCATTGTATCATAATATCTAGGTTCCCAAATATATATTATGAATGGACATTGATTTAAACAAGAGTTATGAGAAAAATGAGTTTTCTATAGAAATGTTAAATTCCTGACATCTCGTCTAAATATCATTGTCCTTACAAAATATATATTTGGGAACCTAAATATTATGTAGTCCAATCGAAATAAATACACAGTTCCTTAAAATTATGTTTGGTTTACGAATCATTTTGGTATTACGTTTGTATGAACGACGCACGCTCCGCCGGCCCCTTAAGACTGCTTTTAGTTTTCCAAACTCGCCAAGAATATACTTAAATCCAGGGCGAGTGAGAACGTGTATTATGTAGTAATTCCCCGTCTCGTCAACGTGTTCGTGTTTTGTAAGACGTCTCAGGAGGTCTCGGTCGAGAGTGAACAGTCACTATTACGCTTTATTTTATGCAGTAGCTCGAAAACAATGAATATGAAGGTTTAACTAAAATCTTGTTAAAACTAATATTAATTTTGTAATACAGTAGCGATTCTTGTAGTATCCATTTCATTTGAGTTGTACCAACACCATGAAGTATGTTACTACGGCACCAAGCACCTGCAATCATAAAGACATGAGTATTATGTTCTTGCAAAAAAAAGAAAAACTTTTTAACTATTTTTTTCCTTGCAGTCAAAGAAAAGTTCTTATTTGCTGTTTGTTGAAGCTTTAGTTCACAATTGTCAACCAGTAGACAACAAAAGACCACTTAGCTGAGAATCACCAATCTACCAGAACCGTTTTTCTCCAATAAATAGAACTTTTTGTGGACTGTACTTGAAGAATTGACTTGTAAGTCTTGAATACTGTGAAGACGAGAGGCTGAAGACGAAAGGCTGTGAAGACTAGGAGATTATGGAATAGTAACCATCTAACAAAAAAACGTTATGATTATAGGCTTTCCAAGAGGCTCTGGACGTCTGCATCTTCAGTCTATGGTCTAAATTGGTACTGCTGAGCATAAAGTTTTGGGTTAGATTCTCAAGTTAGGCAGTGTTGATCTCCGACCAACATGAGTAGGGGCCTGCGGGGTGTGAACTTAGGGCTGAGTTGTCGTTCAAGCAGCCCGGCCCAAAGAAGGTAGCGTGCATTGGTTCCTGCCCCGTTATGGAGAAAGTGCGATTGGTGACCGCACTTGGTAATGGGGCCCGCGCGGGAAAGTTCGGCTGATACCAGTCGAGGGTGTGCGCGAATGAAGTTATTTTTCCCGGGCTCCCGACACATTGTTGTAGGAATTTCCCCAGGAGGAGTAAAAAAAGATATTTTATTATTCTATCTGGAATTTAAAATCTGCAGTCCGGAATCTGAATTTGTCATGTCTTACTTACCGAAGCAAACAAATCCAGTGAGACTGTGAAGAACTTGGCTCCAGAGATGCTCATGGCCTTCTGGCACTGCTGGCACACGATCTGCACGAAGGTCTTCGCCTCTTCAGAGCCATCGTACCATTGGCAGGAGTAGGCAGCTTCCATGACTGATGAGCTCTGAATGGTTCGAGAAAACAGTTATTAGTACTAATTATGATAGATTTGATTAATTTGATGATTGTTTGACCCGTTAAATACCAAGTTTCTTCCGTGCCCCACGTATGACGCACGCTAGTTAGGCCGAGTCGGGTTCGAGCCGAGTGTCGGTGTGAGTGTAGCGGCTTGGAATCGTGAGTGTGTCCATTCAAAATTGCACGGTCTAGCGTGAGTCAAACCTTAAAAATGACGCATGCTAGACTATGCTGGCAGAGGACTTTTACTAACTGGCAAAATGTCAATGTGAGAGACACTGGGCACTGTCTATTTCTTCCAAGTGTCACGAACCGGGGCTTCGTCTTGTTAGTTTTGACAGCATTTGTCGTGTTCGTTCCCTGACTGACAGATCCCCATCTACTTACAACAGCGCGCTAGCTCTGAGTTACTTTAGTGCTATTAAACTTAAAGCAAACCTACCTCTTCAATAAGCCTGTTACCGAAGATACAGAAATGGAACACTTGACCTAGAGTGTAGCTGAGGTAGCCGATTGTACTGAAAGCGTATACGTTTATTCCGTTGATCTGAAACAAGAAATAAATACGTTATCAAAGGCTGGTTTATTTTCTGCCTAAACATGCCTTCTTGAGGCCACTGTATTAGGCGGCGGCGACCTCTCGCGTCCGGCCCTGGTTCAATCCATGGTCCGGAGCGAGACGGAATGGGAAGCCGTCACCTCCTTCTGCGAAGCAGTCATGCTAGCGAAGGAGGTGGCGGAACGAGAGACGCCGCGGGAGACGCACCGGGCGTCGGGGGCCACGTGGTGGCTACCGGCCACCGTAGATGCGGGCCTGTGGACGGTTGGCTATGGGCTAGCTAGCCGTCCGTCCGTCTAGCGACGACGACAGGCCGTGTCGACGGCGCGTTCGTGTTCCACGCGCGCCTCAAAGAGATGTCAGCATAAAGGGAGGGGCCCGCAAGGGCCGAAGCCTGCCAGGGTTGCGGGCCTGTTCGAAAGAGATACCGCGGCCCCGGAACATAAAGGGCGAGGAAGGAACATGGATGGGTTTTAGTCAGTAAGAGTCTGACACTCGCTCCCGCTCCGCCCAGAGTGGGAGAAGTCATTTGATGAATTCCCAACCCAAAAAAAAAAAGACCACTGTATTAATTTAAACTGGCCTGGGACCATTGACATTTACCTGACTTCATCCCAATTAAATAAGGGAAGGCGCAGCTTTGCGGCAGTTGTCATCTTCTTTCTAAACATATCATCCTTTACAGAGTCCATCCATCGTTTCTTTGGTCTTCCCCTACTTTTATACCCATTCATATACTCAAAACTTTCCTCATTTCCTCATTTCTTGCCTAGCTCGGAAACATTCATGCTAATATTAAACAATAATTTCGGTGTTAAAAGGACTTTAGTGTTTCTCCAACTCAAAATATTGGACGGAAATATACTGCGATCTTTTCGTAAAAAGATTGAGTAATGGTTATTTGAAGTCGGTTCGAAACCTATCTAGCGACGGGACCCTGAGGTCGGGGCAATGACGGACCATTACACAAAATGTTTCTACATTTATCAAACAATTCTATTCTTATATTTAGTTATCGGGGAAAAGTTGCAGGCTTTTACCTTGGTCAGAGAATGAGGGTTTTTTATAATTTTTAAAAGAAATTAAATTACAGTGGTGTGTATTTAATTCTAAACTTGCCAAACTTGTACGTTTCATGGCCAATGGCGCTCTTTTACAACACACAAGCTAATACTTATCTAAATACTGTTATGTTTTAGTAAAATTATGTTGTCATAAAATTAAATTAATTATGTTGTTATTTTTATTCTTCTTTTTATTTTTTTTGTGTGTATTTATTTGACTTGTATTTATGTTGTATTTCATTTTTATATTATTATTATTTTTTTATAATTTGAAAATTTAATTTAATTTAATTATTAATAATTGTGTAATATGTTATAATTTCAATGTTATTGTATTGTGATTTTTATATTTATTTTAATTTTGTTTATGTTATGCTATGGACATTTGTCTGAAATAAACGTTTAATAATAAAACGTGGCAACGCCACCTGCCTCTTGGACATTATTACCGTGTTGAGTTTCTAGGCCCTTTGATAGTTTGTTGTCAGTTTAGGTTATTTAATCATTTAAAAAAATTCCCACTTAGAACTAGTGGAAATTTTTTCCGCAGGACTGTGTAGCAGAACTTGTGGAAATGATCCAATTTCTCAACATGTTCTTAATTTCATACTTAGATACATTTGAAGACAACAATCTTTCTGAGGGTGTAGTAAGTCCCGGGGTTGCGGGCCTGTTCGAAAGAGATACCGCGGCCCCGGAACATAAAGGGCGAGAAAGGAACATGGATGGGTTTTAGTCAGTAAGAGTCTGACACTCCCTCCCGCTCCGCCCAGAGTGGGAGAAGTCATTTGATGATTTCCCATCCCAAAAAAAAAGGGTGTAGTCAGTAACAAGTTTCAATTAAAATAACATCAGCGTTTAAATAGCGTATAATACCGTTTTTTCTTTACTTTCCCGTCATCTCACCTTTCACTTTGCCTTATATTTCACCTTGCCAACATAATCAAATAAATAAATATGGCTGGACATTACACACAGCGCCATCTAGTGCCACACTAAGCAAGGCTTGTGGAAACCAGACAGTTGATATACTACATATATATACTTTTTGTTTGTAAATACATACTTATTATACATACAGGGTGTAAACCACCTCACCGCAAAGCCGTTAACCAAGCATTCTGTACATTAAACTAACTTTACGCAAAAAATATTGCTGGGACACAACTTTTTTTTTGAGGTTATAAGTCATGTTTTGTGGTAGAACTCAATGTAACGCACTTAAAACATTGTGCTGATGGATGGATTGAATAGTACGGGGGTCGTGGAGGTGTTAAAATTTAAAAAATCTTACAAAAAAACTTGTAACTTTGACCCCCGATACCCCTGTAACTAGAAAGTTCCCAGGTATGGTGTGGAACAAAAAAATGATCGCAATGATTGGGAAAACAAGTGCCTTTCGGCTTCATGAAGTGGTGTTTTATACCCTTTATATAGCATCACACTGCGACATTGACTTCAACGGCAACCGACACAAAAATATGGCTATTTTGTCAGCGCAACAAGAATTCAGCCTTAAAGAAATTCAGCTTACCTTAGTAGCTTGGTAGGCCAGCAGAGTGAGTGTGATTGTAGACACCAACATGTGGAATAGCAGAGCAGTACCATACGTGTCACCGATGGACGCTACCAATCTGGAAAAAAGGCAATGCAGATGCATTAACAACTAGCTTGTGCCTGCGGCTTCACCCGCGTTAAGTTCAATAATTGTCTCAAGGGAGCATACTACCCTGGCGGGGTTGCGGGCCTGTTCGAAAGAGATACCATGGTCCCGGAACATAAAGGGCGAGGAAAGAACATGGATGGGTTTAAGTCAGTAAAAGTCTGACACTCCCCCCCGCTCCGCCCAGAGCGGGAGAAGTTATTTGATGATTTCCCATCCTGAAACTATAAACCGGGGTAAAAAGTACCAAATGTGTTAAAACAGGTTATAAACTGTATTGATTTTTTTTAATAAAAATTAGTTCAGTACTTTTTCTATGAAGGAGTCACAACGTACACACACAAACTTTCACTTCTATCACGATTCATGATAGTTTGATTAGGTGATTAAAGAAAACTTTGAGCTGTTCAAAATATTTTTTTTAAATAGTCTATTACACCCTGTTCACGACCTCAGCCGACACGACTTTTGTCAACTTTTGTCAGTCACTCGCGTTTGTTTTTTTGTGTAAAGATTTAATTTTGTGGTAGGTATTAGATCTTTTCCATTGTTTTTCTCCACAGGTATACTGCGTACCGTAATTCGTGGCCCAGCGGTTACAGATAAATCAACTTGATACTTTGACAAACTTTAATACCTATTTACTACGGACTCTACTAACTATTAATTATTGTTGGCACAAAGCACACAGAAACCACAGCCAGTTTAAGTTAATAAACTACATAAATTCAACCCACAAAATACTATGAAAACATTCAATTAAAACAGCAAACGTTTTCAAAGCATAATTTCATATTTCGAACTTAGCAGTCGAAATGCAAATCCCTAGTTCGTAACTTCAAACACGATGTTAGCCGAAGTTTGCCGAAGTAGGAACGACTTTGACCACAGATTATAGCTCTCGGGAGAATAGTTGGCATGGCTGTGGTCACTGGAGGTCAATTAAGTTCAGTCAGAGAGTTGTACATTCTCGTATATTCGATATAGCTTGCCAATGATTTACGTTGTCTGTGCAATGTCGAAAGTTTTGGTATTAGTCTGGTTGCGACTGGTCTGCTGAATAATCAGTTCATTGAATTCACTCCTTGCTTTCGAATTCTGGACGTCTGAATATAGTGCTGCAACAAGCTATTGGCAGCTGAATAACATTGAGAAAGGGAGTTTCATGGAATTGTATTGAAAAGCAAAATGTTGGCGCGAATTCGTATTTTGTTATGCACCAAAAGATTCATGTTTTCTGTCGATTATTTGGTCTTAAAACCTTCACACCCTCGGTGGAGTGACAATTTTTGCATATTTGTGGCTGGTAGCAACTGAATGATAGTGGCTGAGAACCCAGTTGAGGAGGCCTATGTCCAGCTGAGGTTGTCTATGTGAAAAAGGTAATTTATCATCACATAAATTAATGACCTTTTTCTACGCATTGCAGAATACGCCACTTTTAGAGTCTAAAAGACGCTGGCTTCAGATCTTTGTTCCCAATGTGTTGAACTTCTGTTATTTTTTGGTTTATTGCCCGTGTTATCACCAGTGTTACCACCAGTAGCACGGATAAAAAAACATGCAGTCTTTGAGGACTACCGATAAAAGTACGACGAAAACGATCGCCCGAGTTCCATGATTTTTGTTCACTCAAAAACTGCTCAACGCGGCCAAAGAACTTTTTACTTCAAAAATCCCGTAGCAGGTACAACCAAGCGATCCAGTGGTACCACAAAAAGCTTTTTCTTTTACCTGATATGGTATTCGAAGATACCCACCACCAACCAACACCATCCGTTTAAAAGTTCATTACAATTAATATACCTAAAGGGTGTAAAACACCTCTTAACGAAGTTGAAAGGTACTTGTATTCCTCGTCATTGCGATCATTTTTTTGTTCAACATCATACCTGGGAACCTTTTAGTTACGGAGATATTGGGGGTCAAAGTCACAACTTTTCGACAAGTTTTTTTTTTTAAATACTAGTTTTTATTGTAAGATTTTTACGTATAACATCTCTACGACCCTCGTACTATTCAATCCATCAATGTTTTAAGCGCGTTACATTGAGTTCTAACACAAAATATGATTTTTCACCCCAAAAGAAAAAGTAGTTTCCCAGCAATAATTTTTGCATAAAGTTACTTAGTTTGATGTACAGAATGCTTGGTCGACGGCTTCGTGATGAGGTGGTTTACACCCTGTATAGTACCCATGATCGTGTCATTGCGCATTATCGACAAAACGCTTATAAAACAAATGTTTCTTCGCACATTAAAATTGCAAGTTAGCCTTGCCCTTGTGAATGTCGCGATCGATTTTCTATACAGCTAATACGATTATTACCTACCAAGTAGAAAGTGTTAGTAATGATTTCGTAGCACGCTATGACAACTTCCTACAATTTCTACGAATTGTTTCTGAATGTTTCTTCCTTCAAAAGTTTTCAAGTAAATATTATATAGTTTTCGGCTTCGGCACAGCATAGTGGTAAAATTGTTGTCTCCTTAAAACTTCTCCACAGTGCGTGTGTTGAGTTCCGTCGTTTACATTTCACAATATTACGGTTTCACTTCGACAGATTATAAACTACTAAAAAATAATTAGTCATTTTGTAAGCAGTGTGTTCTGTTGACAATATTTCGATAGTTTACAATCAAATTAGATAGATTACAATCTAACGGTTTTTACTATGTGTCGCTGACATATACATAGTACATTCGATTTTGCCGCTCAGCCTGTACCGAATAATGCCAGAAACACTCACAAACTATCCTACAAACATTTACGCCTTCGCAAAACGAGTTCTTTTTTGCCTAGACGGGCCGAAAGATTTGTCATCGTTGAAAACATATAGTTTTAAAATATCAATTTGTTACTTATAGTTTTTAAGCAGCGAAAAAAAGAGGGCCTTTTTGATATCTTTCAAGACATTAGGAGAAACTTCACATAAACTACTAGGCATAACATCTTCTTAATCTTACCTGACAACGTGCTTATGCCTCTCAACCCAGTACTTGATTGCAGACCTGGCCAGCATCTCTTGTTTCGGGGTCAGACCGTTCGGATTCGCGTTCTGCTGCCCAAAGTTCTGCAGTCTTCCTCCAGCTCCGCGGAGTGTCATGCCAAAGTCCTGCTGCGTGGAGTATATGCCACGAATGTCCATGTCTACCGCATCGGGGATCTTTTCTTTGTCTGTTGGGGAGACGGTGGTCAAATATTAAGGTTTTTAAGCAATGACGTAGACATCCAATAGAAAAAAGGATCTAAAAAAACCGATCAAATACGAGTAGGACATTAAGGGTTCCGTACCGTGTAACATTGAAGGAAAAATAGTGTTCGAAAATTTCATAAAACTTGTTCCAGGAAATACGTAAGTATTTTTAAAAGATTATAGAGTTCGTGAAACAAAATTTGTTATTTTAAATCTCCATTGCACGTGCAAAGTTTTTATCAAGATGTTTTCTTTACATTTCCAATTTATGAGTACGTTAGGAACGGCCAAAGTTCAAGTAGTGTAAAACTGTAGAATTTTGGAGGCTTATAATAATGAAGTTTCTTCATATTAAATTTGTATTGTTTGCTCTGATAGAAACCTCAATAAAGTACACAAGGTTATATTAGATTTAGATTACAGAGGATTAGATTATAATGTTAAGATTAGTTAAGGGGTAGCGCAGACGATAGACTTTTTGTCTGTCGCAGACTTGTACTCACAAAAAGGCAGTCGTCTGCGCTGCCCCAAAAAAAAACAAAGAAAGGTGTTTTAACGGCACAATCTCGTACGAGCATAGGTAAGAAAAGGAAATCAATGATTTCACCCCTAAAGAAAATTTTAACAAATTGAAAAAAACTTAGTTCAGTTATAGGGCCTGCGCAGACGACGGACTTATTGTGCGTGACTGACAAAAAGTCTGCGACAAATTTTGCGTGTTTAATTGTGTTTCGTTACGTTTTGTCCACTATAAGGATCTACTGATGGAAAGGCTCCTACTGATCGCCATTTAGTCGACAAAAAAGGTCAAATAAGTAGTCAAATGCATTAATCACGCAAAATTTGTCGCAAACTTTTTGTCCGTCACGCACAATAAGTCCGTCGTCTGCGCAGGCCCATAATAGACTAATTATTATTAAACTGGTCTTACCTGTAGAAGACGCTCTAAACAGCTCAGCAGTGTTCGGCCTGTAAGTATCCAATGAAGCACTCAGCTCCATGAGTGGCTTCATAATGGCCTTCAAATGCTGAAGCTGCTCACACGCGAAGATTAGCCAGGAGCAGAACATGACGTCCATCAGGTTTGCGATGGCCATTGAGAAGAGGAGCCAGTAGACCTATTGCAAGGATTGAATGAGTTATTTTTTTATAATACAAGCTTACAATAAAACGAGTCACGGTTTCATAACATTAATTTCACTTTTTTATACGACTGCCCAAAACAGGAGTGTTATGTTTTCAGGGTTCATGTATGTTTGTATGTATGTTTTTTATTAGTTGTTGTAGAGTTTCCACAGAAATACACTTTCTGTGAAAATTTACTTACTGCCTACATCACCTAACTACCTAATTACATACCTAATTACCTGCTGATCATGAGATACAGCAAGCTGATAGACAGACAGACCGACAGACAGACGGTTGCGGAAGTTTAGCAATATAGTCCCGTTGGTAACCCTTAGGCTGCGTTCCGAATGGGGCTGTGAACGATTTGAGCGTCCATAAACCCGTTCCGAATTACCGTGACCGCGACACATTCGACGCTCGGCCGCCGTAGCGTGCAGACGTGCGCTCCGCCCCGCTCCGTCGACTCTCCGCGCCCCACCGCCCTCCCGTCCTGTTCGTCGCAGCTTCGCCGCTTCGCCGAGCATCAAGGCCCAGTGCCTACCGTCCCGTAGTGCATCGTTAGTTTGTGTCTGATACTTGTATTAGTACACATTCTAACCGGTGTCACTCAGTGGCAAAAAAAACAGCCTCTTTCGAGGCTATATTTCCTTATCGTCCGCGTTTTTGTTGCCCCTTCAGGGAAAAGCCACGGTTTTGTGGTTCTTGACGGGAAACCTAACGGTGTTAACGAAGTCAAGAGGGTGGTGACCCAATCCTACCCGCCGGACCCCTTCAGGGCGAGGCATCCCATTGGCATCGGGAGCTAGGACCTTGGCCTTGGGGGCTTCCCTCGTCAAACCTAGTCTTCGACTTCGTTCACAGCTACACACCTAGTGTCGGTTGGGAGTGTCTACCCCTTCGCACTAGAGCCCCTTGCGGGACTAGGGCCCTGTCGCACAATAAGACTGGCGACAGGTTTACAAGCTTAGGGCACACCTTAGGTACTCACCTCCCTGTTCGCACAAGTTCAGGAGAGGCCACACATCCCCGGGCGCACCTACCCGGGGACCTAGGTACTGGTATCGTTAGATAGGAAATCAGATTAGGCCCTTCAGGCAATTCTCAGACAGTCGTGTCGCTGGCAAGTTTGTTTGTGTTTTTCTTCTTGCCAGTTAGCACTACGAAAAACACAAGGGTGGGTTCGTTTTTAACGGGGAACTGTCTGCCCGGGGAGCTCACGTTTTACATGTCTCCTCGGGACTAGGTAGTTAGCTCCTAGTTAGGCTACCAATATTAGGATTTTAGGGTTAGGTTCCCCATGCCAAAATGGCGAAAGAACGCAATGCAATATTGAATAGGCAGTTCGACCAGCTAATAGCGGAGCTATTAGCTGACGACAGCCAATACATGAACGAGAAATACGCCGATCTCCTTACTCCTTTTAAGAAGGACAGATTTAGGGCCCTCCTCAAGGCCATTCGCACCCCACCTAGGGAAAGTCCGTCGCGTTCGCCCTCCCCCGCTCCGATCACTCAACCCTCCTCCTCCGATATGGAGATTGTTGAGTCCGCGCCCTCTGCCGCTGAGAGCTCCCCTGACTCCTCCAGCACCAACTCCTCGTCCTCTGAATCGGAGGACTTTCAGCTGGTGCAAAAGGGCAAGAGGAAGAAGGGAAGGAAGGCTAAGGCCAATAAGGCCAAGAAGGCTGTTACAGCCCTCAACGTGCCTCCCCTTGCTCCTCAAGCCTCCCCGTCCCCGTTAGCCCCCATCGCTCCCCAAGCTGCCCCCCAGGGCAGTCGCCCGCCTAGCCCTATGGCTACATCTCAACCGCAAGGTGCGGCTCCTGTCAGCCGCCCTGCAAGCCCCATGGCTGCTTCACAGCCAGCCCCCTCCTCAGCTGCTCCTTCTTCAAAGAAGCAGCTGAAGCCACCCGCTCTATACATCAAGGAGAAATCCAGGTGGACAGAGATCTCCAAAATGTGTGTGGATCGCAAGATCCAATACACTAACGCCACGTCTACCCTCCAGGGTATCAAAGTAAAGACCCCCACGTCTACGGATTTCCGTAATCTCGTTCACGCGCTTCGTGGAAGGAACGTCGCCTTCCACACCTATAGCCTCCCTGAGGAGAAGCCGACCCGTGTGGTCATTAAGCGGATCCCCAAGGAGATTCCCTCCTCCGACATCCTGGATGATCTTACATCCCAGGGTATCCCTGTTTCGGCGGTCCACCGCCTCCACAAGAATAGGTCCCAAGGGGGTGACGAGTACGACATGGTACTCGTAATATGTGACCCGGTTGAAGGGCACCACCCAATATTCAAGGTCCGATCGGTATGTTCGCTCTCGGGCATCATTATCGAGAGGCCCAAGAAACTCAAAGTAGTAGGGCAGTGTCATCGCTGCCAACTCTATGGCCACAGCCAAAAGTACTGTTACGCACCGCATAGGTGTGTAAAGTGCCTCGGCGACCACGCCACGGCAGACTGCACCCGTCCCAAGGACAGGAGTCTCTGCACAGAGCCGCCTAGTTGCGTGCTATGCGGACAGTCTGGCCACCCGGCTAACTACAGGGGCTGCCCCAAAGCCCCAAAACAGTCCGCTGGCAAGTTGGCCAATCGCGCCAACCAACGCCAGCAGAGGGAAGCTCCCTCTTCTTTCAAAGTCCCGTCAAAGGTCCTCCCAGAGCGTCTCAGCCCGCAGAGGCCTTCTCCTTGGAACATGCTGAACCATCAGCAAGCGTTCCCTGCCCTCGCGAAGGGAAAACCCATGCCCGGTCTTTTGGACAACCCTGTCCCAGCGCCCACTCCTGTGGCCGCCCCTCAGGTACCTCCACAAACCCGAGCTCCCGCTGCTCCAACCCGCGCTCCTGCTTCACAGGAATCTAATTTGAATTACTTGATGAGGTTCCAACCTCTTTGCACCGCTGAGGCCGACCGCATGGTAGCTGAGCTCAGAGCTGCAACGGACCTTCAGCAAGTCGTCGACATTATTGATGCCTATCCAGTCATCAAGTCAACCCTACGTAACCTCAACTTCGCGCCGTAATGGATATCACACCAAATCCCTCTTGCACCCAACCCCGGTCCCTTAGATTAGGTTATTTTAACGCCAATGGCATGAGAGGACAGCGCGACGAGATCGCCGCCTTCCTCCGTGACCATAACGTTGACGTTCTCCTCATCCAGGAGACGTTCCTCAAACCCAGCCACCGCGACCCCAAGATTGCCAACTACCGCATAGTTCGCAATGATAGGCTACGTTGTCACAAGGGTGGCACCCTCATTTACTTTCGCAAGGAATTGCATTGTATTCCCATCGATCCCCCTCCTTTAAAGTCCCTACTTGAGGTTTCAATCTGTCGGCTTGCTATGACCGGTCATCAACCGGTACATTTAGTTTCTGCTTATTTGGCCCCCACTAATACATGGGAAGATCATAACCTCCTGGTTAGCGATCTCACCCTTCTTTTCGGCTTGAGTGACTCCGTGATCATGGCGGGCGATCTCAACGCCAAACACCCGGCCTGGAACAGTAGAACGACGAACCCGAGAGGGAAAGTCCTCTACGATCTAGGTCAAACTCTTAGTTTCGACGCGGTCGCTCCTATGGAGCACACGCACTATCCTGACACTGTCAGTCATCTTCCCGACGTTCTCGATATAGCGCTGCTCAAGAATGTGAACCTTCGGTTACACATGATTGAGACGTTACACGAGCTCCACTCCGATCACCGCCCAGTGCTCATGCACTTAATTCCTCGCTCGGGTATCATTGACCCCAGCCAGCCCCTTCCCACTATTCTCACTACCGACTGGAGGAAAGTAAGCGATATGCTGAAATCCGAAACGTCACCACTTCTAGACGGTATTCCCGACCATATCGTCTCAGTCGCAGACACCGAGGCTGCAATCGACTCGTTTACAGAACACGTACAATCCGTACTGAAGGATTGTTTTCGTGAAGTACCAGCGGTGAGTGATCGCCGCTGGATACTTCCCGACGATATACGTGAACTGATAACCGAGAAGAACGCGGCCATACGTGCCTACAGCTCTTGGCCCTGCGATGCGAACAAAGCTCACATGCGTTCCTTACAGCGTGCTGTAAAGAAACGCACTAGTGAGTTTCGCTCAAATCAATGGGACAAAACGCTTAGCGAACTCGAGCCCACTCATCAAGCCTTCTGGCAGCTTCAAAGGAAGTTGCGCACCTCGGAAGAGGTCTCCTCTCCACCCCTCATCCGTCCCGATAAGAGCGTCGCTTTTGACGACTCTGAAAAAGCAGAATGCCTAGCCGACAGCTTGGAATCTCAATGTTCGCCAAGCACTCTACCAGTAGACAAGCAGCACCTCGATGAGGTGGATGCAGAAGTTGAACGTAGAGCATCGCTTCCCCCTTTTGAAGATCCCGATGACCCCCTCCCCGCCATCACCCCGGAAGAGGTCAAGGATATTATAGATAAGTTAAAGCCTCGGAAAGCCCCAGGCGCCGACGGTTTCACAAATAGAGTTTTTAAAGCCCTCCCCGCTAGGCTCATAGTTCTTTTGGCTGCCATCTTCAATGGCGCCCTGAGCAATAATATTTTCCCCCAAACGTGGAAAGAGGCCACTGTTATAGGTATTCCCAAACCTGGGAAACCGAAAGCCCAGCCCTCCAGCTACAGGCCGATCAGTCTCCTGAGTGCTCTCGGCAGAATCTATGAAAGGCTTATTTATAAGCGTCTCAGAGATTATGCCGAGACAAAGGGCCTCATCCCGAAAGAACAGTTCGGCTTCAGGACCGAACATTCTTGCATACATCAAGTCCACCGCATCGTCGAACACGTTAGCGCTGGTTTCCAGCGTGGAGCGATGACGGGGGTGATGTATTTCGATATCGCGAAAGCTTTTGACAAGGTCTGGCACAACGGGCTGATATACAAGCTATACCAGCTCGGTGTGCCCGACCGTCTCGTGCTCATCTTACGAGACTTTTTGTCAAACCGTACCTTCCGCTACCGTGTGGGTAAGACGTTATCCTCCCCCCATCCGATTCGCGCCGGAGTCCCTCAGGGCTCCGTTATCTCTCCCCTCGCGTTCACGCTGTACACCAGCGACATTCCGAGGAACCAGAAGGTTCAAACAGCACTATTCGCTGATGACACCGCGATCTATTACACCGGCCGTTCTCCGGATAACATCCGCCGCATTCTCCAGAAAGCCGCCGACTCGCTCGGCGCTTGGTTCCGTAAGTGGAGAATAGAAGTTAATCCCGAAAAAAGCCAGGCAGTTTTGTACTATAAGGCACGCCTTAAGCGTTCGCCAGGTCCCCCCATCACTATGTTCGGTAAGCCTATCCCCTGGGAGAGGCAAGCCAAGTATCTCGGAGTTATTCTGGACGACCATCTGTCGTTCAAGGCCCACATCAAAGCAGCTCGTGACCGGGCTGCCTTTGCTATGGGCCGGCTCCACTTCATGATCACTAGGAAGAGCAAATTGTCACTCAAGTGCAAATTGCGTCTTTTCACCGCAGTCATCCGCCCCATCATGACCTATGCTTGCATAGTATTCGCGCATGCCCACCCGCGTCATATCCACACGATGCAGACCTTGCAGAACCGATTTCTCCGTAAGATCACCGGTGCCCCCCCTTACGTCCGTAACGATAGTCTTCACGTAGACCTTAGAATCCCCACCGTTAAGCAGTTCATGAAACGCCTTTCCAAGCGTTACTTCGACTCTGCTATTAAGCATAGGAATCCCCTAATCGCATCGGCCGCCCGGTACGACCCATCGCGTATTAGCTCCGTCCAACGTCCGCGTCACACCCTAGTCGCCCCCGACGATCCGATCACTATCTTGCAAGAGAGTAGGAAAGATACCAGTACAGTTCGTAGAGCTTACAAATACAGACCGAAAACCTACCGACCTCGCCGCAGAGGTCCGGCGCGAAATCCCCGTTCAATCCCTCCCCGACCCTTGCTCGAGCCAGCCCGCGATGCTGAGCCTGTAGTAATAAATCAGTCCCTAAATAATGACAATCAGATCTAGCCTGTCCCTTTGCTGCCCCCAGCGACGCCCTAAGCCGAGGTTCGTACCCCACAGGGGGTGCCCTTAGAGCGCTGTCGCTTAGTTTTTAGTTATTTTCGCCCTGGCTGGAGGCCTTAAATTCAAGGCATCCACAGGACTTGCCCGGTTAAGCAGAAGCCAGTCTTCTCAGACTGAACTGCGAGATGCCCATTCCAAAAAAAAAAAAAAAAAAAAACCGTGACCGCGAAATCGATGTCCCTGGAATCGTCATAGATGACATCATGACATGCGCCATCTTGCGATTGCATCGATCATGCCCCAAATAAATATCACCGTGAGCACTGTCAAATGACCTGATAACAGCTCTTAGCTGTCATAATCGTGAAATCTAAATCGGAACGCAAAATATTGATGTGAGCGCTGTAAGCGATTATTTTCTAATACGGAATGCGGCCTTGCCAGCCTTGCCAAAGAACTGGCAGAGATTTCCTAACTTAGGCGTCCTAAAATCACCATTTAAAATTTTGATCATACATTTTGTTACCGCCAGACTTACGGTCTAACCTAGTGAGAACTCCTGAAGAGCTTTCTTTTCGGAAGCTGAACCTTAGTTTAGCTTGTGTAAAATGATGTAATTCTACGGTGACTGGATATTGACACTAAGTAAATAAAAGAGTTACGCACTTGAAAAGCGAAGGCGATAATATACATGGTACCACTCATGGCGTCGAACGGGTACCAGGCTTTCAGAGGTAGACGAGGGGCAACCTCCGTCAGGGTCTCGTTGGTCTCCTTGCTAGTGATCAGACGGACTGACTCCCCGAAGAATGTTAAAGTGATCCAGCCTAAGGAAGGGAAAATGTATTAATAGATATAAATATCGCGATAATCCTGTATATTTTTAATTTTGAAACACAACAACACAACATTATAAAACTTAAGAAGACTTATCGCGAATTTACCTTTAATTTAATCCCGACGTTTCGACCGGATTGCACCAGCCGTGGTCGCGGGGAGACTGAAGTATACACATAGCAGCGGTCAAGAATCGACAAACCAACAAGTCTGCTATAGTGGAACATGTGATGGACTCAGGACCCAACCACTGGATGGAGTTACACAACCCAAAAATCCTTGCCCATGAGAAGCACTATTATAAGAGAACTAGCTTCTGCCAGCGGCTTCGCCCGCGTGAAGTTTGATAATTGTCCCATGGGATCTTCTACCGGGATAAAAAGTACCCTATGTGTTAATCCAGGTTATAAACTGTCCTTGTGCCAAAATTTCATCAAAATCCGTTCAGTAGTTTTTGCGTGAAAGAGTAACAAACATCCATACATCCATACTTACAAACTTTCGCATTTATAATATTAGTAGGATGGTTCGGGAAGCGATTGAGATCAAGAAGTACCCTAATTTCAATCGCGAAGACGGCTTCAAACTCTCTTCAGCTTGGAATCCAATGATCACTAAGTGTACTCGTCAAGTGAAATCGCCTCAATATACGGACACTGTTAGTGTAGTGTGCTGTCCTAGTGTGAACCGGCCCCAATTAACATTTATGAAGATGAGTGAGGGTAGTTGAATAAACGCCTTCACTTTGCTGTCGCGGTACCTCCAATACTTCAGTCTCCCCGCGACCACGGCTGGTGCAATCCGGTCGAAACGTCGGGATTAAATTAAAGGTAAATTCGCGATAAATACCCGTCTTCTTAAGTTTTATAATGTGTTCTGATCGTAAAAGTTTAAAAAAGACAACACAACATGATATTCTGATTTGTAGCTTGAGAGTTTTTTTCGTGTGGTCAAGCAGTCAGTTTAAAACCACGACCGTATCTCTAAGTATAACAGCTTAATGCACGTGAGTACAGGATTTTTTTTGTGAGGGGCCCGGGTTTGAACCCACCATCTATGTAGGACGGGGCCACCGGAAACACTGGGCCGCGACTGCTGTCTTTTCGTGATTGAGAAACCTTTTTTAGCAGTAAAGTTACGCCTGAGTCCAAACAAAACATTTCATGCGCACAACAATCAATAAGATCTCAGGAGCAGCAGGAAGTCTTCTTAAATGTTTAAAAAAGGGAATACATTTTTCGTTTCACAGAGCAAGACAGATGCTATCCTCAAGAGGACCATACGTTAAGCGGTAAGAGGGCAAGTGAAAGAGCTACTGTACATTTTGGACGTAATACCTTAATATTACAGCACCTTGGTCCTTTCTGATAAAGTATCTATTCATGAAAAGCAAACATTGTTGGGACATTTTTTTATTGGCGCCCAACGTGGGACTAGATTAAATACCTGGCTTATAATGTATTCCTAGTAGATATCCTTATGTTTAATGCTTCGATATTAAATTCTTTGAAAAGGCATTTCATTGGTATCATAAACCTTGTACTTTAATATCATGTGGGAATGGCGCCCATCGTGGGACAAAAATGATTAAATTCCAAGGATCAGGTATAAAGGAGGTTTTTTATAGACTTGACCCTTGACTAACAAATTAAATTGAATTTTCTGCTGCTTCCGACAGTAAACCCTGCACTTTTCAATTAGCGATCCTTTTTCTTTTTCGAAATAAAATAGAATCGACTTAACAGGTATTTTACTGTAGACGTTTCGTTTTATTTCTAACTAGCTTCTGCCAGCGGCTTTGCCCGCGTGATGTTTGATAATAGTCCCGTGGGATCTGACTACTGGGGTAAAAATGTATCCTATGCGTAATCCAGTTTATAAACTATCCGTTCATTCAAATCCGTTCAGTAGTTTTTGCGTGAAACAGTAAAAAAAATCATCCATACTCACAAACTTTTGCATTAATAATATGAGTAGGATAAACTTTCCAGCCCAGAATCTGGTATCGCTATTGCAAATTCAAATACAAACATCATTTCGTTTGCCACGCTTAAATTCTAACACTATATTGCTTACTACATTGTCGTTGGACATTCAACGTCCGAAGGCTTGAATGGGCTACTAAATTAGACTAACATAAGCAAGCTCCGACCGCAGTATGTTTGCCTAGTACATAGCAGTCTGAATCTAGGTAACGTGACAAAGTCAGCGGTCATACGATAACGGGTGCATTAGAGCGTGCCAAAGCTTGCTTGGTTGCGGTAATGTCGTTTGCATCCATGCTTTCCTGGTACTCGTATTATTATTTGAATTTGTGTTCTAGGAAACTTGCTGTGTTATTTTGGTTTTCTTGTTTGTCTCGTCATTTATGGTGTTTTGTTACTGCGGTATTTCGGATGCTAATGATGACTAACTAGAATTTGAGAACGGCTATCTTATATCATCTTTGAAGCTATAAGCTAGTAAGATAGGCAAGTTTTTTTCGACGCCGTTGAAGACACTTACATTTTGTAATTAAACATTTCTGGAAACCGAAAATAATCTTATTTTCTCTAACACTTGACGTGGAGTGAGGTGAAACGTGAAGTTCAAGATCAATTGTGATGGAGGACATGTGTGGATGGCCTCTGTATTTGGGGGCTCTAGAACATTAAGTAAGTACCCTATATTTTCCCTTGGTATTCTTAGACTCTTTCAAATTTTCAAAGAATAAATATTATGAAAAATACAATCGACAATAATATCAACCAATTACAGCGTGTATCTGAACTGTGTGGTAGATGTACAGACCATCAGCTAAACAAGTTTTCTTCACGGTTCAATGACTCGAGTAAGAATTGAAATTTTGAGACCCTCAGACCAAATAAAAAACCAAGACTTAGCGCTGTGAACAGTAAAGTGGGGCCAGCGCAAAACTACACTTCGCTCTGTGCATAGTACATACACGCTCACATTCACACATTTACATCAAACAACTTACAATGTTTATAATGGTTTTTATTTGGTCTGAGGCAACAACTGACTTATTTTAAGTTCGGGTTACGAAAAGTTGTTCACTTTTATGGTCTATCCTTGAACATGACGACGTATTTCTGATAAGTTGTGTTCAATACATGATTGAACATTAATTGTAGTTTTACAGTTTTAATTAGTGACAACATTTTGTCTTCTTGGTTGTCATCTGCCTGGCAACACTCAGTTCCAGGAAAAACCATTCTTTTTGACTCAAGTTCAACCAAACTGGCACAAAATTAATATTGTATTGTTGTGTTTATTCTAATAATAAGACTAATATCCGGCTCGAAGGACCACCTACATTGGTTTATTTATTGAACAAGTAATGCTTCTTCTGTATAAGTTCTACTTACTGACAACAGACAAGCAAGTCATTCCACAGATGAAGTACAGCAGTCTCCTCATCTTGGTCAGCGCAATCTGGTGGTAGCGAGCGTCCGACTCCGTAAACAAAGGGTGGCTGTTTGACTGGTTCCATACTGCCAAGGTCCTAAGGGAAATGAGGCAAATTAAATAATTAAGTAGGCACAGTCCGTATTGAATATTTTCATCATCATTTCAGTCAAAAGATGTCCACTACTGGACATAAGCCTCAACTAAGTGTCGCCACGTTGACCGGTCTCGTGCGACTCGCATCCAGCGTATTCCTGCGGCCTTCACCAGGTCATCGGTCCACCAAGTGTGAGGACGCAAACGCAACGTCTTCCGGTTGGCGGACGCCACTCCTGAACTTTCGGCCATCCGTTCTGCGAGCTTTGTGCCCTGCCCACTGCCACTTAAGTTTGGCAATTCTTCGGGCTACGTCGGTAACTTTGGTTTTCTTGCGAATATCTTCATTTCTGATTCGATCACGCAAGAAAACTCCGAGCATAGCCCTCTCTAATGCCCGTTTGAACAGAATGACCAAAAGGAAGGGTTTTTAGCAGTCTATGTACTATATATAAGTTTATTTATATTTACGTAAATATGTTCCTCCGTAGCACCTAAACTATTCATCTGATTTTGGTGAATAAGGGTTCAATCGTTTTGTTATTATAGCACAGGTAACAAAGGCTACATTTTAGCCGACATAAGCACTAAAATGAGTCAAAATACAAGGTTTTAAAAAATTTACTGCAAGAATTTCGTGTACGTACTCGGTATCAAAAAACAAAACATATTCCAAAAAAAACTGTTTTCAAGCATTTTTAGTATGACATAAAAAAATACATTGCCAGTCCAAAGTCTGCAAAATGTGATGGGAAAGTTAGAATCAGCTGTCTACGTTTGCGCTGTCGCAGGGGTGAACGACCACGCGCGCGGCGCCCTGCACGATGCAGTCACTAGTCACAGTACAGCCAAGTGCGCATATTCAATCATTATGTGCGCAGTGAAAATATTGCATATCTTTGAAACGGATCGTTACTCATATATTTTTTTTCCGAACAACTCCTAAGTTTCTTGCAGTTAATTTTTTAACACCTTGTATATACTTATTTTAGTGTTCCAGTCGTTTTATCGGGGTATATACTATAAACCCCGAATTTAATTAGGGTGGGGTTTTTCAGTAGTCGGTTTTTTTAAGCTGATGACACAAATATTCTTGTTCTAAAAAAACATGAATTACATCACAATTCTCCATCCATCCATTATTCAAATAAACGACTGTTTTAGTCAATACTTAGAAACTAGTTTTGTATTCTAGTTCATTCAGAATTGATATTGTAAATAAATGATCAGTTTGAGGAAGTCATAATAGGTTGTTAGGTCTTCATTCTACGACTCACCTACGTGGGAAATAGCAGCTGGCTTATGTACCTATATGTGTTTTTTTGGTATTAGGTAATAATATAACCTACATGTTTAGTTACCAATATTAGGTACTTGAAACTTACAACTTTGGGTTTTTTGAATTATTGATTGTTTGAATAGGCTAGTTTCCACCATCAATAAATTGCAAATCTATTTAGTCCGTCAGTTAGAGTATTTTTTGTTTTTATAAATCAATGAATACTGACGAAGTTAGAACGCATCAAAACTCGGGAGTGGGGGCTCGTGACGTCACAACGCACTAAAAATTATAGCACGGCGTGACGTATTGACAATTTTAAAAGCATCGTATCTTCGTCAACTTTGGTTTATGTGACAAAAGAAAAAATACGGGTCAAATATTTTTTGATAATCTAAGTGACGGACTATTTAGAATTTTTCAGTAAATAAGCCTGTTATTGAACTAATGAATCGCATGCATTGCTTTTCTTTTGAAATAGTTATTTCATCATATTCCCGCCCTTGGTCCGTATTACTTATGAACTAAAAGGCTATTATTACTCAAATCCTTTTTGTCGTACTTTATTCTATTAACAGCATTTATGTAAAGAACGATTACTGTTTAAGAGGCCTGCGGAGCCAGCGTAGTTCATACAAACGTAATACCAAAACAATTTATAAGCCAAAGATATTCCTAAGGTAGTGTGTATTTATTTCGATTGGATTACAGAATATCTAGGTTCCCAAATATGTATTGTGATTGGATTTAAACAAGCGTTATGAGAAAAATAAGTTTTCTATAGATATTTTAATTTCCTCATATCTCGTCTTTAAATAATTTTCCTTTCAAAATTTATATCTGGGAACATAGATATTCTGTAATCCAATCGAAATAAATACACGCTATTTTAAGAATATGTTTGATTTACAAATTATTTTTGTATTACGTTTGTATGAAATACGCATGCTCTGCCGGCCCCTTAAGTTAATAATGATAAACGATTAAGTTCTTCAGTGGGTAGGTACCGTAAAATGGGGGGAATAGGGATCCAGGGGTGAATAGAAACAAAACTTTGGAATGGATTTTAAAGTTCAATTCACATGATATGGTACCAACAAGTACGCTATTGTGTTAACTAAATTATACTTAATTATAAAGGTACCTCGTTGGCAATATACAATATAAGTTCAGCGATAAAATCCCTTCCAAAGTTTTGTTTCTATTCACCCCTGGATCCCTATTCCCCCCATTTTACCGGTACTTAAGTACCAGTAGTTTTAACATTCCAACTGACCGGTAAAATGAATTGCTTATTTCAAAGCAAGACTTCACATTTCCTAAGAATCGTGACTCAATTTAAACGAAAACTTTTGAAAATCGAACGTTTCAATCTTTTAAAAGAAAATTCAAATGTTCAGGTAGTTTAAAATATTCCGTTTCAATACAAAAGGAATCCTAAGAAGTTCTTTTTTCAAATCTCTAGCCAGGACGTTCCATTTTCAATCTTTAAATTTTAGGTTTGTCTTTTTTATTACAAAGGTTCGTTATTTAAAATGAATAACTATGAAAGATTAGTACCTACTTAATGTATTTTCAGATTACTCTTACTTTGTTAGTTTTTTAAGAATTCATTTTTCGTCAGTAGACCTGAGAAATTTGTAATAAATGCAAGGAACTAAATAAGTTTGCCTATTTTATCGGTCTACGAAACAAGAAAACGAAAGTTTCGAAAACTAAGGACACAATAATAACTAATAAAGTCAAAACCCAAAACTTCCTTTTATTTTGTCGAAAATAAAATAAAATTAACTCTATACAGACAAATAAAATGTGTGTCGAACCAAACCGTAATTTGTACTTTTCGAATACTACAAAACTTTTACCACATGATAAACAAAAACAATCCATCATAGCAACAACAAAAACAATTGAAATTGCAAAAAAAAAAAACAAAACAAACAAAATGCTTACTGCAAACAATTTTTATTAAAACATTGTACTCGTAATAAAAGCGAATGAAAGTCCAAATTAAAATCACTCCGGTCTTCAAATCCTTTGTTTTGTTTGTTAAATTAAAATTGGGTGCAAATACTTTGTGCCCAACAGAGCCCATTGAGTTCACAAATCGTAATTTTTGTTCTCTTTAAAAATATATTTGACTGCATCGTTCGTCTAGTGGTCGTTAGTGCGACTTTGAGATTGAAGTTCTGGGTTTGATTCTCAGGTCGGACATAGTCAGGGCTACGGGACTGTTCGAAATATCGTGGCTCCGGAACATCACGGGTAAGGAACGAACCGAATGGCGTAATGGAAGTGAGGCTGGTTTACGTTCTTAGGGCCCCGGGTTCGAATCTCGGTAGGAGCAAATGTTTGTGTGATGAGCATGGACATTTGTTTCCAAGTCATGGATGTTTATATGTATAATAAGAATGTATTTACAAACAAAAAGTATTTATGTAGTATATCAACTGTCTGGTGACCACCACGCAAGTCTTGCTTTTGTGACAGTAGACGGCGCTGTGTGAGACGGCCAGCGATATTTATTTATTTATTTATGGATGGGTTTTAGTCAGTTAAAGTCTGACACTCCCTCTCGCTCCACCTAGAGCGGGAGGAGTCATTTGATGATTTCCCATCCAAAAAGAAGGTCGGCCATGGTGTTATTAAGTTTTTTTAATAGTAATTTCCCAAAATCAGCTACAATGTCTGATTCGTGCCCGTTTGATGGCTCAGCTTGCTTCTCGCTAAAGCAGTTACTCAAATCATTATTGTCGTACTTTATCCTATTAACAGCATTTATGTAAAGAACGATTACTGTTTAAGAGGCCTGCGGAGCATGCGTCGTTCATACAAACGTAATACCAAAATACTTTATAAACCAAAGATATTCCTAAGGTAGTGTGTATTTATTTCGATTGGATTACAGAATATCTAGGTTCCCAAATATGTATTGTGATTGGATTTAAACAAGCGTTATGAGAAAAATAAGTTTTCTATAGAAAGGAGACCGCCAGAAATCCATACATCGTTGGGCCAAATGTGAACAGTAATCATTTATGTGTTTTTTAATAGATAAAACACATACATATTAGTACCAGAAAGATTTATTTTTAAATTCTATGGGAATTAGGAAGGAAATAAGTTGTTGGGTCACTAGGTTAAGTTATGCGGCAGATGGTAAGAACTGTATATAATAATGCCAAAAAGTTATTTTTTCAATACTTTAATCATCATCATTTTCATACTCAAAATCAGTGTCCAACAAAGTACCTACACAATACCAAGTATCCAAGTCCGTAAAATCAATCCAAAGGCGTCAGAAAAATAGCAGAAATCGAGTTAGCAAACCGTAAGTAAGTTAGGGATGGGCAAAAATTATCGAAATATCGATATTTTTCCATACAATTATTGATTTATATCGTCGATATTTTTAATCGCGATATATCGATTTTCAATATTTATTTTAGAGTATCGAATTCGTATCAAATTAGTTTCGTGTCCATATCTGATGACTACTGGCTTGATTGAATTGTGTAAAATTATTTAGGCACTAGCTGACCCACACAACTTGGTCTGTGTCACATAAGAGAGAAAAACGAAAGGAAAAAAATACCCATTTTTGAAACATTTTTCATTCCTGCTGCGCTCCTAATTGTCATAGCGTGATGTTATATAGCCTATAACCTTTCTCGATAAATGGACTATCCAACGCAAAAAGATTTTTTCAATTCGACCCGTTAGTTCCTGAGATTAGCGCGTTCAACCAAATAAACAAACAAACAAACTCTTCTGCTTTATAATATTAGTATAGATAAGCATCAATAAAAATACTGTTTTCTTTTATTCTTTTTTACGAAGATTGAATGCTTTGGGAATACGTCTTAATAATCATCCTTAAACTGACGATATATCGATATTTTTCACTCTATAATTTATTATTAAATTAGATAATTTAAAAATATCGATATACTTTTTTCACTTGCCCATCCCTAAAACGAATGACGGGTCTTGACGGGTGTGACGTGCGTGACATTCGACATTTTGACCATCATCGATATTTTTTCGTTTTGAAACAGTTGCCCGATGTAAACGATTTTGAACGATGTTAAATTGTTAAATAAATAAATAACTATTACTAAAACAACAATAATTTCATTAATTGTCCTTTTTTCTTTTATAAATGATTATAATGTTCATGACTAATGCTAAAACAAAATAGATATCGTTTTTTTAATAACTTTATTAGAACTACTAGTTTCAGAACGAACTTAAAATGACATGATAGCTTGTTTACGGAGCTAGTTTTAGAACTACATTAAATAAAAAAACCATATTTCAAATTATAATTTTTACCTCATTCCGATAGAAAGTTATTATTGTTACATGATATTATTAATCAGTAAAAAATCTAGTATTTTTTTATATACATATCGTTTCTGTACATACTTTAGCCCAATATTGGCTATCTCCTTTTAATTCCTCATATCTCGTCTTTAAATAGTCTTTCTTTCAAAATATATATATCTGGGAACATAGATATTCTGTAATCCAATCGAAATAAAAACACACTATTATAAGAATATGTTTGATATACAAATTATTTATTGTATTACGTTTGTATGAAATACGCATGCTCCGCCGGCCCCTTAAGTTAATAATGATAAACGATTAAGTTCTTCAGTGGGTAGGTACTTAAGCACCAGTAGTTTTAACATTCCAACTGACCGGTAAAATGAATTGCTTATTTCAAAGCAAGACTTCACATTTCCTAAGAATCGTGACTCAATTTAAACGAAAACCTTTGAAAATCGAACGTTTCAATCTTTTAAAAGAGAATTCAAACGTTCAGGTAGTTTAAAATATTCCGTTTCAATACAAAAGGAATCCTAAGAGGTACTTTTTTCAAATCTCTAGCCAGGACGTTCCATTTTCAATCTTTAAATTTTAAGTTTGTCTTTTTTATTACAAAGGTTCGCTATTTAAAATTAATAATTATGAAAGATTAGTACCTACTCAATGTATTTGCAGATTATTCTTACTTTGCAAATTTTTAAAGAATTCATTTTTCATCAGCAGACCTGAGAAATTTGTAATAAATGCAAGGAATTAAATAAGTTTGCCTATTTTATCGGTGCTTAAGATCTACGAAACAAGAAAACGAAAGTTTCAAAAACTAAGGACACAATAATAACTAATAAAGTCAAAACCCAAATCTTCTTATTATTTTGTCGAAAATAAAATAAAATTAGCTCTATACAGACAAATAAATTGTATGTCGAAGCAAACCGTAATTTGTACTTTTCGAATAATACAACACAAACAAAACTTTTACCACATGATAAATAAAAACAATCCATCATAGCAACAACAAAAACAATTGAAATTGCAAAAAAAAAACAAAACAAACAAAATGCTTACTGCAAACAATTTTTATTAAAACATTGTACTCGTAATAAAAGCGAATGAAAGTCCAAATTAAAATCACTCCGGTCTTCAAATCCTTTGTTTTGTTTGTTAAATTAAAATTGGGTGCAAATACTTTGTGCCCAACCGAGCCCAGTGAGTTTACAAATCGTGATTTTTGTTCTCTTTAAAAATATATTTGACTGCATCGTTCGTCTAGTGGTTGTAAGTGCGACTTTGAGATTGAAGTTCTGAGTTTGATTCTCAGGTCGGACATGGTCTGACGGGCCTGTTCGAAAGAGATACCGCGGCCCCGGAACGTAAAAGGCGAGGAAGGAACATGGATGGTTTTTAGTCAGTAAGAGTCTGACACTCCCTCCCGCTCCGCCCAGAGTGGGGGGGGTCATTTGATGATATCCCATCCTTAAAAAAAAAAAAAATGGTCCCGGGTTCGAATCTCGGTAGGAGCAAATGTTTGTGTGATGAGCATGGACATTTCTTTCCGAGTCATGGATGTTTATATGTATAATAAGTATGTATTTACAAACAAAAAGTATATATTTAGTAGGTATATCAACTGTCTGGTGACCACCACGCAAGTCTTGCTTATTGTGACACTAGACGGCGCTGTGTGAGACGGCCAGCGATATTTATTTATTTATTTATGGATGGGTTTTATTCAGTTAAAGTCGGACACTCCCTCTCGCTTCACTCAGAGCGGGAGGAGTCATTTGATGATTTCCCATCCAAAAAGAAGGTCGGGCATAGTGTTATTAAGTGTTTTCAATAGTAATTTCCCAAAATCAGCTACAATGTCTGGATTCGTGCCCGTTTGATGGCTCAGCTTGCTTCTCGCTAAAGCATAACTGGCGAAATTCGTGTGTTCTATAATTTTACTTATTTAGCTCACCGAAAAGATAACGGTCTGGTTATCTTAAAACCGCTGTCACTGTGACATGCTCCCATACAGAAATGTGTTTTAAACAGCTGTTTTTGATAATCAGACTGTTATCTCTTCGGTGAACATGGACCTTACGCGACTCAATTAAAAAAAACACTATGAAGCTTAAAATGTAAATAAATTTTTCAATAACGAATTTAGTCTTCCTCGTAGCAATAAAGTGCTCGCAAATAACACTCCAATTCGCTTAAAAAAGGTAAAAGGGAAATAAATTATCATTTATGTTACTTGGAAAATGATAGCAAAACAAACAGTGGAAAAGGAATTAATTTGTTTGCGAAAATATGTTTGCTTCTTTCTGCGATCGGAATGGGATTCTTTGAGCAAATGAAGTAGGTAATTTAAATTGACAACAAAAGTGGCCTTCATTCTCTCAGCGCAATATTTTTATTGTTTGATTTAAATATTGATTCTATGTTAAAACAAAGTTTTTTACAAAACTACTCATTTTAAAATAGAAAAGACCAAATCTGTAACAAAGTTTCTGTACCAAACTATTTAAATAATCCGTTGATTTGAATTTTAATTCTAAATTGAAATAAAGTTGTAGTTACAAAACTACTCATTCTGAAATAGACTATCAAATCGATATTTAAATTTCTGTACCAAACTATTAAAAACAAAACCCGTAGCAAACGATTTTATTTAATCAGTGCACTCGAACTGAAACAAATTAAAATACTAATGATTATTCTAGAAAAACGTATCTGGAATTATTTAACTTTTCAATTAAGTTTCTTGGTAGTGATAAAAATGCTAGTCAAAGACATCTAATAAGCTTCTGCTACTTGACATGATTGCTTTCTTATGACGAAAGAATTTTGCTGCTGCTCATGCTACTGTGCGCGGCTTAGTAATATAGACTTTAAGTACTGTGTTCACAATTTAATATTGTTTAAATATTGTAAAATCACTGGTTTGGTGAAAATCTAAATTTATGAAGCAACATTTTGACTCACCTGTAAAAGCTCTTCGAGTTCAAAGCAAAGAAGACGAGCTTGATGATGGTATGAGTGAAGAAGAGAACAGTAATGGTGTTAGCCGTGAGTTCGTTGACTTCGTCAGAGTACTGCGCCATGTTCACACCCATGCACGCGAAGTGGATGACGATGAGAACGGCGTGGGCGCTGGCGTAGATCTTGCGGAGGAGGTTTGACATGCCAGCATTTTCTGTACAGAGGTTTACATTAGCAAGTTGAAAGTACTATCATACAATAAACTCAGGAGTGTTTCCGAAAACACAAAAATCCACCTGCTACGATCCTTAGACTCTTCTAAGTTTATACCAAGATTCATGAAGACAATTTATTTGCAACAAATTTACAAAGAAATGTCTTAATGAATCTTTTGTATATCTAAAGATAAAAGAAAAAGTACGCCCACCAAACTGAAACGCATCGTCGACATTACCAAATATAAAAATAACTTTAGTAGAACTAGTTTTCCTTGACCTAAAGAGCTATTGTACTGCGTCTCACAAAAAAAGCCTAAGTATTACTAAGAAAATATAATCAAAGTAAAATACAGGGTGTAAACCACCTCATCACAAAGCCGTTAACCAAGCATTCTGTACATCAAACCACAGATATTATAATACTTCGTACAGATACCCAATCCCATACAAAGAAATGACACCTCCCTAAGTCAGGTTATCGCTCCGGTTATACTCTTTCCTTCATTAAATCAACAGATGGCAGCTCCAGCGTATCGTATAATTGCCACAGATTGGAGTTTTACAACGCCATCTTGGAGTTCACCTCGATACTGGGTTGTTTCGATACTATGTGGCATTTCATTTACTAGATGGCGCTGTTTTATACAGATTCTTACCATCGCCGTGCGTTCAAGGACGAGTAGATAATAACAATACAACAAAAAATGTCGGCGAAACATATTCCTTTGTGTTAGTGAGTTCGCAATATTCACGCTTCATGTGTTTTTGAGTATTTCATTACTTAAGGATGCTCAAGGGTAGCCCGCGAAATTCAAATTTTCTTACGTTTTTTGCAATATTTGCAGGCCAATGCTAGTTTGTATGTTGATGAAAATATCGTTCGAGACTGTAAGATATATGTAAATAAAAAGGCAAAGTTGAAACTCTGCGAACAGCAAATTATACCGCGGCCCCGGAACATAAAGGGCGAGAAAGGAACATGGATGGGTTTTGATTTCCCATCCAAAAATTGTATCAATTACTGGTCTTGTCATTATCTAGCCCTGTATGGAAGCAGAATTGGAAAGAAATATTGGTTTGGAAGCTATGAGCGTATCATCTTTGGGCGCAAATAAGTAACGTAGGTACCTATATAGTATGAACACGAAAAAAGGGATACCATACAGGGATAGATTAGTTATTAAAAAATTCAAAATAACTTTCGTTTGAACAGATACATCCAATAGATTATTCATGATTAACAAAGGTCTGTATAGAAAATTTCGCGCGCCCGTTTTAATTGTAAATCGCATTGCAATTCGCTGCAAGTTGGCTCCCCAGTCAGTGGGGAGGACGAGAGGCACGCAACGCGTGTGTGTGGGTGCACACATCCTTGGTTTTGGCCCGCGCGTGGTTTTGTTTGCTATCGTAGGTACGAGTATGGCTTGAACTATGGAATCCGATATTTCTCTATTGATAGTTCGTGTTGAATTTTGAATTTGTCTCTAATTTTACTGAACCTGTCTTTGGACTTTGGATTCCGATTTGATAGTGATTTACGGGCGGCGTTTAAAATTGGACTTGTTGCGTCAGTGAAGTGATCTTCAGCAATTCAAGAAATTATGGGTAAGTGGAATCTTTTATTTTACTTTGTAAAATTCATGAGGGCACATGACGTGACTTTTATCAACAGTAGGTTTGACGAAAAAAAAATTTGTGCGTCAGGTAGTTTTAAAAAAATATTTGACCCGTATTTTTCTAGAAGATACGACGCTTTTAACATTCTCAATACGTCACGCCTAGGTATAATTTTTAGATAGTTCTGACGACACGAGCTCCCACTCCCGAGTTTCGATGCGTTTTATCTTTGTGAATATTCATTGATTTACAAAAACAAAAAATATGTGTCCATTATTTTTAAAAACTTTTACTGACGGACTCAATAGATTTGCAATTTTTTGATACTGTCGTCATGCCTATTCTAATGTTTCACGCGCATTTTAGAATTATAAAGTACCGACTGCCTACATCTTTATATAAAAAATGACTTCCTTTTGTTTGTGTACAACGCTGAAGCCGGGCCAACTAAAGCTGCTGTAGGTACTTATAATAACATTTGCGTTAAAACTTTTGTGTAGGACAAAAGTTTGTGGCAGCATGTTTTGATAAAATTTAAAGCAGGTAGTAATTATAACTACCTACTTACTTTTGACGCAATAACATCATGAAAATCTATACTTCTATACTAATATTATAAAGCAGAAGAGTTTGTTTGTTTGTTTGGTTGAACGCGCTAATCTCAGGAAGTACTGGTTCGAATTGAAAAAATATTTTTGTGTTGGATAGTCCATTTATCGAGGAAGGCTTTAGGCTATATAACATCACGCTACAATTATAAGGAGCGCAGCAGGAATGAAAAATGTTGCAAAAACGGGGATTTTTTTTCCTATCGTTTTTCTCTCTTATGTGACGCAGACAAAGTTGTGCGGGTCAGCTAGTTATATTATAGAGTCCAACTGTTGGACTACGCGGCGCCATCGCGCCATCGCATTCGTTTCGCTTAGAATGATATTTTCAGTCTCGAGTAATTTTAATTATGTGATAACTTCAACTAAATGATATGCTTTAAAGGCCATTTTTAATATAAATTCAATTATCAAGGTAATGCACATACTTATATTTTGGATAAGGATTAATACGGAAAACGGTTTGGCAAAGTAGGTCATATTTTTAAGATAAAAACGGTTACTTAAGAGTTTATCATAGGAGATATACTTAATATATCTCCTATGGTAAACTCTATCGTGTTATTATACATACATAGATATACTTGATTATGTTATTACGGACTTTTCTCTCGCTTTTTATAAGTCTTTTTAACATATTTTTGTAAAATGTAACAAGGGTTAGCCAGTGTACGCCATGAAAGCTCCCGAAAATTGATACTATTGACGACTTGATCACGAAATGTGTAAACACCTTCCTCATATCTCACTCTGTCTGTTTGTAAAAACCGCATGAAAATACGTGCCTCAGTTTTTGAGTTAGCCATGGACAGACAGACAAAAAGACAGATGCGGCGGAGACTTTGTTTTATAAAACGCAGTGATAGTGATCATTTCTAAGTCGGCGTTTTCTATTATGAACGAATAAAAAAGTTTTGGCAATATTTGCGATAGACTCGCTTCCGACACTCACAAACTCGGCCCGACGAGTGGCATAAGCGACTACGAGTACTACTAAATTAAATTGTAGTTAGTAATTTTGCTACGGCATTGTAGTATATTTTGGATAGATTTGATTTCTTACAGAATAATCTTTTGTGTTACAGAGGCAAATAAGGATAAACGTATGGGCGAAAAGACCAGCCTATGGCCAAGTATCGCTCGCAAAAACAGGTGCAGAGTAAAAGGAGTTTTTAAATGCTAATAAAGAAAATATTCCTGCAACTAAGACTTTTTCTGAATCGTAATTTCTTTTTCGTGTAAACCTAATTAAACGACGATACGAACGGCGTAGCGGTAGTGAGACTGCCTTACGTTCTTAGAGTCCCAGGGTTCGAATCCCGGTAGGAGCAAATGTTTGTGTGATAAGCATGTACATACATTATTTTGTTTCCGAGTCATGGATGTTAATATGTACGATAAGTATGTATTTACAAACAAAAAGTATTTGTGTAGTGCCTATATCAACTACCTGGTGACCCGCCTAGTCCCTGTGGTTACACAATCTATTGTTGATAACTGTATGCTAAGAGATTATTGTAAACGCTTATCGCACTATTGCCCGCTATTGTAAATAAACAGCCAATAAACAGTTTACAAAATAACACATTTTTTTATTTGATGAACCAATAACAAGCCTCACAGTCAAATAAAAAAAATCGAATCAATGAAATGATTTGTTGATAATAACAATATCTACCTACATTATTCAACGTATAATAATGTTCACACTTTAGTAAGAGAACTCATTGTCACGTAGGCAAAGTCGCAGGTAAGTATTAAGGTAGGAGCTTGACCATTCATAATAACAACTCGGTAAATTGGGTGCATATTTATTACGTTTCACACAATGATAATCCTAAGTTCTAATACCTATTTGTTTGAGTTCATGTTGTCATTCAAACATGAATCACACGACCGCCCGCGCTGTCAATTCTTCAATGAAATCACGCATACATGTATGTCTCACTCAGCGTCAGGACACAGATTAGTGCATATGTGTACACGCACTAGCTCCTTACTGCTCACCACAGCGTCTATCCCTTTCACTCGTGATGTCGGATGATGAGATGGAGAGTCAAGAATTGACATTGACAGACAGAGTAACTACCTACTTCTAGAACGTTTCGTGTTATGTAGTTCCGGGTTTAATAAAAATGAGAAAAATATGTAATTATTTAGCTTGGAAATGTTAAAAGATTTTTTAAATTTCTATAAATAGTAATACATTTATGTTGTTTTCAAGTTTAAATTGAATTAAAATGAAACAACTAAACGTAATTCAGTTACGATTGTGGTAATATTGAATGTGACAAATTGAGTAAAACGCCATCTACTGCAAACAGGTCTAAAGAAGATGATCTACAGATGGCTGACTTTTGACAACTTTATCAATCTGCGGGTACGAATAATGTAAAAGGCTTTCTTTATCTATTTTGTTGAAATAACGTGATAAATGAGCGTAAATAGATAGATTAGCGTTAGACAAGGAACTTTTGATTTTTGCTAATCTTATTTCTTCCAAAATCTACCGTATAACGCATTTTAGTGATTGTTAATTTCATTACTGCTACCTATGCTGCCATCTATTGTTTTTTTCAAGACTATTTATAATTTGTTCTAGTTGAGACCCCATTAAGTAACTTTACGCAAAAATTATTGCTGGGAAACAACTTTTTTTTTGAGGTTATAAATCACGTTTTGTGGTAGAACTCAATGTAACGCACTTAAAACATTGTGCTGATGAATAGATTGAATAGTACGGGGGTCGTGGGGGTGATAATAGGTAAAATCTAACAAAAAAAATCTTGTATTTAAAAAAAATCTTGTCAAAAAGTTGTAACTTTGACCCCCCATATCTCCGCAACTAGAAGGTTCCCAGGTATGGTGCAGAACAAGAAAATGGTCGCAATGATGGGGAGAACAAGTGCCTTTCGGCTTCGTGAAGAGGTGTTTTACACCCTTCATAATCATAGAATATACATAGAAAATATATTTTCAAAAGCTTTCGCCTTTTCAAAGAAGTCGATAAAGAAAGAAACCGTACCGGGACTTAAGTAAATAAATCCACTAAAAGAAATAAAACGGTTAAAAATATCTGCTGCTTCTAAAAGTATTGATGATTTTAGCAACGAAATTCTCCAAAGTACTGAGAGCATTATTTTCAAATGTTGGCCTTCGGTAATAACTTTTTATGATCTTGTTATGACACAGATAGACGTAAAACGATCTTGGCAAAATACTGTAACATTAGTTTCTATGAGTACACCTACATTTGTATTTAGTGTTTCTTTGTCAGCTGTTTCAAGAGTAAACTTTTATGTTTGGTATCGCGTTTCATTGTGTAACGTAAATTTTGTTTCATATTAGTTACCTACATTTCGGGAAGTGACTTTTGGAATTGCACAGTTTACTTCCCCCATCCATCCCCTTTCTACTATTGTACGAGCAGAGATATTCCGAAGCGTGACCGTTATATGGTTTAAATTCTACAGACCCGAGCAAATCGCTCTCACTTTTACTGTGCCAATTGTCAATTTACTGCCGGTTTCTCTGTTTCCAAATCGTAATAATCTGGATCTCTTCATAGTTTGAGTGAATCAGTGTAACCATCCCCCTTTCTCATATATACTATTATATATCTTTATTTTCTGACTCTGTGCGTCCCTATAGTCTAGGTATTTTCTTGCAGTCAATAGACAGGTATACGATATTGTCCACTAAGACAAACTACATAAGGAATGGTATTGAAATTTTACCTGAGTGATAGTTGAAGAGAAAGTGCCCGGCTGCCTGCATCAGCTTGATGTTGGGCATCAAGTCTGACACCAGGCCCTGGGCCTTCACTTTGGTCATCATCTGTAATAAAATCTTTGTCAAAATTCTATTCGATGTTTCTATCTTTTTAGGCTTCGTCATTAAGGACTTCTATCCTATTAATTTCTACAAATTCAGCTTATGCTTTATTATTATTAAACTGAATCTGATCCTTTTAGCCGGTTTTAAGGCGTTTCGAATTCCTATAGTGCTTTCAGCAGAATTCATATAAGGTAACAATTATTCCTTCCAACTTTATTTTTGCTGATAGAATTTAACTTTGCTCGATTTTTGGATCTCTGGTCTATTCAATTCTTGCGGACGTTTAATGGTGTAATTCACATACAGTCTAGGGATTTTATAATTCATAAAAACACAACATATTTTCTTGAAAACCTTAAAGATGTAATATCTATATTTATTTTTTCTCGACTATAGCACAAGTTTTTGATATAAAAAGTGAGCAAAAGCCGGCACACTAGAAACAAATAACTAACTTCATAGAAAACTGTGAAGTCGCATAATAATTTTCATTGAAAACAACGCAATGTCGCACCCTTGAAATAAATTAATCGATTAACGCATTAACTCAGTACATTTCATTGCTATCTTGTTCTTTGCTAATCATTTTTAAACTTATTGTTTTTATTTATTACACATTAACAATTGAATATTCAGAGACCTCTTCTAACTCAAAACTTTAAAATAAAACAGTACGTAATTTCACCACATTACCTTGAATTATTTTCGAAATATCCTTTCCGAAAAACCAAAATTTATACGTCAATTAAAATAGCGTAAATAATGATCCCATTTTTCGTAAAGATTACGGGAACGTGATGTCTTAACACTTTCTGAGGAGCAAATGATCGACTTGGAATTTCAGTGTCATCAGTATTTTCTGCGGTGACGTGTATTTTATTCCCTCCAATGGCGACGCTTGGTCTGTGGGAACTAACAGGTGCTACAACACCTGGCGTTTTCTTGTCTTTAATTATGAATACGGTGGTATTTTCTTTATAATTGCGTTCTAGTCCATCATTTCGATCGATAGTTTCAAATCGGTCAATGTTAGTTTTAATTCTGTTGGTTACGAGTTTTATTGTTTTTCCAACGTTTGATTTTGTTGTTTGTTCTTTGAAATGTGTGTTTTTCTGTTTGTGTTCGCTGTTTCTAGTGAATAGGTAATCAATAGGACTGTGTATGTTTGCGATATTTCAATTTGAGTTAGATTTTGGGTAGATAGAAGCTATTAAAAAGTGGTTATGTTATGTTACGTAAAAAGTGGTTCGATCGTTATTTTTATAGGTTTACTAGCTGACCCGCGCAACTTCGTCTGCGTAAGACGAACCATCAGGTCCTAAAATTAGCGCGTTCAACCAACCTAACAAACAAACTCTGCAGCTTTATAATATTAGTACAGATTGAAGTAACAATTAATTTTTTCTCGAATAGGTTTACATTAAACGCCAATATATTCAACTTATGTTTTTCCAAATAAGGACTCTTCCCTCGACAGCCTTACGTTTCTATCCTTGGACACTCGACAATATCATACTCCAGCTAGGTCGAAAGTTCTCATCAAGTGGCATGACATCAGCCGAGACACGTTAACGCTGCTTCAAACTGTTGCGGACCTCTCGCATCTGCCTTCCTTCTCCAAAGTCAGACCTTCAATGGTAGTCATACTCCAGGCAGGTCAACACAATACGATGTAGATGCTTTACACTCTTGAAAACCTATTGCAAATTCTTTTCGTCTCCAAGCCTCCATCATGAGACCTTCGATGACAATCATATTCTAGCAATTTCTAAAGTTCTCATCAAGGTGCATTAAGTGAGCCCAATGACCATTTTTGCTGCTGTTAATTGTTGAGGATCTCTTGCTGGACCAGTCAGTCTCCATTGTTAGACCATCGATGACAGTCATGCTCCAGCTAGATTTAAAGTTCTCATCAAGATGCACGAAATGAGCCTTAAACACGATAGAGCAGATTTGAAGTGTTGCGAACCTCTTGTGACTGCCTTTCGTCTCCATCGTCAGACCTCCGATAATACTCATACTCTAGCTAGGTCTAAATTTTATATCAAGGTGCATGAAATGAGCCGACACACGATATAGCTGCTGTAACTGATCACAGTCAAACTTCAGACAGGTCTAAAGTTGTCAAAAAGGTTTATGAAATAAGCCCCAAAACGATCTTCTTTATCGTGTGGTTAGTGCCTAACCTGTTGTCAGAGTTTTTATGCCATCCAAGGTCCTCTGTCTTGGCTTTACATGCCGTCGAGAAATAACTCTCAGGCATGCTGTGGTTTTCTCACGATGTCTTTCTTCACCGAAGCAAGCGATCTTTCCTTCCTTATCGTGTTGTTGCCTAACCTGGTGTAAGAGTTTTTATGCTGCCCATGGGCCTCTGACTTGGCTTAACATGCCAAATGTCTCTCAGGCATGTTGGTTTCCTCACGCTGTTTCAGCAAGCGATGATTATACAATACGCTCATGAATTCGAACACAACTATTTTCAATAAAAAATGGGACAAACTTTGCTAAACACGCTTTTCAATAAAAATAATCATGAAAATCGGACTTCTCTGGAAAAAGTTATGCGTCATCATCATCATCATCCATAGTCCGACTTCACCGACTGCTGGGTACAGGCCTCTCTTTGTTTGTGCCAAGCTCCACGCTCTTGTGCCAGTCTCATCCAGGATATTCCCGCAATGGCAACAATATCGTCTGCTTATCTCACCGCTGGACGACCAAAACTTCTGTTTGGATTTCTAGAATGCCACTTGGTCACAGCTTTATTCCACCTGACATCACCGCGCCTTGCTAGGTGTCCTACCCTACTCCATTTGAATTATCATAATTTATCATTATTTCAGCCGAAAGATGTCCACTGCTGGACATAGGCCTATCAAGTGTCGCCACATTGACCGGTCTCGTGCGACTTCATCATTCGGTTATTTGAGTATTGCTCAGGCATAATATAGGCATCTACATAAAGAAAAACAGGCGTTGAATTGAGAACTTCTTCCAAAAAACCAAACTTGAGACATCTGACACGGGAGAAGTCATTCCCAATAACACCGTGATTCAGAAAATGAAGTCAAATGAACGACACCATTTATAGAGCACGAAGTTAAACTGCCAAAACATATGCATGGAAAGCGGTCGAACAGACACTCTACTGGCTTTATTATAGATTTTAAAGCAGGGGGATGTTGACCATTCTCTTCTCCTCTATCTTGTGATTTTTATTTATTAGTACCATTTTGGTTTCATAGATGTCATTGCATGTATCCTTAGATCATGATGATAAGTTCTCAAGATAAGTTTTGATGGAGAGCACCGATTGCAAAGGAACAAAAATCAAAACTTTCTCTAAGTTATGCACAATAATAATTTGTGCATTAAATCAAACCACATTGGTTTTATAATTTACACGTAAAAGGGCTACGTTGAGACACACAGACACAGACGAAAAAATAAATAGTAGAAAAAGGGTTCTGTGTGTGATCCTTTAACAGTTTAAGCGTTTTTTTCAGAGATTTATTATTTAAAATAAATGATTCCCAAACTGTCGTTTAAGTGTTAAACAAAATATGTATAAAACAATGATTTGGAAATATGTAAGCTTTAAAAAAAACAAAATGATTTGTTACAAAAGTGAAAACCGGGTGGTTTTCAACCGACTTCCAAAAAGAGGAGGTTATCAATTCGTCTGTATGTTTCTTATTTTTTTTTTTTGTGTTTGTTACCTCAGAACTTTCGACTGGGTGAACCGATTTGGATGATTCTTTTTTTCTTTGAAAGCTGGTGCTTCCCGTGTGGTCCCATTTTATTTTTCTGAAGATCTGATGCTGATCTTTGGAGATACACAATGGAAGTCTTCAAAAATGTACGACAAATCTGCAGTGACTGCTGTTATCGCTTTTACGTTCATTGTTTATACTATATCATGACGTAACATTACGCCTGTATGCTCTGAGGGGGTACGCAGATGTGTAAAATACACCCAGATTTCGAAAGTGTTTGTTACCTCAGAACTTTCAACTGGGTGAATCGAATATGATGATTCTTTTTTATTTGAAAGCTGGTGCTTCTCGTGTGGTCTCATAGTCATCAAATCAGGATCTGATGATGGGATTCTGAAGAAATAGAGAGAACTCTTCACATTTTATAGGCACACAAGAAGTGATTTGGGTAGTTTTAGGAAGTGTACTTTCTCGAAGTGATCCAATTTTAATTTGATGAAGATCTGATGAAGAACTTCGGAGATGTGCATCGGAACTCCTCAATAAATGATAGCAAATGTACTGGGATTGCTGAAATCTCATATCTGTCTATTGCTTATACCAGTTCATAACATAAAATCACGCCGGTACGCTGTGAAGGGGTAAGCACATGTGAACTACTAAAAAGTGAAAAATAAAAACTTTTTTTCAAAAAACAAAACCGACTTCAGAGAAAACAAAAAAGTGAAAAATAACTTCAGGAAAAACGATTCAGAAGTCGGTGACAAAAAAACTAAATCAATCAAACAAAGGTCAACGACTTCTGAAGCGTTTTTCCTGAAGTTATTGAACGTGCGAACCAAAGTTACTATCGGAAATCTTACAGCATTACACAAAATCAAAAAGTATTATATGTCTGTACTGAGGCTTGACCTTGCGACTCACTGTTCGGCAGGCGGTTGCCGTCACCGACGGGTTATTTGTTCTCGTGACAATTTGTCTAAAATAGTTATTCTATTACAATGCATGTTATGACAGTTGTCAGTTGTCAAACAGTTGAAAGCTATAGACGAAATGCAATATTGCTCACCCCCGTAAGTAATTAGCGTGATAATATATAGCCTATGTCCTTCCCTAGGTTGAAATACATCTCCTTGCCAAATTTCATTCCGATCCGATCAGCCGTTTTGTCGTGAAAAGGTAGCAGACAGACAGACAAACAGAGTTACTTTCTCATTTATATAATGGTATGGATATGGATGTTCAGTTTTGGTACGAGTATATTAATTTATTTCAAAATGTATGTCTTGGATGTTCACCGCTATTCTGTTGTCATTTTCAGCTGCATTCAATTAACGATGGTCTGGAAGCCAACCCCGAAGTCACGTAAAAATACTAACGGCCAGTTTCAATAACTTACTAACAGGTAACGGAAGGTTGCTTCTTCTATCTGTTTGACATTAAGCTCACGAATCGTTAGAAACTAGTACTTTGAATAGATTTACAAATATTTAAACATGTACAGACAATAACCGTTGTAAGTGTAGCGGTCCAGGAGAAAATTGGTACCAAGTTTATCGACGAGCCTTCCTCACAAGCTTTCTTTTGCTGGCGATGTAGCATCAGCAGGCACAGGCTCACAGGGAGTGGCAGCACGGGCGAGAGCGGGATAAAGCGAAATTAAAGTTTCAAGCTCATCCATAGTTGATATCTTCCAGCGTGACTTGTCAGTCGTCAGGACAATAATCTTCAATCACAATCCGGTCGAAACGTCGGGATTAAATTAAAGGTAAATTCGCGATAAATACCCGTCTTCTTAAGTTTTATAATGATACTCCATACCACTGAGACGTACCAGCACCGGTCTAGTTTTGCCCTGGGAGGCTCTCAGTTTGTGGTAAACTTCTAGATAGTCCGGTTTGAAGTCATCTATCTTCAGCTGCTTGGAAATGATGTCGAGAATTGAGTCACTCAATTTCTCATTAGGTTTTTCAGGAATACCATGAAACAACAAAATCTTATGTCGCATCGCAGTCTCATGCCTGTCCAGACTCAAAGATAGCAGTTCTATCTGTGTCTTAAAGTGAGTAAATGTTTGACAGACAAACAACTTGAACTCTGAGAACTCCAGTGAAAGTGCAGCAAGGTCTGAGTGCGCAGGGATAACTCCAGCTGTAGCTGTCTGCAGCTTATCTTCATACTCGCGCATGCGAGAGCTAAACTGTTTCATTCATTTCATTCCATTTGTTCCATGATGTGCACAAGTTGATAATTGTCCATGATGAGTTGTTTTGCAGTGTTGTGGTTGGTGTAGAGAAAAAGTTACAGGATAGTTTAAAGCGAAGTTGGGGAGTTTATCAAATATTTAACACATTAAAATGGAAGAAAGTAACTAATAACTATTTTAAAATAAATATTAAATAAGGAAGACACAAAATATACGTTTGTATTTACAGCCTATCCACATGGAAAACCATCAATCATAATGGTTTTTCAACGACATTGTCTTTATGGTTTTAGTCTGTATTATTTTTCGTTTTTTTTATCACTATCAATCTCTCTCACCTGACAGTAACCGATAAGTCTACAGAAAACACCAAGGGGAAATAAAACTGAAAGAAAAATGTTTTTATTATATTTATTAGTTCAGGGAAGCAGCGTACTGATTTTGGGGTTCTGAAAGGGTGCTACCAACCTTGGGGCTGAATCAAGCAATAATCGCTTTTAAAACATTGCAAGTATCTCAAGTCGAGGTTTCATCGACTGTACAGTAGCGAATCCTCAAATACTTCTGCCACATTGTTCGAAATTTAAGCTCTATGGAACGACATACCTTATAAAAGCTGCAACACAAACGTTCATGGTCCAAAGCTCCCGAGACGCTGAAGACCGCAACAAGTGCAGGCGCATTGCGAGGGCTGCGTCGTCCAAAGAAATGCATCATCGGCAACCACAACCATTCTGTCATGATTGCACGACTGAGATTTTTTTTTCCGGGTGGGTAATCATCAAATGGCTTCTCCCACTCTAGGCGGAGCGGGAGGGAGTGTCAGACTTTTATTGACTAAAACCCATCCATGTTTCATCCTCGCCCTATATGTTCCGGGGCCACGGTATACCTTTCGAACAGTCCCGCAGCCCCGGCCTACGCTCTATACCAGTGATTCCCAAAGTGGTCCAGGTGGACCCCCAGGGGTCCAAGGGAGACCCATCGGGGGTCTACGTTGACGTAAATAAAAATGGGGGTTCACAAGTTGTCAGTCCATGAAAATTAATCCGAAAGAACAAAAATATTGGCTTGGTTGTATCTGTCATGTAGGCAGATAATAAGCTACTCGAAAAAGTTAAAGAGGTTTTATTTCGGTGAAAATGGTTGAATTGAGACTTAAAAAAAGTATTTCGAAACATTAATATTTAAATTTTCTGATTTTTTGCCTACGGTCCTCATGAAATCCTATGAAAAAGCGCGAAAAATAATAAGTATTGAAAGTTGTTGCTTTTTGGGCCACGGGTTTGAAAATAATGCAGTAAGGGGTCCACCGAAACGAGAACATTTCAAAAGCGGTGTACGAGAAAAAGAAGTTTGGGAACCTCTGCTCTATACCATAGACCAAGTTAGTGAATCACAAACTCAATTACGTACAAACCTGAGAACTTACACAGGTAATAGTGCAAAGTCAGGACTCATACTTGACAGGTATTTTGTGTTATCGGGTGACAATTGACTAAGTAGCCCATCGGCTGATCAGAAATCACCAGATTCAGACAACGACCCGAAAAGCGCAGGTAATGAGGTTGCCTTACGTTCTTAGGGTCCCGGATTCTAATCCCGGTAGGAGCAAAAGTTTGTGTGATGAGCATGGACATTTGTTTCCGATAAATGGATGTTTATAATGTATAATAAGTATGTATTTACAAACAAAAACTATCTATGTACTATCAACTGGTGTTCACTGTCTGGCGACCTCGTTGCTTAGTGTGGTAGCTGGCGCTGTGTATAATGTCCAACGATATTATTTATTCCCTGATACATAGGCAGGTCATCATCATCTGTCCAGCCTTTTCCAAATAAGTTAAGGTCGGTTTCCTGTCCAATCGGATGCAGCTGAAGCCAGTAATACTTTTAAGGGTCGTGTCTTAATGGCCACACCCATCCATAAACTTTGACAAGCTTTGCTACCTTGCGAGCCGTGTGCCATTTATTATTAGTGATTAAACGAACTTACCTGTAAGTGAAGTTCTATCATAATTATACGAAGGCTTCGTCCGAAGGTATTAGCAATGATAAACACTTGTAGTAACGCACAGAGATCGCCAATATCGCACTATATTGAGGGTATTTCCCTGTTTACACTCAACTTTCCAGTGGAATTCTTTTTTTTTTTTTTTTGACGGTATTCTCACTTTACTTGGTTGCTGTGACCGAGCCCGGCCTTCATTTAGTTCAGAGTTGAATGTAATATTTCACGTAGAGGGTGGGAGCTAAGATTAACTGACCATACTCATACAAATGAGCGGGTGGGTTGCTAATACCTTCGGACGAAGCCTTCGTATAATTATGATAGAACTTCACTTACAGGTAAGTTCGTTTAATCACTAATTATACTTCGGCTTCGTCCTCGGTATTAGCAATGATAAACACTTGTAGACCTTTAGAGATATTTGGTACCTATTGTGAAATATTGATTACTAAAGCAGTGGCTAAGAATATAAAAATCTATTTTTTATTTATATCAGACTTTTATTTAGAAACACATAGAAAACATAATCAAATGATTAAACCCCCTTATTATAATTGTTCATAATTGTACAGGCAAACGATCTGTTGTTAGATTCAACATTATGTATGGGTCTATTATAGAACTTAAAGAACGTATCAGAACTGGCACTCCAGCCAGCAGTCCTTCTGATAACGTCAAGATTAACACCAAGGCGGTGTGCTAGTGAGGTAGTGGCGTGCCGCGTGCTGTGCGCCGAGAACGCCGCCGCTGGCACGCCACTATCGCACAGAGTGCTGCGGATCCAGCGACTCAATGTTTGGCTGGATACGCCACGATGCGGTCTTTTGAGTCCTATGAACAGATTTCTAATGTTCCCACGCAAGGGTTCTGTTCGACTTAAATAGTGTTGCAACGTTTTTCCAGGGCATATTTCAGGTTTTTCATCGAAAAAAGGTAATACTTAAACGGGCTGTGGGCAACCAACACGTGAGGTTTTGATTAATTCTGTTATTTTAATAGAAATACTAGATGTTGAAATCGTTATGTTGTCTATATTAATTTTTGAAAATGTTTGCACCCTGTGAGCGGTTATTAAGGCCAACAGAGTAACAAGTTTTTTTGATAAAACTTCAAGTGTTTAGCTATCAAGTGCTTCAAGTGTTAAGTGGAAAGCATTTTTCTAAAAAACTTAATACTAAGGATGGATCCCACGTTGTATCATACTTAGGCATAGGAGGACGTGACCTAAATACGCCTTTGAAAAAACGTTTTATATTTAGATCGGATCCAACATGATCTCCTATGATGAGGGCAAGAGCAGAGCGACAAGTATTGAGAGTTCCATATTGAGCTCCTGTATTGTACAAACACGTTAAAAAACGTATAACATCAGAAATTGATGCATCATATAAATCTACATTATTTTGATAGCAATAGATGTACCATTTTTTTTAAATAAACATTGTATTGTTTTATAGAATTTGATGAGAGAGACGTAACCATTAAATCTATGGCTGATGCAGGAGTTTTCTTTCTTAGGAACGCTGACCTGATAATACTGCGGCAACCAGGGTAATCTGGGTGTGCATCTTCCGATTGCTGGAATGAGGAGTTTTAATTAGATTTCCGTTAGGTCTAAAAGTTAGGGTCTGCGATGAGATTAAACTTCTAAATATAGGATACCAGGGCTGAGTAGGCCACAGAGGTACAACTACGTTACCTTTCGCTTTATCCGTTATTATTTTTCGTAACACCTTAAGGATTACTGAAAACGGAGGGAATGCATAAAAGTAGAACTGATTCCAGTTTATAGTAAAGGCATTAACAGCGTGAGCCTCTGGATCACGGTGCCAAGAAATGTAGATATCACACTTTTTGTTTATTCTACTTGCAAAGAGATCAATGTTAGGAGAGCCGAAATTTTCTAAAATGTTTGTAAAGACATCACTAGACAACTCCCATTCAATGTCTGGGTGAATCCGCCTGGATTCTGCGTCAGCTTCTGTGTTATCCACAGACCGAATATATGAAGCATAAACATACAAGTGACGCTTTTCACACCACTGTCATAATGCTTTTGTAACCTCCGTAAGGTGTGCGTATTGGATACCTCCCATGCGGTTTACATATGAGATAGCAGTCGTGTTATCGATTCTCAATAAAATTTGACGGTTAAACAAGTCTTTAGAGAATATTTTTAGGCCAAAATAAGCAGCTAAAATTTCTAAATAATTGATGTGCATAGCACGTTCCTGGTCATTCCACAGACCGCTAGCTCTCTGTTCTCCACAGGCTACCCCCCAACCCGTGTTTGAGGCATCTGAAAAAATTTCTAAGTCGTAGCTGTCAAGTTTTATCTTGTTCACAGAATTCGGTACGGCTTGTTTCCACCAGCTAAGGTCTGGTAGTATTGACTTTGGGATGTTCATGAATCGATCGTAGTTATCATCCTGTTTCAAGTTAAGATACTTAATTCGTTCAAATGATTTCGTATAAAGCCATTCATATTCAATGGCTGGACATGCAGAAACTAGTAAACCAACAAAACTTGCAAATTCTCTTATTTTGCATCTTAAGAAAAAAACTTAGCTACTTGGTTTTTGATACGATGTACTTTTTTGGCGGGTAGATTGACATGAATTTTTTTTGTGTCAATGTTATAACCAAGAAACAAGCAAGACTTGCTTGGTATTGGGTTACTTTTTATATCATTTATGACAAAGCCTAAAGATGTTAGTAACATTCTAGTCTGCGAAACATTTTCTAAGCATTTTTCGTAAGTTGAAGCTGTTAGAAACCAATCGTCTAAGTACACGGTCGACAGGTAGCCCGCAGAGCGGAGAAGTTTGGCTACAGGTTTTAAAATCTTTGTAAAAACAAATGGTGAAGTACTAAGACCGAAAGGTAAACAATTAAACTGAAAAAGTTGATCATTCCATATAAAACGTAGATATTTTCTACTATCCGCATGAATTTTAACAAAATAATATGCATCTTTCAGGTCGAGTTTTGCCATGAAGTAATCTTTAGAAATCAACTTAAGTGCAGTACGCAAATCTTCAATTTTGAAATGTTTGGTATCAATGAACTTATTTAAACTTTTCAGGTTGAGGATAAATCTCATTTTACCGTTTGGTTTTGGCACTAAAAAAGTTTTGGATATGAACTGCCCTTCACAAGGATGACATTTAGAAATGGCACCAATAAATAAGAGTTCATTTATAGCTGTCTTATAATGAGATTCTTCTTCACTAGAACATGTTCTAGAAAAAGGGATTTCTCTTTGGAAAACAGGCCTTGAAAATGGAATCTCATAGCCTTTAATATATGAGAGGACCAGTGGATCGTGTTTAATACAAAACATAAAATAGTTAATTAAGAAATAAGTAGTATTTTAAGCTATTGTAATAGCAACCCTAGAATTAGTAATTTTTCATGCTGACCACTCCGGTGGCCATATTTCTTCTTCTTTCAACTGTGCTATGAGCAGTCACATTGTTTTCGATAAAACTTAAAATTAAATTACTTAAAATTCTTTAGCCTTTTACTTAACAGGCTAAAAGTGGTCCTTCGAGTGAGTTTTACAAGTAAAAGTACTTTCTCCGGTGTGCGCGTATCTTACATTGTGTTTCGACGACTTGCTGTACTGAGTCGTTGGAGTGCCGGTCGCCGCGGGCGGAGGGAAAAGGAAGAATTTCTCGCAGATTCGCATTGTGGCGAGTCGCGGGGACCTATATTTCGATGCTATATCGTCGATTCATCATTTCATCATTATTCATCAATACGGATAAAAGGCGGTAATGGCGGTCAATTGTTGATCGAAGGCGGTATTACGAAAATTTTCATGACCAAAGACAAGAAATCGGAAGATATAGAAAATAGTGACGTCAAAAGAACGAACAAGTCAAGATCCGCGATTATCCATTCATTCAGCGTTGAGTTTGTTCGGTTGGTTTTGTTTTTGGTCGGATGCGCTGGAGCAACTTCACACTCATCGAGTTCGGAACGTCAAACGTCAAGTCACTGTCAGCTGTCATCCAATTTGCAATTTGTAAACATTACATTGCAATCAAAACTTAGTTTTCACAACGTTTTTCGGAGAAGTTACCGGCTAAGTACAAGAAGTCTGGTGCTTAATAAGTGCGGCATTCGTTTAGTGCGGTCTAAAGCTACAAATCTACAATAATCAGTGCGGTAGTGCGTAATAATAGTGCGGCCAAGAAGTGAATCGTAAGTCAGTTGTGTTACGTTCGTTTACCATGGCGGAGGTTGAACTTAAACGGCTACGCGCTCAGCGAGGACAATGTAAATCAACAATAACACGTATTGAGAACTTTATAAGTGATCCTATCAATGTCGCGTCATCCACAATAGACACTTTAGAAGCGCGCAAGGAGAAACTAATTAGTACGCTTAAGAACTATGAGAGTGTCCACTTAGACATATTAAACCTAGATGATAAGGATACAGAATGTGTAGGTGACATTGAAGACAAATACTTCTCTGTCTTAGGAAAAATCAATGTAGCATTAAGACAATTGAAAACCAGAGTAGACTCTGAAAAGCATTCCATTTCTACTTGTAAATTACCAAATATAGAAATTTCAACATTTGACGGCAAAGATTTTGCTCAGTTTAAGCCTTTCATGGACTTGTTTAATGCTGTCATTGACAAAAACAATTCATTGTCAAACGTACAGAAGTTGTTTTACCTACGAAAATATTTAACTGCTGATGCATTGGCTGTTATTATTAACTTGCCACTTGTCAACGAATCTTACCCTGAAGCAATAAAATTATTAGAGAAACGATTTAACAATGAAACACGAATTATTTCAAATCATATAAATATTCTCCTGGACATTCCTCAAATGCAAAAGGGTACTGCGGCAAGTATAAGATCATTTATATCTGAAGTGCGTCAACAACTTTATGCTTTGATAAATCTGAAGCAACCTGTTGAGAACTGGAATATGCTGTTGATATCTATATTATCACGGAAGCTCGATAGCTATACTAACCGGGCATACCATCTTGACAGGTTGTCTCCGGACAATTTACCTACTATGGAAGAATTTATGTCTTTTTTAGAAAAAAGAGCTATAGCATTGGAGGACAGCTCTCCTCAAAAAAGTGCCTGCTATGAAGGTAAGTCAAAATCAAATCAAAACAATAACAAGGTTTCCAATATTGTAACCAACACCAATTCAAATCGATCTTGCACATTCTGCAGCAATGATCACCCCATCTATACATGCCCTAAATTTAAATTGGCTCCAGCCTCACAACGTATAAAGTTTGCTACAGATAATAAGTTGTGCACTACGTGTCTGAGAAATCACTCTGACAAATGTAGATATTCATTCAAATGTAAGGTCTGTAAAAATAGTCACAATACTCTATTGCATGAGGACAAGCCTAGGGAAGATGAGGTCATTGCATTACATTCCAATCTATCAACAAATGAAACAAACATATTATTGCCTACTATGAAGGTAAAGCTCATTGACAAAGCTGGTCATGAAATTGAAGTTAAGGCTCTACTTGATTGTGGTAGCCAAGTATGTATTATAAAGCGTACACTTGTAAACCAATTGGACTTGACCCCTATGGCTCAAGATTCAAACATTATTGGCTTGGGCAATACTCCAAACAAGGTAAATGAATGCGCTTACATATTGTTACAATCCACTCTATACAATGTAAAATGTTCAATCAAATGTCATATTGTAGATACTATCACTACAAACTTACCTCAAAATTATTTTGATATTAAAAAATGCAATATTCCAGCTAATGTGCAGCTTGCTGATAATGATTTCAACAAACCGTCTGAAATTGCCCTATTATTAGGGGTAGATTTTTATTCTAAAGTCATAATTGATGGTGTAATAAAATTAAACAATGGTATTGTACTACAAAATACATTATTTGGTCATGTAGTTACCGGTACAATTAAAAATGAATGTAAAATTAACTTGTCAAGTGTAAATTTGGTTTCAAACTTTGTAGTGCAGGAAAAGGCTGATGATAGCTTGGAAATCATCATGAAAAATTTTTGGCTATCTGAAAAAATTACTGAAGAGGTAGTTGATCATATTGTAGAGAATGAAAAGGCTGAAAATGTTTTCAAAAATTCAGTCAAATTAGAAAATAACAAGTTTTCAGTCGACATACCATTACAATGTCCATTAGAACAATTAAATATTGGTGATTCCTTTTCACATGCCTTGCAAAGATTTCACACACTTGAGAGAAAGTTTGAGACCAATCAAGACTATTTTCAAAAATATAAAAAATTTATTGATGATTATGTAGAGTTGGGTCATGCCAGGGAAGTTGACATAAGTCAGTATGATGTCCTGAATGATCCAGTTTATTTTCTTGCACACCATGCAGTACAAAACGAATGTAGCAAAACAACCAAATTGCGTGTCGTTTTTGGAGGGAACGTGAAGTCTAAAAATGGTCTATCTGTAAATGACGTTATGTTAAATGGACCTATAGTTCAAAATGAATTATTTAACATTCTGATACTCTTTCGAACCTACCGCTACACTATAATGTGTGATGTAGAAAAGATGTTCAGAATGATCTCCATAAATGAAAAATTTAGACCATTACAAAACATTCTTTGGCGAGATCATCCATCCAAACCCATTACTTGCTTACAATTGCAAACAATAACTTATGGTTTAAAAGCCTCTACTTTTTTGAGCACAAGATGTCTCATTGAGTTAGCTCATCTCTATCATGATAGGTACCCAGTAGCAGCAGAAGCTCTTCGGTTAAGCACATATATCGATGACATCATAACCGGAGCTGATAATTTAGAGCAACTATTGGAGCTCAAGACTCAACTTATAGAGCTAATGAAATTAGGCAATTTTAAGCTACATAAATGGTGTTCCAACTCTCCAGACTCAATTAAAGACATTCCTGAAAATTTAAAATATTTTGAACAAATTGACCTAAATAAGGATAATATAATAAAAACATTAGGTTTAAAATACAATATAAATACAGACACTCTGATGTTTTCCTGCCCAATGGCAGAAGATTATAATTTGCTTAAAACAAAAAGAGAAATTCTAAGTTTCATTGGAAAAATATTTGACCCTCTTGGTCTTATAGGACCCATAGTAGTACAAGCAAAATTGTTAATGCAAGAGATCTGGAAGTCCAAAGTGGACTGGGACTCTACGTTACCTGGTAAGATACTAAAATCTTGGAAAGAGTTCTTAACAAATTTGAATGACATGGGTACTCTTCAGATACCTAGAGCAATTAATAAAACTGCTGTAGAAGATATTGAGTCAGTGGAACTTGTTGGGTACTCAGATGCTTCATTAAATTCAACTGGTTGTTGCCTTTACCTTAGAGTTTTGTCCAACGATGGTCAAGTTAATGTGAGCTTATTGTGCTCTAAGTCCCGTGTCGCACCTCTCAATAGAAAACTTACCATTCCAAATCTAGAGCTTAATGGCGCCCTCCTGCTTGCAGAACTTGCTTCTAGGGTTTATAAAGTTCTAAAAATTAGATATTCAAACTTAAAGGTGTTTTTACACACCGACTCCCAGGTGGTTCTAGCCTGGATAAATTCCAACATTTCAAAAGGTGTCTATGTCTCCAATAGAGTCAACAAAATTAAGACCCTTACTAATGATTTTATGTGGTCTCATGTCAAAGGGGTCAATAACCCTGCTGATGTACTATCAAGAGGCACTGCTCCACATAAATTACAGGACAACCAGCTATGGTGGTTTGGTCCATGCTCATTGTTAGATAAACACTTTCAGCATAATGTTGCTACCTCCATTCAAAATAATGAACAGCATGTTGCTGTCTCAATTTCAGAAATTGAAGATTCCCCCACACTTAACAATGTTATTGTGAGTAATCTGCAACAAAAAGCTGCTCAAGTTTCAGATGATATTTTTGAAAAATACTCTGATTTCAATAAACTTCAAAGAATCATCAGTCTAATCTTACGGTTTAAACATAATATTTTAAATCCGAATGATAAATTAGTTGGTTCACTAATGCCAAAAGAGCTACAGTCTTCTAATTTAGTCATTATAAGACATGTTCAGCATAAAGCATTTTCAAGTGAAATTCAATTGTTAGAGAAAGGTAGTCAAATAAAAAATCACATGGCTAGTTTGCACCCCTTCTTAGACTGCAATAACATTTTAAGAGTAGGTGGTCGCCTCCAAAATGCAATCAACTTGTCATATGATAAAAAGCACCCGATTATTCTTCCAAAGTCTAACCACATTACCAATTTGATAATTATAAAGGAACATTTAAGACTACTGCATGCTGGTGCAAAGTTAGTATTAAGTTCTCTTTCTCAAAGGTTTTGGCTATTGAATGGCATCAGAGAGGTTAAAAAAGTTGTCCATAAGTGTGTCAAATGCTTCCGTCTCAAAGCAGTAGCTGCAAAGCAATTAATGGGTTCGCTACCTAAACATAGAATATCAACAGGTAGAGCCTTTGAAATAACAGGCGTAGATTTTTGCGGTCCATTTGACATTAAAGTAGCCCGGATTAGGAAACCAATAACCAAAAAGAGTTATGTCGCATTATTTGTTTGTTTTGCTACAAAAGCAATCCACATTGAACTGGTGAGTGACATGACTACTGCAGCTTTCCTGGCATGCCTTCAGCGCTTTATAGCTAGGAGAGGATTGCCATCCTTAATTTACTGTGACAATGCAAAAACCTTCAAAGGAGCTGAAAATAAATTAAAAGAATTGTATGAATTACACTCATCCAAATGTCATGTAGACAATGTAGAGAATTTTTGCTCCACAAAACTTATTAGGTTCAAGTATATACCTAGTTACTCCCCCGAATTTGGTGGGCTATGGGAAGCCGGAGTGAAAAGTGCCAAACATCACATCCGGAGAGTAATAGGTAATGTATCCTTGACATTCGAAGAGTTTAATACTGTACTCACACAAATAGAGTCAATTTTAAATTCAAGGCCACTTCTTCCCCTGAGTAGCGATGTTTCTGATTTAAATTACCTGACCCCAGGCCATTTCCTGGTAGGAACTGCACTCACAAGCTACCCAGAGTTGGATGTGACCAAGAAAAATATTAATAGAATGAAATTTTGGGAACTATGTACAAAGTTAAAACAAGATTTTTGGAATCTCTGGTCCAGAGATTATTTAACTTCTCTACAAAATAGACCCAAATGGAAGTATAGTAGTGATAATTTAAAAGAGGGAGATTTGGTTATCGTCAAACAAAAGGACATCTCTCCTCTAAATTGGCCCATGGGGCGCATTGTTAAAACTATTCCTGGACCAGATGGTCGAGTCAGGGTAGCAGAAGTGAGAATGGGGCCTAAAAAGAATGTGTACGTAAGGTCCTATACCAAATTATGTCCTGTGCCCATGAAAGATAATTTAGATTAAGTTAATTTTAAGATATAAAAATAAGTTAGTTATTAATTAGGAATAAATTGTGTCGCACCCTCTGTGTTGATAATAACTTAAATATTTATGTTTAAAATAGTTTAAATATACTTTCTCAAGCTACTATTTATGTAAAACAATTTATAACTTAAACCTATCAAACCCAGTTACCTATGGTTGGTGCAGTTTGCCCGCCCCAACTTATGTTTAATACAAAACATAAAATAGTTAATTAAGAAATAAGTAGTATTTTAAGCTATTGTAATAGCAACCCTAGAATTAGTAATTTTTCATGCTGACCACTCCGGTGGCCATATTTCTTCTTCTTTCAACTGTGCTATGAGCAGTCACATTGTTTTCGATAAAACTTAAAATTAAATTACTTAAAATTCTTTAGCCTTTTACTTAACAGATCGTGTGTGATCAGACACCATTGGTCGTAGAATAGTTCTAGTCTACCAGAATAATTTACCAATGATGTTGAAGCGGTGTGCGCGTCTGCTGCAGATCCTAAGAGCGGCGCTTGTATGCAGGCCGCTGATGCTGCGACTGCCTGTAAGAGTTGGGGCGCGAACTCCTCGTCATCGTTGTTGTCGACGATTTCGTTGGAGTCGATGTTGTCGTATCCTTCTTCGTCGCCGCATTCTTGCGAGCCGGATTGTAGCCCTTCAAGTTTTTTGCCGGCGTGTTTCGTGCAAAATGTTTAGGTGGTGGCGGGGCTTTTAAGTCTGCGCCTGACTTGCTTATGGCTTTGGCGGCTTTTAAAGTATCCGATAATTGCTCTCCAAAAAGGAAGTTATCCACCTTAGTGTTTTGAAGAGACTCCTTCATATCCTTCTTTACTGCGTACAAGACGAAGTTACGTCTGGTCACTGTATCGTTGTGTTGACAATCACTATGGGTGCGCCCTGTGTCCATAAGCAGTCGTAAGAGATCGGTATTTTTGTCATTAGACGAAAGCAGGACAGTGATCGCCTGCCCAACGCTGGAAATGGCAGCAGCCATTATCGATTGCTTTGTTTCGATTACCTTGTCGCGTTTAACCACCATTTCCGACAACGCAGCCTTAATCTCTGGGTTAAGGGCTGGAGCTCCAACGAGTTTACAGTTTTAGGGCAACAGATATTTTTCAGTAAGCTCCTTACGGTCTTCTTTTGTTAGGCCTGTAGTGGCAATATGTTCAAATCGGACCGCCACATCCTTCTGTATCTGTTTTCCAAAAACACTGGGCTTAGTCGGATCTATGCCAAGAATTTGAAGTATTTCGTCATCTAATTCAGGTGGCATGGCGTCCTCTAAAATCTCTGGAGCAGGATTAGAGTCCGGTTCATTAGCCGGCGTGGTGAGTGCAACATCTAGCGGATCACCATCCCTCTGACCTGACGCGCATGGTGGAACCATGTCTTGCGGCAGGTCTTCGACTTGGGTAGGACTCGGTGAGGCGCTGTCTGAAAATAACGTTTAATAACGTTACAGACCGTATTTCAAAGGGAGATAATCATTTATCTACCGGCAACACTAAACATTTGTGAAGAGATAGCCCCTCAAGCTATCCGCAACACGTGTTGTATGTCTTTTAATTTTTTAGTATTTATCTAAAACAGTGAAAAAATTGCCCCAGAAGCTACCCGCAACACAAGTCGCATTTATAGTATAAGTGGGTAGATTTATTAAGTTCAATTAACGAAGAGATAGCCCCAAAAGCTATCCGCAACGTCATGACGTGATATTGCTTGCCCACGAAGTGAGTCTTGACAGTGAAGACGTAGCCCCAAAAGCTACGCGCGACACATTTTTTGTGATACGAGACAGCCCCTCAAGCTGCCCGCGATACCATTGCAATATCTACTCATTTTCACTTTTATAATATTGAAACTTGTAGGTAGGTACTAACCTCTCGGTTCCGACTGCCTGGCAGAAGAGTCCTACGACGATGATGACGATGAAGACAAACTCGACAAAACACGAACTCGGCGGCGACGTCGACATTTTTTGTCTCGTTGAATTTCCTTTTCGATCTTCCTCAGCTCTTTAAACAAATCATCATACTGATGATCGTCATTTCGTCGTTTCGGCATTTTTTCCAAACACTTTTTATACTTTCGAAAAACGAAACTGAAATTAATAATTTTAATTGTGCGAACTGGCGGAGCACTGAATCGCGAATGTAGGCCGGGCTCGGTCACAGCAACCAAGTAAAGTGAGAATACCGTCAAAAAAAAAAAAAAAAAGAATTCCACTGGAAAGTTGAGTGTAAACAGGGAAATACCCTCAATATAGTGCGATATTGGCGATCTCTGTGCGTTACTACAAGTGTTTATCATTGCTAATACCGAGGACGAAGCCGAAGTATAATTTAGCATTCACCTCACCTCAATACTTATTTAGATAATTGCACCACTGTCAAGCAAGTGTTTGTTTTTCGCGCATATCTTTGTGTTTGTTTCTTTGTATTTTTTTTATATCCTCGTATTTAACCTATGTTTACAATTAATAAAGCATTCTGATTCTGATTCTTAAGGTATCATTACATTTGTCTCAAAAACCCAAGTGTCCTTAGCGGTTTCCATTCGGAAATAAATAAAATGATAAATTTTACCATGAAGTAAGTATGTTTTCAGGGAAATGCAGATGAGTCTGAAGTCAGCAACACGTCTGTTGTGCGGTTTCAAGTTCCGTACAACAGAACAGTTAGAAGTTTATTCATTTACTTCAGAAACAAATCTGAAGTTGGGAACTACGGGGCATAGACAAGTTCTCCTAGATCTAGTTTTGTACCTAGACGTAGGAAACTTAACTGAGCTAATTTAGTGACTCTATATTTCGATTGACTGCAACGAGTAATAAGCAAGCATTTCCAGCACATCACTTCACATGTTTATTAAACCGCCCCATACCCATGTTTTTCTTGTAGCTTTAATACTGTTCTCCTGCTGGGCAAAGGCCTCACTCCCAACCTCCTCACCAATCCCATTTGCTCTTATCCCTGGCCTCCCTAGACCAGCCCTCATCGTACGCGTCCAGATTGTCTAGACACCTATTTTTGAGCCGGCCTCGGCAATGCCGTCCGTCTTCCGATAACCATTGTGAGGAGACTTTTGCCCACAGGTCATGATTTGTGACCCGCCCAACCCCATTTTAGCCTAGCAGCCAACGATCTCTGTTTCTATGTTTCCAATGTTCTCTCTGTTTCTATGTTGTCAATGTTCTCTGTGTTTCGAACCCTATACACTGCTGGGAAAAGCCCCTTCTCGGACAGAGAAGACGTGTTTACAATGCCACAATTAGGTATATTAAAGTCCAGGTTTCCTTCACGATGTTTCCCTTCAGCGATGTCCGTGATGTCCAAATAAACTAAGTAAGTACGTATGAATTGAAGAAGTCACATTAGAATTTCCCCGGGTTTGAACCCAGAACCCTTAACCTCTGGGCCATGACGACATTGATCCATATTACAGCCAAACAATATTCGAATGTTCGACACCACAAAACGGGCGCCAGATCGCAATAAAGGCCGATTCTCACGTAACGACCATAGAGAAATGAGTGGATTTATGAAGTAATATCCTGTAAGCGCCGCTCGATATAGTGAACCATAACCTTAATGTTTATGGTCTTCAGTTTTTATTTATGGGAAAGTGTTATGTTGGAGATTAATGGCTTTTAGATAAATATTTTGAGATCTACGATGTTTTTGGTAAAAGATAGGATGTAAAAGCTTGCTTTGATATAAAATGACGTCTATGAATCGAAATTTAAATTTAAAAACTTATTTAAAAATGGAATTTCTGTGGAGGAACGTGACATGTCTTCTTTGTTTATTGCATGTTTGGCGCCTAAACTGGTGAGTGTTTTTATGCCAATCATGGGCCTCTGACTTGGTTTTACATGCCGTCGAGAAATATCTCTCAGCCATGCTGGTCTTGCACGATGTTTTCCTTCATGGAGAAGCAAGTGATAAAGAGGTGCGTGTGTTTGAGTGTGAATTTAAAAAGTTGAGACTTATGACATGGCAAGTTGGCAGTCGAACGGTCTCATTGCTAGGCTATCAACGCTTATTACATGTGATAGTAATCGATAACACAACTAAAAAGGGAGAAGCTTGTGGCTTAATAATAACAGCCACTCGAGTCAATCGTTAGGTTAAACCGTGCCTGCCTAGGTTGGTATGTGGATTGGTGATCACCCTAATATACCGAGCTTCCTCCGTGCCAGTCCCGGCTGTCATTTGCCTATCTATGACAGTCGTCACAGGTAGTCAGTGGCCCAAAACCAAAGTTTGACAACCAGTCTTACCAAGGGGTATCATATTACCCAGTATTAACTGGGTTGTGGAGTGCATATATGCCGCCATTTTGACGCCACGCTGTTGTGAACCCGAATGTGTTTTTACAAAATTCATAGCTTCTCATGGCGGGGATTATATTAAGGCCACGTTTGAACTATCTATGAAACTAACAATTTAAAATTATTCACCTTAACCCATCCCAAAAGTTACCGCAACGATAAACACAATATGCGTAATCTACAACTGGAAGTTCAACTAATTTCATTAAGTTAGATAACGTTTAAACTTAGTTCCACTTAAACTTTGTATCCGATATGAAGCTAATCCGATGTATAATGATTAATGTACGAACCGTGTTCCGGGAGTTTTGAACTGAATAATGCTCGGAGAGGTTAAAGACCGAAATCAGGGGCCGAAAGAGTAACCTGTACAGCGGTTTTATCAGGTTATTTTTACATGGGTTACATGAAAAAGTCTAGAGTAAATTATAAGCATAGCACAATCAACCTATAAATGTTCCCAATGTTGGGACACACAACCTCTTCTCTACGAGAGGGAATAGGCTATAATCCACCACGTGGGCCAGGTGCGGATTAGAAGATGTCTCATGACGTCGAATTTTTCTTACCGGACATAAAACGATTCGAAACGACGATGGTTATACGACGACGACGATTCCTGATGATGTTTTCATTCACCGTTTTAAGAGCACATTAACACACATTATGGTGATGAAATAAATTTCATTAAGTAATGCGCCTACCTGGGTTCGAACCCACGATATACTACTTACGGGGTAGTATTATATTATCTGTGTTACGGGGTTGATCAGCCTATAAGAACCGGTTTACGCTCAGAGTTCATTTTTATACAAGAAAGTGACAGGGTTAGCCTACGCTCTCAATTTTATGTTCGTAACTTGCTTTACTTCTAGCCAGGGACTTAAAAACACCTTCATAAAGGTTACAGAATGATAAGTGTTACATGTTGAATTGGTAACAGAATCAAAAATGTAACACTTACAAATGTGTTTTCAATGTGTTACGCAAAACACTTACAAAAGTGTTACCGTAACATATCTGTAAAAGGCTTAACAGTGTTAATAAGTGTTTAACAGGTAAACTCAGCGTTGCCATTGGATAGCCGAAATCTAGGCGCAGTCTGTTGTAAAACTGATTATTTCAGTTGCACATATTAACCCTTATTAGCACACTTATAAGGTTACAGTTTGATTCGGTAACATTACTGTTTCTGTTACATCTACAAGTGTGTTAAAAACACATTATTACGGTTACTGTTGGAGTCCCTGCTTCTGGCTTTATCAACAGTTTACCGTCAATCAAAGTGTTTCTCGTACTCCTCTTAAATCGACCAGAAAAAGGTGTAAAGATAACCAATTTTGTTGTTGTTTATCTTTTCATTACCTGCTTTTATTACTTTTTGTTATTTTACGTTCAATTCCGGTCCGCTGATCAGTGAATCCGCGTCCAAATTAACAATTTTAATTAGTATCGCATAATTGAGTTTACTGTGTGTTCAAGCGAAAAATAATTTATATCGAATTCATTAAAATTAACAAAACATGTCTCCTGTTCTCGCTGAAATAATTTATGGAATAATTAATTCAATTATTTTGTTAGTATTAATTAATTAAATTGAATTAATTAAAAACCACTAGTTTTAAATATATTTCTGCCTCAGGCCCGGTTACCACCAAAGTGGAGACGAGGGGAGATAGATAGATCGAAGATAGATAGAATACTCTTTATTAATTAATATGTACTTACACCATAAGCTTTAAGCAGCGGTGGCCCAGTGGTGGCGGCCCCGACTTACGAACAGGCGCATTACTTTGTGTAATTTATTTCATCACCGCTGCTCTCAAAACGGTGAAGGGAAACATCGTGAGGAAACCGGCATGTCCTAGAATCAAAAATTCGAAGACATGTGACATCTACCAATCCGCACTGGGCCCGCGTGGTAGATTATAGCCCATTCCCTTTCATTGAGAGGAGGCCGTGTCCCAGCAGTGGAAACATTATAGGCTTATGATGATGATGATGATATACCATAAAAAATACAGACACAAAAATGTTGAAAAAATTACAAGGGGTGACACAATAGGCGGTCTTATCGCTAAAAGCGATCTTTTAAAGACAACTTTCGGATGGATTTAAAGGGGAAAGAGAGACAAAACTGGAGGTAGCCGTGGTGTAGGTACCATTTACGTAAATACAGAGACAGATGTGTAGCGGAGAGTAATGTGAGCTTTGTTTGGTTGAGATGTAAGCTGTGACTAAATCGTATGACATGACTAAATGAATGAGAGGGTGCGCGAGCGCGGCTCCGCGGCGCGCCGCCCGGCCGTCGGACGACTTGGGCCAGTTGCTCACGACACAAAATTCTATAGAAAGATGAGACATCTCTTTTCCTCTCCGCTTGATCCATTTTCACCGAAGCTACCCGGAGAGGTAATGTGGAAATAACTAAATTACCCAGTAGCAGCTATTGGGGCTGGATCTATGCCCGGACAATGGCAATAGGCACCCCGTTTCACATTAAATTCAAAATGTAACTAGCAAAGCTTGTGTCGTGGACACCAGATAGTTAATATACTACATATTTTATACTTTTTGTTTGTAAATACATACTTATTATTCATATAAACATATAATCATTAAACACTATCTCAAATGGCGTGAAACGTTTGAATATAATATAAGTTTGATAAGTAAATAAAAAAAGCAATCCTTGAAAGGAGACTGAAACGATTACATACATTCTTGGGCCTGAATGTAACGAGATGAAAATGGTATGAATTAATAGATGCAGACTTATCATTTGTATTTTATTGTTTTTGAGCGTATTGTGGTATTGCGAATTCGGTCACTGAGATTGATAGGTACCATCACCATCGCCCTTTGAGTTTGGACTTTTGTGACAAAGTTTGAGCACCGTAGATTAGGATGGGCAGATTGCACATGTCGATGAGTTTGTGTTTCAGGGATAAAGGTAGATCACCCTTCATCAGCGACTTCATGGACCAATAGCTCTTCCAGGCGTTCTTGACACGACGGTCAATTTCTCTGTCTTGCCCGTTTTCGAAGGAAACTAGCTGGCCCAAATAAATGTATTCATCGACATAGTGGATTTCTTGCCCATCTACCTCAGCCCTACTTTTTGTGCTATTAGTCATGACTTTAGTCTTTGACCAATTCATCATTAGTCCAACCTCAAGGCTTGCTGTGCTCAGATCTTGGAGCATCTGTTGTAATTTGACAGCAGTCGGTGCAAATAAGATGATGTCATCAGCGAAACGAATTTTAGTGAGTTTTTTGCAACCGATTATTTTGCTGCCTTTGCTAGACCATCAAACAAATCAAAATAAAAAACACTCAATTTTAAAATTTAAATCGCACAATGAAAGAAAGCAAATAGAACTAGCTGTACCCGACGTGGAGATTAGTTTCCGCTGTTCATCCATCCGTCCGTTCGTCTGTCCATCTGTCTGTCTGTCTGTCTGTCTGTCTGTCTGTCTATCTGTCTATCTCTCTGTCTGTCTGTCTGTCTGTCTGTCTGTCTGTCTGTATGTATGTCTGTCTGTCTCATGATCCGTATGAGGTAGACAATTGAAATTTCGGACTTCGCTTGTTTATTATTGATTCCTTTAACTGTATACACTGTGACATTGAATGATTTGACATGAATACTTAGTTCAGTATTTTATTTTTTTTTTATTTTTTTACTTTACTTATTTTTATTTTTATGTGTGTGTTTATTTGACATGAATATTTACTTGTGACTGTCATGACATTTAATGATTTGACATGAATACTTAGTTCAGTATTTTATTATTTTTTACTTTATTTTTTGTTTATTTTATGTGTTGTATTTGACATTTCGTATTTTTATTGACATTAGTTTTTGTAAATTATTATTTATTTTATTTAATAATTGTGAATGTGAGGACCTTGTGGGTCACTTTTTGTTGTTTTTTTTTCCCACGACTGTCTGGCAGTTTGAGTACTATAAGCGACCTACCCAAATGTCCTTTCTTTCGTATTGTTCGTCGTTTCGTTGAGCTCCTTGAGTTAAAAGTCGAGCTACACGATAACTGACAAATGCTTGCACTGACTGGACAGGTCCACTCAAATCTGTATGGTTCTTTCTTCAAAAGACCATCTCAGACACTAATCTGCATAGTTCTCATGTAAGTTGAACAAGATTGTCTGGACTTTAAAAGAGACTATGACCTCTGAGTTTGTTTCGGCTGTTTCTTCTCAGAGTAGTCAGGTACGAAACACCGGCCCCATCTAGTTTAAAAAATAAGGACGTGTAAAAGTGTTTGTGAGAACCAATTTGCAAAATAAATATCATTTATCATTTATCATTCATTTATCATTTATCATTTATCATTTATCATTGAAATTTTCACAGAATGTGTATTTTTGTTGCCGCTATAACAACAAATAACAAAAATGAAGATAAAATTAAAGGGGGCTCCCTACTAAGACAGTATGGAACCGGTTTTTTTTTCCTGGTTAAAGGCTAATTTAACTTGCGAGATGCCATTCAAAAACCAAAACCAGTTACATTCAATTAAAAAAAAAGCCCCGACACATAATAGGGACATACATACAGGTATTTTTTTTCAGGTACTAGTCAAGCCCTTTCATTTGATACCCATATTGAGGGACTTGTTGAATAAATATATAATCCGCCATCTTCGACTGATGTTTATCAAACGTTGCTAAGAACACTCCCGACTAATTCACCTTTCAAACAAAAAATCAAAATCGGCTCATCCGCTCGAGAACTACGATGCCACAGACACACCAACACACACACAGACACGTCAAACTTAAAACACCCCGTCGTTTTTGCGTCGTGGGTTAAAAAGCTTATTCGAATTTTTATTCCCGGAAAATTGTAATACCCAACACACGAATGAACCCATAACCCGCTTATTTACAAGTGGCTTATGCGTCCCAAACCAAATCCTTTACCCAAACTTTAACAAAACACAGAAAATAAAATATACTTTCAAACGTTAATATTTATTACACGTGCTCAAAATCCTTTTGAAGGTAATCCGCGACCTTTGTTTGTGTGAAATTATCATAAAAATATTACCATTTGAAACGGATTTTGTTTTTTTTTCTAAAACAAAAGTAGCCTAAGTCTCCACTCTATGTAACATATAGCTATCTGCCACTAAAAATCTCTTCAATTTGGTTCAACAGTTCTGGAGATTAGTCGAAATAAACAGACAGACAAAAATTATTTTTTTTTTGTTAGTAGTAAAAAACTGTTATAATAAAAGTACACTTCATCATCTGCTTAGCCTATTCCCAACTATGATGGGGTCGACTTCCAGTCTAACATAATATGGAACGACTACTTATCTGACCTCCACAACCCAGTTAGGACTGGGTAATACGATACTACTTGGTAAAACTGGTTTACAAACATTTTTGGGCCACTCTGTAACGACTGTAAAAATCTACAAATGACAGCCGGGACCAACAGCTTAACGTCCTTTCCTAAGCATGGAGGAAACTCGGTATGTAATGGTGGTCACCCATCCGCAGACCAACCTGGGCAAGCACGACTTAACCTAAAGATCGACCCGAACGATTCATATTATTTAGCCACAAGCAATAAACAAACACACGGACACTTTAATGTGTTACATGTGCCCTCGGAAGCCTTTGAAGGTAGCAACACCGGAACACAATTTTCAAGCCAGTTATCTAAGTCCCGTGAGAACTAAACCCACAAAGGTTTTCATGGTACTGACCCTGATTAAGTTTAGAAACGGTCCCTACATAACTTTGGTCTTATGGGACGCAAATGATGTAAGTAAATAATCCTGGATTTTGAGAGGCGAGTCGTGGTAATCTAAAATGCCTAGGGAGGAACTGGTTTGGTATGTTTGGGTGAAAAATAGTGTGTTCTTTTGTTTCTTTATTAATAAACTATGCTCCCACTGCTGGGACACACAGCCCTCATCTCTATAAGAGAGAATGGGCTATAATCCACCAGGCGGACCTAGTGCGGATTGGTAGATATCAATCAATCAATCAAAACATTTATTTGCTAGAACATGGTACATAAGGTGTTACAGTAGGTTTTTTTCAGCATATCGTGCCATAACATGGCGTGCAAATTACCTATATTTTCACAGTCAGTGATATCAATTACAACATGCCACTTTCAGATTCTATTGACTTGTCTTCTAAATATTCCTTAACAGAGTAATATTTTTTTAATAAGTAGCAAATTGAAAAGTATCTTTTTAAACAATGTCAGTGGTAGGTCTTGTTAATTATTTGGTAAATGATTGTAACTAATAATCAATTATGCAGTATACATTTTTCATAAATAATTTAAGTTTAATTCGTGGCACCCGAAGTCTGTCTTTATGCCGTGTTCGGCCATTTGGCCTGTCAGTGTTCGTTTCGAATATCACAGTCAAGTCATCGAATTTTTAGATCTAGGACATGTCGATTTGTCACCGATGCTTTCCTTCACCGTTTTTGGCAGCAGTAGTGGTCAAATAAATTACTAAAAGTAATGTGCACGCCTGGGATTGAACCTACAACTTACTGTTAGTAAGTTCACTGGTCCACCTCTATGTCGCTGCTCTCTAAAATTATGTGATAGCTAAGACAGTTGATAATCGGATCGATTGTCTGCGGACACCGATTGCTGACAGAACTGATCGTGATCAGCTTGTTCTTTACTAAACAATTTTGTGTTTGGGTTATAGGATGACACCATCCTACTAAATTTAACCTGATTTGGTCCAGTTTATTCGGAGCAATGACAGGCGGACGGACAGTCAGACACCTGAATGATGAGGCTTCCGTTTTTTTTATTTTTTGTACAGAATTCTAAGAACACTATCTGTCACCACTATATGTATATCATAAATGTATACTAACATGTTAGCGTCATTTTGTAAAAACCGTTAGATTTTAAACTCTCGAAAGACTGTCAAACGAACATACTGCTTACAATTTAACGCATCATTTTTCGGTTAATTACAATCTATCGAAGTGAAACCGTGATATTGTGAAATTCATGAGATGGAACACAACTCACGTGGTGTGGAGGGGTGGAGGGAAGGAGAAGTCTCTCTTGTCCCATGGTACCACTCTCATGAAAAGATAATACTCCATTCCTGAAAAAAACCGATTAATGTAACCTAAACTCAAAACATTTTAATTTCACCGTGAGAGCGTAGTTGACGGAGCTGAGCGGAGTTGCAGGGTTTTAAGGAAGCTCACTGACCTAACGTCCGGGTGCCCCAAGTCCCGATTATGGAGGCAGAGATACTTCCGTCGCACGAATTTCACTAACTCGTACGTCTGTCCACACATAATATGCATGATTTTTGTCCCAAACTATTATTTCCCATAATTTTAATAAACTTTTAAAACGTGAATACACCATCCTCGACATAAGTATGATCGATGATCAAATGTTTGTTTATAACGGTCACTGCCCCTAAAGCGACTGACCGGAGTGTCGCCACCCGCGTCCTTGTGTTGGCATTTTTTAATTTTTTTTATTGGGACAATCCCGCCACACACGCCAAAACCACTGTAGCTCATGAAAGCCAAAATCAACAGCCAAGACCACCAGAAAAGTGCCGAGACAATTAAGCTCGACGAAGTCCCAGAGAATGAATTGGATCCCGCAACGAAATTAATCAGAAAGTATAGCGGAGGAGTAGGAAAAAAAACCGTAATTTCCACTTCCCTCCATATCAGCAGGAGACAGAACGAAACAAGGCTAATAGGCACAAAAGGGACGTTTACAACTGGGATATATACCTTGTGTTGGCATGTCAGCTTTCTCATGTTAGCAGATTTTATGTAATTTTCGTCTGGATATTGAATCTAACCTCGATACTTAATAATACCCTTGCAGATTGGGCAGGGATTTTAAACATATTGTTTATTAACCGACTTCTAAAAAAGGAGGAGGTTCTCAATTCGTTCAAGGAGGAGGTTCTCAATTCAATTTTTTTATTTTTTTATGTTTGTTCGGGCATAACTCCGTCGCTAGCCAACCGTTTTGGAAAATTCTTTTTTTGTTGGAAAGGGTATTCTTTCCAAATAGTCCCATAGCCACCAAGTCGGGATCTGATGATGCAATCTTGCGAAATCGAGGGAACTCTTAAAATTTAATATGATAACGTGTTGCGATTTTGGTATTTTCTACAACAAGTGAAGCATTTGCATTCGATAAGAACCATTCTACCATCAGATCTGATGATGCAGCCAAGAGTCACGGAACTCCATAAAGAGACAATGAATCCTAGTCGTGTTTGGGCTTGTTGTAATTGTAACGGTATTCACTTTCCATGTATATCAAGCACATGTGAACCATACAAAAATAAAAACTTGAATAACGTGGATGACGGCTTTGACGTATATTTAAACAACTTAATTTTTATAAGGATTCTAGTGATAAATATGATATGAAACCAGCAGTTATTTTTTCTCTGAAGCGTACGTATTATATAAAAAAACAGTTACTTATAAAACAGGCTGTTGCCCGCGACTTGATTCGCCTGGAAATTTCAATGTGTATGTGTTAGCCTAAAAACTAGCTTATCCTATTCTCAGATCTACCAAATACACAAAACAAATCATAAAAATCAGTCAAGCTGTTTCGGAGGAACTCTGTGACACGAGCTTATTAGTAGATTAGGTCGGCACAAACGCCCTAGACCTAGATTCGTTTACGTCAATGATAGTTTGAATTAATTATTTAAACTACAAAGCTGTATAATTCTACAGAGTAAGGTCACAAGGCCAGTTTAATCTCGTCATTCAAACACCGCTATGACCCAAGTCTTTATCTCTCAGTAACAAAAGGACAGAGATAAGGGGTGGAAATTCTATTGTTTTAGAAAGGGTTCGTAGCTTATATCGCATACAGTTTGTTATGGTGGAACAAATACTGGCCAAAGCTAAAGTTTTCAGGTCCTACGTCCATGAGTGAAATACAGGGTGTAAACAACCTCATCACGAAGCCGTCAACCAAGCATTCTGTACATCAAACTAAGTTACTTTACGTAAAAATTATTGCTGGGAAACAACTTTTTTTTTTGGGGTAAAAATCATGTTTTGTGGTATGGATGGATTGAATAATGTGAGGGGTCGTGGAGGTGTTTAAATTAAAAATCTTTCAATCCAAAAATTTGTATAAAAAAAACTTGTAAAAAGTTGAAACTTTGACCCCCAATATCTCTGTAACTAGAAGATTCCCAGGTATGGTGTAGAGACTACACCAGTTTTTTGGTCTACACTGCATATATGACTAAAAAACATTGAAGCAATGAAGGGGAAAACAAATGCCTGTCGACTTAGAATGGCTTAATTAAGAGGTTATTTACACCCTTTTTATGCAGCTTTATACCTACAAAGGAACAAATAAGCAAGAGAACTAAGTTTATCGACTTAGTCCGAAACAAGTGGGCAGGCCACATTGCTCACAGAACGGATGGCCGATGGGGCCGCACGGGACCGGGCAATATGGCGACACTTGGGGGAGGCATGTGTCCAGCAGTGGACGTCTTTCGGCTGAAATGATGATCATGATGATGAAACTAGCTTTGGCCAGCTAGTATAATAAATTATAATCATAACAAAAAACAATGTTAAAAAACATAACATAAAGGTACATATTTAACGTCCATCCTGAAGAGAAAAATGATTGCTTCAAGCCCAATTAGCGTCTTATAGACTTTTCATCTTGTTGACAGATGAAACATCCTAATCAGAGAACTTTTCTTACTTTATCCTATTTAAAACGTACAAACATGAAACAAACTTATCTAAGAAGAAAAATACAGTCGTCCATTTTCAAAGAAAACGACTTCTACTTGTGTATCTTTTGTGGTTTCCTAAGAGATAAGTCAAGAACTCTGAAAGTATTTATTCAACGGAAATGTAACGTTAAAACATTCCACTTAAAGTTCAACGCTCACGTATAATCACCATGCAGAATTCCTTTTTGTCCTTCGGATGGGAAATCATCAAATAACAGGGAGTGCCAGACCCGTAATGACTGACTAAAACGCATCCATGTTCCCTTTTACCCCTTTATGTTTCAGGGTCGCGGTATCTATTTCGAACAGTCCCACAGCCCCGGCAGGCATCGGCTCTTGCGGGCCCCTTCCGGTATGCTGACATCTCTTTGAGGCGCGCGTAGAACTCGAACGCGCCGTCGACACGGCCTGTCGTCATAAGACGGACGAATGGCGAGCTACCCCATTACTCACCGTCCACCATGCGGAATACCTCAACTTGCATTGATTTTGATTTTGATTTTGATTTTGATTTTGATTTTGATTTTGATTTTGATTTTGATTTTGATTTGATTTTGATTTTGATTTTGATTTTGATTTTGATTTTGATTTTGATTTTGATTTTGATTTTGATTTTGATTTTGATTTTGATTTTGATTTTGATTTTGATTTTGATTTTGATTTTGATTTTGATTTTGATTTTGATTTTGATTTTGATTTTGATAGCACGGGGTGTAATCTTAACGTACCTGTCAATATACGTCGATTTTTTAATCGAAAGTACAATTATTATGCTATAGCTATTTTGGTTTCATCTATAGATATGAATGAGTTATGAAAGTAGTATTTTTAATTTTTTAATCACGTTACGTTTATACCGCGCGCTTGTCTTGGGCCTCCGGATTGGTATAATTCTCATTATATCCACCATGGATCTAGCCAATGGATTTTCTGAGAATGATTCGCTTTGAAACTCCATATTTCAATGTACTCTCTTAGGCAAATAATGGCGTCATCTCGGCTCGGGATCAGCTAACATGCAGCAGTCACCGAGCTAACGGTGAACTGACATCCGCGCAAGGCAACCCTCGTTTACGTTTGACCTCTGCTCTTACTCTAAGCTCGAAACTATAGGTTCGCCGTAAGCGGGTGGTCAACTTGCGGTAAGCGGGACGTCGACTTGCCGTTAGCGGGGCAGCACTGACGCCGCGCCCCGCGGCGTCAATAAAAGGCATTAAAGCTGTAAAAAAACTCTTACCGAAGCCGAATAGCACTTGTTTTCCCCGTTATTGCAATCATTATTTTGTCCTACATGATATCTGGGAACCTTCTAGTTACGGATGTATTGGAGGTTAAAGTTATAAATGTTTGACAAGTTTTTATTATGTTTATTTTTACTTTAAACACCTCTCTGAACCCCGTACTTCATCAATCCATCTCAATATTTTGAGTGCGTTATATTGTGTTAAACCACAAAACATGGTTGTTCATCCCAAAAAAGAAAAAAGTTGTTTCCCAGCAATAATTTTTGTGTAAAGTTACTTAGTTTGATGTACAAAATGCATGGTTGACGGCTTCGTGATGAGGTTGTTTACACCCTGTAGATACCGACGCTGTGGCAAACTATCGGTCGCTAAATTATCTATTATTTCGTCGGTATCTAATTACTACTCGATACTGATATCAACTTTGAACCTAGAACTTTAGCGATAAAGTTGAAAATCTATTAAAGAAAATTGACAGAGAGTCAGCATGATATGCTAGCGTCTGTACTCACGTTTGGTTGATGCTTGATTGACGTAAGCACAAGTCATTGACCTGTAGCACTGCTGGTTTTTTGCAGTACAAGTTCGTGTGCGCTGCCCTTTACGAGGATAAAAAGCCAAGGAAAACCCTGCTTACTATAAAGTAAGTAAGCTAAAGTGAATTATCTGAAGTACCTCGACCGCACTTCAGGGTCTAATCTCGACCTTAGAGTGACTGCTTCGCAAAATAAAACTTCAAAAGTTACTACTTCTAGTTTCTGGTGCCTTGGTGACGTAATAATTAACGAGTTTGGTACTTTAATCTTCTTTGAAAGAGAAGTACTCAGGTTTTATAGTTAAGGGAGGTCTAAAATGAGTAAATTTTTTGTAGACGTTTTCTGTAGAACCTTTTTGTTGCAGATATTGGATTTATTTCCTGAAATGACGTATTGATTTTTTTAAGAATTATTCAGTTAGTGGCTGTGAGCTTAAAATCTATTCCAGCTGTTATTGCAAAGGAAAGTTTCGGATATGAAAAGTTAGATGAATGGATCATCTTCAACTTGTTAGGGTATAATTTATATTATTTATAAACAACAACTCTTAATAGTAATAAAAATGTATGTACAAGTATCAAAACCGTTACAGGGCGTCAAAAAATTCGTTCACATAGCTATCAACAGGAAAAGTGTCAAGAAGGCTAGCAGCATTAAAGCGTTGAAGGGCAGGATGTTAATGATTTTTGAGTTCCCAATTTATTTAGTGAAATCTTCTTTAGGCGCGTTGAGCACTTTTTGAAGTTAACAAAATCGTGGAACTCACGTAATAGTTTTTTTTTTTAGCATGGGAAATCATCAAATGATTTCTCCAATTCTGGGCGGAGCGGGAGGGAGTGTCAGACTCTTACTGACTAAAACCCATCCATGTTCCGCCCTCGCCCTTTATGTTCCGGGGCCGCGGTATCTCTTTCGAGCAGGCCCGCAACCCCGGCAGGTTGCGGCCCTTGCGGGCCCCTCCCCTTATGCTAACATCTCTTTGAGGCGCGCGTGGAACATGAACGCGCCATCGACACGGCCTGTCGTCGTCGTTAGACGGACGGACGGCTAGCTAGCCCATAGCCAACCGTCCAACTCACGTGACCGTCACGTACGCTTTACGTAGCATTCGTAGCAGATATCGGATCGTCTACTATTTTTCACATCTATCGGCCGTTCCCAAAGACTCTTTTTAGGACATGGGTGGAATGTTTTAATTTGAACAGTATTTTTTTCACAAAGTGGTTCATGTTATGTAAATCATTAATCAATTAAATCAGCATTTATTTGCTTTGTTTTTAATACTTGGGATCTTTTATAAAAATCTATAAATAACGCTGGAAAGTAACACACAGCGCCACCCAGTGCCACACTAAGCAAAGCTTGTGTCGTGAACACTAGATAAATGGTATACTACATATACAGGGTTATTTGTAAAACACCAACAACCTCGCAGGAGTAGATTACTAACATCATAAACAACAACATTTGTTCTACAACTTTTGGGAAAACAGGCAAAAAAAAATCGACTTCTCATGCAAAACACCATCAGCTGTTCGGACATAATGTATGGAGAATTGATTTTTTTTTGTCTGAAAAGTCGTAGAACAAATGTTGTTGTTTAAGATGTCAGTAATCTATTCCTGCGAGGTTGTTGGTGTTTTACAAATAACCCTGTATAAGTATAGTTAATACATGCTTATTATACATAGGTATAAACATTCATGACTCGGAAATAAATGTCTATGTTCATCACACAAACATTTGCTCATACCGGGATTTGAACCCAGGACCCTAAGAACGTAAGGCAGCCTCACGCCATTCAGGTACATTACAAAGCTCAGCATAATTTTCACGGCACGGTTGGCGTAGTAGCTGAGCGATCGGGGGCTGCGCTGCGTGTTGCTGATTCGATACCCGCACGGGACAACTATTTTCCGAGTCTGGAACATTTTGCCTAAAACAAAACTGGTTTGTATTGATACCAGCTATCGATTAATTTATGAGTGGCTATATTTTATGTATGAGAGTTTAAGATCCATACTCACAAAAAAGACGACGGTCTGATTTTCTAAAAACAACTGTTTAAAACACATTTTTTGTACAGGAACATGTCCCTTAAACAGCTGTTTTTTTAGATAATCAGACCGTTATATTTTCGGTGAACATAGACCTAAACGTTTGTAACAATATACCGGTATCCACGAAATAGGAGATATTTCTAGTGCAACATTTTTCATTCCTGCTCCGCTCCTAATGATTGTAGCGTGATGTTTTATAGCTTAAAGCCTTCCTCGATAAATGGACTATCCAACACAAAAATAATTTTTCAATTCGAGCCGGTAGTTCCTGAGATTAGCGCGTTCAAACAAACAAACAAACTCTTCTCCTTTATAATATTAGTATAGATATAACGGGCTGGTGACCACAAATCCACGTCAAAGCATGTGATTTGCGTATGTGCTATAAATACACCACGCGGGCCCGGTGTGGATTTGTAGATGTCACGTGTCCTAGAACCAAAACATTTATTGAGAGCAGTGGTGATGAAATAAATTAGACAAAGTAATGCGCCTGCCTGGGTTCGAACCCAAGACTCATCAGATCAGGCCCCTTATTCACAACCATTCGACTCGCTTCCGATTCGGAAAGTCGTATGTCTATCTCGATCGTTTTCGTAATGCCACAAGAAGACAGATATACGACTTTCCGAATCGGAAGCGAGTCGAATGGTTGTGAAGAAGGGGCCAGATCGTGGTTTTGGAAATGACGAAAAATTAGACGTCAAATAACTGAAAAGTTCAATACCCTCATGTCACCCTTAGTCACATACCTACCTGAAGAAAGATTTTATCAAAAAACAATGTTTTCATGTAATCGCTTTTAGACAAATGGTGTATTCTGATACTCATCAAGTTTGGTAACTTTCCACAAATTAAACTACAAAGCACGAGTACTTTGAAAACATCGTGTGTAAACCTGACCATGCCTTTTTTTTTTGGGATGGGAAATCATCAAATGATTTCTCCCACTCTGGGCGGAGCGGGAGGGAGTGTCAGACTTGTACTGACTAACTATTTGAATAGGCCCGCAACCCGGGCAGGCTTCGGTCCTTGCGGGCCCCTCCCCTTATGCTGACATCTCTTTGAGACGCGCGTGGAGCACTTACGCGCCGTCGACACGTCCGTCCTGTCGTCGTTAGACGGACGGACGGCTAGCTAGCCCATAGCCAGCCGTCCACTGGCAAAACCAGACCATGCCTGAGAAACACATATTTCTCAACCTGCAATGTAAAGCCAAGTCAGAGGCCAATGGGAGGCATAAAAACTCTGGCACCAGGTTAGGTGCTGATCACAAGAAAAAGAACTAGCAGCACGCCCCAGCTTCGCACGGCTGCACGGGTAGCAGAGTGAAGCTCCCAATCAGCATGATTTCTTCCGTCAACTTGCTTTCCAAGGCCAAACCAACATACCGACGACCCGATTGGCGTAGTGGTAGTGACGCTGCCTTACGTTCTTAGGGTCCTGGGTTCGAATCCCGGTAGGAGCAAATGTTTGTGTGATGAGCACGGACATTTGTTTCCGAGTCATGGATGTTTATATGTATAACTAGCTTCTGCCAGCGGCTTCGCCCGCGTGATGTTTGGTTATTGTCCCATGGGATCTTACTATAGGGGATAAAAAGTATCCTATGTTTTAATCCAGGTTGTAAACTATCTGTATGCAAAATTTCATCCAAATCCGTTCAGTAGTTTTTTCGTGAAAGAGTAACAAACGTACATCCATCCTCACAAACTTTCGCATTTATAATATTAGTAGGATTAGTAGGATTCTACTAATCCTACTAATATTATAAATGCGAAAGTTAAAAAACAATGTGCGATGTGTAAACAATGTTTTAAACAGTGAAAGGAAATGTTGGGAAAACGGGAGAAGTTACTTGGTTTTTTTAGCTTCCGTCGCGTGTGTAGCCTTAATGGTTAAAGCTACATAGAAATCATGTATAACGGAAATATTCCACATAAAATTATATAAAAAATATCCCAAGACAGCATATGTCTATCTCTTATAGTTGACTCACAATAACACGTGTAACTCCCGATAGCTTAGCTATCCTACTATCCTACTAATCCTACTGATTAGTAGGATTAGTAGGTTACTAATCCTACTGATTAGTAGGATTAGTAGGATAGCTAAGCTATCGGGAGTTACACGTGTTATTGTGAGTCAACTATAAGAGATAGACATATGCTGTCTTGTTTTCTGCAAAAATAAATGATTTGATTTGATTTTGATTTGATATTTTTTATATAATTTTATGTGGAATATTTCCGTTATACATGATTTCTATGTAGCTTTAACCATTAAGGCTACACACGCGACGGAAGCTAAAAAAACCAAGTAACTTCTCCCGTTTTCCCAACATTTCCTTTCACTGCTCTGCTCCTATTAATGGTAGCGTGATGAAAAGTATACTATTACCTGCTCAGGAGTATGTAGAATAATTGTACCAAGTTTCGTTAAAATCCGTCGAGTAGTTTTTTTTCTATAAATAACATACAGACAGACAGACAGACAGACAGACAAAAATTTTACTGATTGCATTTTTGGCATCAGTATCGATCACTAATCACCCCCCGATAGTTATTTTGTAAATATATTTCATGTACAGAATTGACCTCTCTACAGATTTATTATAAGTATAGATAAGTATGTATTTACAAACGAAAAAGTATATATTATGTAGTATATCAAGTATCTAGTGTCCACGACACAAGCTTTGCTTAGTGTGGCACTAGGTGGCACTGTGTGTTAATGTCCAGCGATATTTATTTATAACCCCATGGAGTCCTCTAAGGATTAATCATGAGGTTTAACTATTAGCACACCCACATTTTGCCAGTTTTGTTTAAGTTCCACGTCATAAGGGGCGAGCTTATTGCCATCTACCGGGCATAATTCCAGATTCCGTAGAAAAAGTCCAAAAAAAATTCAATGATACCTTGCCTGCCCTAGAAATTGATCACAGGACCTCATGCTCACCAGTCGTGTTCGAGATAGATCAACGTGACAATCAATAACCGAATTAAAATATGTTGATAGCAGGAAGTAACCAACGGGGCAGTTAGTTATAACAATTACAAAACCTCATCAATCAAAATCTGACAACCAGTCTTCCAAGTTGTATCGTATTACCTAGTACTAACTGCATGGACTGTGGGGGTCAGATAGGCAGTCGCTCTATGTAAAATACTGATATACAGTTACATCTGTTTGGACTGGAAGCCGACCCCAACATAGTTTAGAAAAGGCTAGGCAGATGATGATGATGATAGGGGTATCTCTATCTATCTACCATGGGGTTTAGCTTTCCGCACTTAGTCCTTGAGGTGGACAATTGTGCGTGAGCCATGGTGGCCGGTTACTCTAACCAGCCCACCTCCCTCCAGAAGCAGATCAAACTTCCCGGTCTCCTCAGGACATCCGCAAGTGATCTTGGCATTCCCAGGATCCGCTCGCGAATTTTGGTTACGCCTGTGCACTCAAGGAGCGCATGCGCCACCGTCTCCTCCGCCTCCATGCACGCTCTGCACAGGGGACTGCCTGTGATTCCTAGGGTGTGGAAGGGTTTATTCAGTGAGCAGTGTCCAGTGATGTTCCCTGCCACTAGACGCAGGCTATCTCTGTCCAGGCGCAAAAGACGCCTGGTCAGCTTTGTATCCAGCGATGGTACAGCTTCCTTGGATTGCCTACAAACTGGTGTCGAGGTCCACCATTTCTCCGCTTGTATTCGGGTGTGATCCTTTAACCAGTTTCTTAGCTGCTTGAAGGGAATGGGCACAATGGGTTCGGGTCCGTAGAATTTTGTGCTGGATCCTCTTCTGGCAAGTTCGTCAGCCGCATCGTTGCCGAATGATCCACTGTGACCTCTAATCCATTGCAGCGTTACCGTGTTGTGATTCAGCACCGTGATTCGTTCTACGGCCTTGTGGCTTTCTAGTGTTAGTCTCGACGTGATCTGGTTACTCATTAGGGATTGAAGGATAGAGGCACTAGGTATCGGAGAGTATTCGAATGTTGGTATCCGTAACCTCCTTGGCCTCAGTAGCGTGTGCTGCTTGGATAATACCTTAAGTCTACACGCTCTGCTTGGTAAACAGAGTTGAACATTCCAAGAGATTTGGATATATTAATGTTTAAGTCGTCGGAGAACACCCCGACGCCTGTCCCATCGTTGGTTTTTGATCCATCAGTGCAGATACTTAGCTTTTTTGTGCCTGAGTAGTCACACAATTTCTCTATGAGCTCTATTTTGTAGTGCTGATGGACGCTACCGAAAGCGCCAAACTAATAGCTCAGTTCTGGGCGGATACAATTTGATTTGATCAACGACACTCTAAGAACAAGAACGTATTAAAGGAGTGCCATTTCTTTACGTAGGAAGGTACTTAATCTTTTCTTTGTTACTGATGTCTGCTTTCTCAAATCGTTCATAACATAAGATTAAGACAAGGATTCCGGATATTAAATTAATTACACCTACATAAGCAACATGAAAACAAAAAAATACTTACATGCATTTTAGCTTATCTTATCATGATATTTAATTAATCGATGTTAATCGCATCAATAACAGTGGTTATAGCTCCTAATCCCAATGAAACACTGTCATTAGCATAGAAGATGTTACCGAAATCAGCCTTGTTTTTGTTCCTGTTGATTGTTCTCCAGGTAAAATTACCACCGACATTATCATCATCATCATTTCATCACATCCGAGTTCGAATTCCGGTAAGAGCAATTGTTTGTGTGATGAGCATGGACATTTTTTTTCCGAGTCATGGATGTTTATAAGTATGTATGTATTTACAAAAAAAAAGTATCTATGCAGTATATCAGCTATCTGGTGTCCACGACACAAGTTTCGTTGCTCAGTGTGGCACTAGATGGCGCTGTGTTTAATGTCCAGCGCTATTTATTTATTATTTCAACCGAAAGACGTCTACTGCTGGAAAAAGGTTTCCCCTAAGTGCCGCCACATTGACCGGTCCCGTAACTGAGCATTAAGGGTGTAAAAGATCCATTAAAAAGGGTACTTGTTTTCCCTGTCAGTCATTGTGATTATATTTTTCTAGATACGGAGATATTGGGGGTCCAATTTTTTGAAAAGTTTTATTTTAATATACAAGTTTTGAATGTAAATCAATCTTTCCATAAGCACAATTTTTGAGTGGTCATTGAGTTCAAAAAAAGTTTATCAGCGATAATTTTTGCGTACAGTAACTGTACGGAATGTTTAGGTTTGAATGACCGTTTACACCCTAAACTCACTACACACAACGCATTCCTTTCGTGCTATGCTTTCCTAGTCTGCGCAAGTCGCAACCAGTTTTTAACCGTGATCTTCATTATGGCATCCACCTATCTCTTCGTAAATATGTCTCTTTGTTCTCGTGACTCAGTTTTGACATTTATACATTTTATGACATTGTTGCACATGACATTTTGTATTATTATCTTTTTATTTTGTTTTATATGTACTTGATTTGAATTTTGACGTAATAAAGTGACCCTTAGTTTTGACATTCTTTGTTTTTATTTTTTTATTAATGATATCATGTTTTTTTTATTTTTTTGTCAAAATTAATTAATGCTTTTTGCATTCAAGTAGTATAATTTAAAAGGTTTTTCAATTTTTAATGTCAATGAACTCTATAAATATTTGTACGCCTTCGGGCATAACATAGCGCGCTTGCAATCTTTTAAAACAACTATTTATTGTACCTATGTTAACAAATGATTAAATGACTTATGACTTAAACAGTCTTCCGGCAACCATTTAGTGAGGGTTCTACATCTACTGCAAATCACCACATGCTTTGTATCCTGCCCACCTCTAGGTTTAGGTACCGAACCCCTGGAAAACCTAGAAAGCCCCCCCCCCCCCCTTTTTATTTGTTTTTTATATGCATAGCCTCGCTAATTTCTCAATGCTGGGCAAAGGCCTCCCCTTTTTTCTTTATAACCGTGTGCGATATCTGGCCATATTCGATCCTAAACAAGATCAGATCATCAGACCACTTCGGTCTACCTCATCGGAGATTTTATCACTTTTTATAAATACATTTATAAATTAAAGATTTTCTTATCAGGGCAGAATTAACGATGGTTTCTCCAATTAACTCTGTCCTGATCCAATGTGGAACACTGCCACCGTGGATCTGCTTTGAAGTCTTATGATTTTTTCGAAATTTCACGTTCTATTTGCCTATAACTCATCCTTTATACTTTCATAGACTCGATTTATTTACGTCTTTTGGCTGGCTATTGAAGCCAATTTTAAACTATGCATGTAAATTGATTTCTGTCCAGGTATCCGCTTTATACAGAAGTGAGGTTCATAACCGACAGGCTCTTGAACATATCGCCAACATCAACCATGGTGAGTTAAAAAACCTTATTCTTTAGCGTACATCATCATCATTATCATTCTCCTTCGTCCTTATCTCATTTTATTTGTGGTCAGGGAAGCGTATCTTCTTCTTGCATACTTCTCTATCATTCATCTCATCAGATACCTTATTTCTAGCTACGAGTATATCATTCTTTATACAGTCCATTCAGTGTAAAACGCAGCAATGAATGAAATAATATTCAAAAAGGAACCTTCTTTTTTACGTAGAATCCGAGGCGGTACCAGTATCGTCGTCAGCGTCGCGAATAGTATCTGGGTGGGAGGCACAGCCGGGCCAACACCCTCACCATGCACACCTTCGTTTGATAAATCGAGCTGGTAATATGCGCCAGTGTGGAGGGTCCGTCGTGGCTAGGGAGTGGATTCTTACTGCCGCGCATTGTACTGCCCTGTAAGTACAAAGGAAGAGACTTTACCTTATAATAATTATTGGGTCAGGACCCGCGCTTCACCTAGTTAAAATATGAGACTTAGGGTCCCGTGCTCAACTGATGATGTTATTGTAAAGTGACGCAATACATTGTTTACCTATGTGATACAAAATAATAAGAAATAGTAAGAAAAACAAAATAATAAGAAATAACAATTATTATTCAATAGGAGTCAATTTTTCGTATTTTAATAATTCTGAGTAGGTTAGGAAAACTAGAAACTATGATTAAAGACCAACTTGAACTCATGTCATCCTAATACTTTTTGGGGCTACATCGTTTTTCAGCAATGGGTTTTAATTGGAAAAAATGCGTTAAATTAAATTCTATATAAGTTCATAATATTATTCAATATTTTTCCTAATTACGTAATTGGCTATTATACTTGATCCTCTGTTGAAGCACGAGTTTCTTGGTGGATCGAATGCGGAACGAAGTGATCCGGAAGACAACGAAAGTTGTCGACATAACCTATAGAATTAGCAAGTCTAAGTGGCAATAGGCAGAGGCGCCATATTAGCCATAGAATCGATCACCGTTGAAGTTGCTATGTTCTTAAGTGGAGAGCGTGAGGTAGGGTCGCCCTCAGGATAGGTGGAGCGACAATGTCCGCAGAGTGGCTAATGGCAACTGTAGTAACCACGAATTGAACGTGCGACTGGAGAGGCCTACGTCCAGCTGTGGACAGCTGTACCCCGATGATGATTGTGTAGTAATAGTTCTTTATTTCTCCAACAGCCGCGTTTCAGTGGTAGTTCGCGCAGGCGAGGCGTAGTGAATCTCACAAATCCAGAGTATCTCTTCGAAACCACTGAATGGTACATCCATCCCAGATTCAACGAGCAATTAACACGTACGCAGCAAAACGACATCTCACTTGTAAAGCTGCAGCGCCCTGTCGTTTATAGCAGTAAGTATTTTCTTCTACAAATCATAAATGTTTTCCGTGTCAACACCGAATAATCCTTAAACTAGAGTTAAATGGGTTTGGTTTAGTCAGAACAGTCACAATCCAAGCTACCGCAGGGCCGATCTTACCACGGTTTATGTTAAATAAACACAGATAAGTAGATCTAAAAGCGAAAACAATTACAGAACGTCAATATAGTTGCCCGCATCGCTGTCTACAAGTACAATTAGCTCAGGAGAGTAGAAACAGCGTTGGATGGCAATGCTAGTTGTTCGGCCAAAAAAATAAAGACCTGGTCATCGCCGAGCGGTTGGTTTGGTCAACCAACCACTTAGCGATATCCCAAAATACTACCCCCAGAGCCATCTACCAATTATTTTATTTGCACCGTCCGCCAGTGCTAAAACCTCAATGGTTTTAGGCGTTTAGCAGTGGCAAGAGCGTGACGTATAATATCACTAATATTAGCGTGCGGCAATATCAAACCTACACTCTTACAGGAAAAGCGACGGTGTCCAAGGCATTTGACTACTAAATTACTGTGGGTTAGTTCTTATTTGAATTCTATTCATGCTAATTCTGCCGTGTCTTCATCACTCAGAGATGTTGAAGGCGATTCGGATACAATCGAGGGCTGACGCGTATCGCAACTACGACGGCGTTCTCCTCTACGCTAGTGGACATGGCAGGACCGCCACCTCAGGTACCACAAACTTATAAATTATAAGGTCATTTGGGTTCTTCTGGTTATGTATTGGCATTGTTTTTTTCCTAAAAACTGCATCAATACGCTTATCAGCAGTCACTACTAAAAAAAGATTTATATCTTATCTTGTGTGATCTTTTAATAACTTGTATCTTTAATCAAAGCGACACAAATCTGATAAGTAGTAAGTGATGGTCATCTAGTTTTAAAACTAAATAATAAATTAAAACCCAGACAGATCTCGCCGATAAGCCTTATGTGAAGTCCTTAAATTTTGTGTTTCTTGTACGCAAAGAATGTTGCAGTGAGTGTGTCCTACGTGTCCCGTTGTTTGTTAACTACAGGAACTGATGGACGCACCTGGACGCGTCAAACTAGTGGCTCAGTTCTGGGGCGATACAATTTAGTTTGCTATCAACACACTAAGTAGAAGATTAAAACCTTACTATGTTCAACATCATCTTCATATCAGAAATCACCCACTGTGTATTATAGGCCTCATTTTTTTCTGCCACATTTCCTTGTTTTGTGCATCCCGAATGGCGCAGCGGTAGTGTGGCTGCCTTACGTTCTTAGGGTCCCGGGTTCGAATCCCGGTAGGAGCAAATGTTTGTGTGATGAGCATGGGCATTTGTTTCCGAGTCATGGATGTTTATATGTATATTAAGTATGTATTTACAAACAAAAAGTATATATATGTAGTTTATCAACTGTCTGGTGACCACGACACAAGCCCTGCTTAGTGTGGCACTAGATGGCGCTGTGTTTAATGTCCAGCGATATTTATTTATTTATTTATTCTATGTTTCGTTTGTTATGAACCGTTATAATTAGTATTTCTCTCAATGTTTAGGTTCCGTAGTCGAAGTCCTGAGATGGGTGTACCTCAGAGGTGTCTCCAACTGGTCGTGCACTTGGTCGTACTTAGGCAACCCGTTCGCTATCGCGGACACCGTCGTCTGCGCACGATTCTTCAACGTCACCTCACAGTCGACTTGTTATGTAAGGTTTACTGGTTTAAAGCATAGATACTATTTAGGCAGGCTACGCCTCTTTACAAATTCTTGATATATTTATATAGCTTTCCTACATTTGATACAGCTATACAGGATCTTCTTCTTCTTCTTCTTTCTCTTTCTTACCACTTTTTTACTGAAATGCGTTGGGCTGAGGCACTAGCCTTTAGTTGTCTTATTCAAATTGTTTAGAATTTAATCATGGTTACTCTTAGGAAAAGGCAACCTAGATTCTGAAAGTTTCTCCAACGACAGCCATCGATAGATCATTTGTGTAATCAGTAATGAAATATTTTATTTTATACATTTAGTTTGGTTTATTGATTCGATTTTGATACCAGGATGACAACGGTGGTCCACTCGTTCATGTGCCACTTGACGGCGTTCCAACCCTCATTGGCATCAGTTCCTTCTTCAGAGGCAGCGGGTGCCAAGGCGGCTATCCTACTGGTAATTTGTGTTACTTTCATAATAATGAAATTACTTACGATTCCTGTGACTGACAATATCTTTATTTAACTGTGTTCCCTCGAACCAGGTTTCACTCGTCCGGGACCTTATTTAACATGGTTTCAACAAGTTACTGGGATTGATTTTGAAAATCTACAAGAAGAAGAAGAAACCACTACTACCACAACCACTACGGAACCTTCAACCACCACCACCACAACGGAACCTTCCACCACCACAACAACTACAGAACGTTCCACCACCACAACCACTACGGAACCATCCACCACTACAACCACTACCGAACCTTCCACTACCACAACCACCTCAGAACCTTCCACCACCACAACCACTACGCAACCTTCCACCACTACTACCACTACCGAACCTTCCACCACTACTACCACTACTGAACCTTCAACCACCACAACCACTACGGAACCTTCAACCACCACAACCACTACTGAACCTTCTACCACAACAACCACTACTGAACCTTCCACCACCACAACCACTACTGAACCTTCTACCACAACAACCACTACTGAACCTTCCACCACCACAACCACTACTGAACCTTCTACCACAACAACCACTACTGAACCTTCCACCACCACAACCACTACTGAAACTTCCACCACAACAACCATTACTGAACCTTCCACCACCACAACCACTACTGAACCTTCTACCACCACAACCACTACTGAACCTTCAACCACCACAACCACTACTGAACCTTCCACCACCACAACCACTACTGAACCTTCCACCACCACAACCACTACTGAACCTTCCACCACAACAACCATTACTGAACCTTCCACCACCACAACCACTACTGAACCTTCAAGCACCACAACCACTACTGAACCTTCCACCACCACAACCACTACTGAACCTTCAACCACCACAACCACTACTGAACCTTCCACCACCACAACCACTACTGAACCTTCCACCACCACAACCACTACTGAACCTTCCACCACAACAACCATTACTGAACCTTCCACCACCACAACCACTACTGAACCTTCAACCACCACAACCACTACTGAACCTTCAACCACCACAACCACAACTGAATCTTCCACCACAACAACCACTACTGAACTTTCCACCACCACAACCACTACTGAACCTTCAACCACCACAACCACTACTGAACCTTCCACTACCACCACCACTACTGAACCTTCCACCACCACAACCACTACTGAACCTTCCACCACCACAACCACTACTGAACCTTCCACCACCACAACCACTACTGAACCTTCAACCACCACAACCACTACTGAACCTTCCACTACCACAACCACTACTGAACCTTCATCCACCACAACCACTACTGAACCTTCCACCACCACAACCACTACTGAACCTTCCACCACCACAACCACTACTGAACCACCCACCACCACAACCACTACTGAACCACCCACCACCACAACCACTACTGAATCTTCATCCACCACAACCACTACTGAACCTTCCACCACCACAACCACTACTGAACCACCCACCACCACAACCACTACTGAACCTTCATCCACCACAACCACTACTGAACCTTCCACCACCACAACCACTACTGAACTTTCAACCACCACAACCACTACGGAACCTTCCACCACCACAACCACTACTGAACCTTCCAACACCACAACCACTACTGAACCTTCCACCACTACGGAACCTTCTACCACAACCGAACCCCCATATACCAGTACCCCAACCCCCACTACAAACACCACTGAAACAGGAGACCAAGAAGATGATGACAGTGTTAACAGTACCACAGCTATCCCCGATTACACTGCGACAACGGAACCAGGTGATTCAACTCCTGGGGAAGACTCGGACAACTCAGAATCTGATGAAAATGACCAAATAGGGCAACTTCTGAAGCGTCTTCAAGTGTTTGTCAAAGTTAAGGTCAACTTAAACAAGTACAAGATAAAACAATAAGAAAAGAAGGAAAATGAGCTTTGCAACGCATTACTTAAGTACCTAATCACCGTGTCACATTTATTTGATAGTGACTCGAAAATAAACGTTTAATAACATTTAATTAAAAATATCAAGAAACCATCACATCTCTTTGTGCAATTTATTTCATCACCACTGCTCTCAAAAACGGTGAAGGAACACATCGTGAGGAAACCGGCATGTCCTAGAAATAAATAACTCGAAAACATGTGACATCTACCAATCCTCACTGGGCCCGCGTGGTAGAACCCATTCCCTCTCATAGAGAGGACGCATGTGTCCCAGCAGTGGGAACATTAATGAGCTGATGATGATGATCAAGCAATCCGACTACAAATTGAATTGTGTACCTTTGTATATTTATTTGAATCCCCTTCTAATTTCCATCGTTTTGGAACCCTATGATAGGTTTGGTAAATATCGCTGGACATTAACACACAGCGCCATCTAGTGCCACACTAAGCAAGGCTTGTGTCGTGGACACCAGATAGTTGATATACTACATATATACTTTTTTGTTTGTACATACTTATTATACACTAGCTGACCCACGCAACTTCGTCTGCCTGACATATGAGAGAAAATCGAAAGGAAAAAAAAAAACCCGTTTTTGCAACATTTTTCATTCCTGCTCCGCTCCTAATGGTCGAAGCGTGATGTTATATAGCCTATAGCCTTTCTCAAGAAATGTACTATCCAACACAAAAAAAAATGTTTCAATTCGACTCGGTAGTTCCTGAGATTAGCGCGTTCAACCAAACAAAGAAACAAACTCTTCTGTTTTATAATATTATAGTATAGATACAAGCATCCATGACAAACAAAAAAAACAAACAAATGTCCATGCTCATCACGCAAACATTAGTTCCTACCAGGATTCGAACCCAGGACCCTTTGAACGCAAGGCAGCTTCACTACCACTACGTCATTTGAGTCGTCATATCCAATATCTCCGTAACTAGAAAGGTCCCAGGTATGGTGTAGATAAAAAAAAAACGCAATCGGGGTGAGCAAGTGGATTCGTTAAGAGACTTTTTACACACTTTATATTAGAAAACTGCCAACAGTCGGCCACTTATAGCCCACCACACAATACACAATGGTAGTATTAAATACCCCCCCCCCCCCCCCATTATACCCCCCTTATAATACTTCTAAACTGGTGACACTGAAATTGGATGTAAGCGCAGCCATCAAGCAACGCGCCATCATCAACATCACTTGCCTAGCTTTCTTACTAGCGAGGCACACAACCAGTTAGCTTCAAAGGGTTATACCTGATCACAAGCATGCAGCGGAACTAATTCCTGGTTAGCAGAGCACTCTGTAACCGGGTAAGAGCTTGGAATCCTTTCCTGGTTGATGCCAGCAGGCAGACTCATCACGATGCTGTTCCACGTTCGATACCTTGGGGCAAACGCAGTGCTGGCCCTGACCCAGTGACCTTTTCAAAAATATGTTTTGAACAATAAATACACAAGGAAACAAAACGAAAATGATGAACAATAAATTTTAACCATCATTTTACCGTAAAATTGTAAAACCTGTTAGATAGTAATCTATCTAACGAGATTGTAAATTCTCGAAAGATTTTCAACCGAACATATTGCTTACAATTTAACGCATTATATCGTTGGACATTAACACACAGCGCCACCTAGTACCACACTAAGCAAAGCTTGTGTCGTGGACACTAGATAGTTGATATACTATAGTTTTTTGTTTGTAAATACATACTTAATATGCATATAAACATCCATGACTCGGAAACAAATGTCCGTGCTCATCACACAAACATTTGCTCCTACCGGGATTCGAACCCAGGACCCTAAGAACGTAAGGCAGCGTCACTACCACTACGCCAATCGGGTCGTCATTACTTTTCGGTAGTTTATAAACTATCGAAGTAAAACCGTTAAATTCCACCATCGCCACGACGACGAGGAAGAGGACGGCCACCAGTGGGCTTGGAACTTTCCGGCTGATTCTATAAAATTTAAACAACAACTCGCTTCTCACATCGCTATTCACTCTCACTTCGTATTAGGTGCAAAATGACCTTGACTTTTCATTCTGTCAGCATCACCTAGTCACGGGAAGTGACGGGGGAATTACTTTTATAGAATGCCACTTCTTACGTCATCTCATACTTTATTTATCTGTCAAAAAAACCCTGTCAATTTAGACACGCTCGCAATGGTGGTGCTAATGGAAAGTTGAATTATAAACCGAGTTTTTAGAATTAGAACGCCAATCAAAAAACTCACAGCGGATTCAGATTCGAAGTTTATGATAAGGTCTTAGAGAATCACACAGATTGAGGCCAACAGACCCCGAATAGTGTCCCCATTGCCGTTAGAAATGTATGAACTGTCAACATCACACGCAGACAGTTCGGATTCACTGTATACAAGGTGGCAACAGATTCCGACTCATTGGACCCTTCCCTGGGCCAGAAATTCGTTTCAATGTCGGCCCTGGTCTCCGGGGGGCGTGATGTCGCGAATCAGTGAAAAAGTACTACAGTACCATTTATGCCGCAACGCAACATCGAGAAAAGTGGAAGGAATGGGGGACCGACTTTGCCAAGGAGTGGGGCAGTTCAGGCTAACAAAAAAAAATTTTAAATTAATATTTAATTAGATGTTAAAACAATAATGCGTGAATGAAAAACAATGAATTGATAGTGGTTATTTAAGTTTGATGTTTTTCCTGGTTGTCAGATTATCATATTTCTGGTATACATGTAATCGTTCGTTAAAAAAAAAAATGTCGGTTTATAAGATAGTGAGACTAATCAGTAACTAATTAACCGAAAGTGACTCTGGGTCATAATGACCCACTACGTTAGAATCTGCACTACAGGAACTACAGTAAGATTCATTTAAAACTTAATTTAGAAAACCAAGATTTTATTACTTTGTGGACACTTCCTCCTATTCCGTAGGCTTCTTCGTGTCGGTAGCATTGTTAACTGTGTCGGCCCAGAATTCAGCCACGAGATAGGCGTCTCCAGTAGCGTCAGTACCTGTTATGGACACATTTGTCTTGTTGAATACTTGGCGGACAGTATGGGGGCAACAAACACTGCATTACAATGTGTGGCAGGCTACAGATTTCGTCTCGGTCAGTGGGTCTTTTTTAAGTAACCAATGACGCAGTAAGTTTTGCCGTAGACATCGAAAATATTTCTGACTTAAGGCGCTTAGACGAGCTAAATTAGCAGCTCTAGTTGTGGTGGTTCAAACTTCGTTTGAAATTCTGTTCGAATAAAGTTCTAATCAGCTTGCACTACAAAGTGGTTGTTACGTCAGCCACTTCGGTCCAAATAGCGCGAAATTAGTGGTTTCGATCGATTTACAAAAAAACTATTGATTGGATTAAAAAAACTAAAACAGTATCATGCTAATACATTGCTTGAAGAATGATTTGCCAAAAAAACAGAATGATGCATGCATATTAGTATGTTTTTTATTGTTTGAAAAATATTTCGTGATAAGATAAGTTCGTGATTTATTTTTATCGAGCCAAATTAATTGTATTATGTTTTCAGAACAGTATCATGCTAGCATATATCCTGAAGAATGTCATATATTGTTCTGGTCTTGTTTATAGCAGTGAATCATTTATACTTTTAGTTATTACTAGCTTCTGCCAGCGGCTTCGCCCGCGTGAAGTTTGATTATTGTCCCATGGGATGTTACTACCGGAATAAAATGTATCCTATGTTTTATGTGGGTCATAGCGTGATGATATAAACGTAAGAGTAAACAAATATAATAATAACAAATCTCCGAACTGCTAAGCTATCGGGAGTTACACGTGTTATTGTGAGTCAACTATAAAAGATAGACATATGCTGTCTTGGGATATTTTTTATATAATTTTATGTGGAATATTTCCGTTATACATGATTTCTATGTAGCTTTAACCATTAAGGCTGCACACGCGACGGAAGCTAAAAAAACCAAGTAACTTCTCCCGTTTTCCCAACATTTCCTTTCACTGCTCTGCTCCTATTAATGGTAGCGTGATGAAAAGTATACTATTACCTGCTCAGGAGTATGTAGAATAATTGTACCAAGTTTCGTTAAAATCCGTCGAGTAGTTTTTTTTTCTATAAATAACATACAGACAGACAGACAGACAGACAGACAGAAAGACAGACAGACAGACAGACAAAAATTTTACTGATTGCATTTTTGGCATCAGTATCGATCACTAATCACCCCCCGATAGTTATTTTGTAAATATATTTCATGTACAGAATTGACCTCTCAACAGATTTATTATAAGTATAGATAAAACTCGCGTTTAGCTCATGTAATCGCCTTAATAGTAGCAGTCGCGCTTGCAACGATCCTCGACCAACAAGACAGTCTTTATACAAACATTCAAGCCCGAAAATTTAAAATAAGGGTCACTTAGACCAACGTCCTCATTGACATTACTTTCAACACATCTTATCGCCCGGTTAACGAATGTTTTGAATAGTTAATTTTATCGTGACAAGGTTTTGATTTTAATCTAAATATTAAGCGCCATATTATGTTATAAATAAGAAACCTACAATTTCAGAGCAGCAGTGATTCGCGTACAAGATGTTTACCAAATCGGGCTTGTTTTTATTCTTGCTGACTGCGCTCCAGGTAAGATTATCACTATAGCAAAGTTATTTGGCCATGATTAAATCAAAATACAGCTTCTGTTGCCCCACTGCAGGGTGAAGTCCATTTTTCGCGACATCAAAACACGGGTCGAATTAAACATAGAATATTAATTCAACCAATCATCCTTATCATCATTTCAGCCGAAAGACGTCCACAGCTGGACATAGGCCTCCCCCAAGTGTCGCCACATTAACCTATGACCAGTCCCGTGCGTCTAGCATCCAGCGGGTCTCCACAACCTTCACCAGGTCATCAGTTCCTTTAAGTGGTAGACCCTCCAACGTAACGCCTTTCGACCCACGTCTGAGTAATATTGATGGAATTGCGCATTATTCGTTTAAATTAGTGTTAACACTTATGGCAAATACGAGTGAATGCATACTTTTATTTTTGTACACGTATTTCTCAGACTCAGGATTATCCTTCCCCGGATTTGCTTCAAACAAAGGTCACCGCTAAGAGTTAAAAGAATTTGCCCAACATGGTACCTTAGTTAAAGGCTCTCAATACTTTATGTGATTAAGGTCTATTTTCCAGGTACACGCGCGGTACAAAGCCGTCGAGTCAACCATCGTCGAAAATGAAATAAACCCCGGTAAGAAATAAAGTTTAAAATAACGATAAGTAGGTACTAATAAAAATATAGAATTAACAAATACCACTATGATATATTATTTATTTAGAATATCCAGCAGAAATGCCACGGATAGGATCCGGATGGGAGGCGGAACCTGGCCAGTTCCCTTACCATGTAGCCCTGCGCACAGTGAACCCTCAAGGTAGTTTGTGGCGCTGTGGAGGAGCTATCTTGTCAAATGAATGGGTAGTCACTGCTGGACAATGCACTAGAACGTAAGTAAAAGACTTAAAGACTGTGATCTTTTGAGATCTCTAACATACAAAGAAACAGAAAACATTCTAATCATAAGGTAATGCTCGATTGTAAACCCATACACACATACAAAGAAACATAATCACACACGCACGCACATACCATTACATGCACTCAGATGGCGAAAACTGCTAATGCTGCTAAGTCAAACGGACAGGGGAACAGGGGAAGTCACCTTGAAGTTGAACTCAGTCAATTGTTTTTCTACACTGGTGACAGAAATTCCGCCATTGGTAGCGTGGGCAAATGTATGTATGTATATAATGTAAACAAAAGGATTGTCAACAACATCACTAGGTATAATAAACAGGACTTCACCTAGAGTAGCATACGCAATCCTAAGTATTCAAAAACGATATTCTATAAAAATCGTTCAGGTCTAAGCACCCACATCATCATTAAAACATACAGAAGTAGATATAAAACCTTTAACGAGGACATAGACAAAGACCAAGCAACAGCTGAAAGGGAAAAAGCAATTCAGTGTAATCATGGGAGACTTCAAGACTGTTGACTGATGTTTTGAGATAAAGTAAATCACATCATCATTCTCTTACTCTTATCCCAAATCGTTTGGGGCCACGCAGCATGTCTTCTTCCATATTACTCTATTACTCGTCATCTCATCAAACACCTCCTTTCTTACCATATTATTATTTATACAGACCATCCATGGTTTTTCCTCTACTCTTATGCCTATCCACATTCATACTCATAACTTACCTCACGACATTCTCTTCATTCAGACTCGTTATATTAATTTCACCTTTATTTTTCCTCCTCAGCCTTGCGTCTGTGTCAGTTCGCGTTGGCTTGTCTTTTAATAACCCGGATGCCTTTTATCCGGGCAAGGAATGGTTTGCCCACCCCAAGTATAATAACCTTTCAGTGCATAATCAGCCGAACGACATTGCACTTGTGCAGACGACACGCCCTATCATTTATTCAAGTGAGTACTCCTTATTCTTGTTACATTATTTCCAAAGGAACCTTACTATTCGCTAACCTCCACCTTGCGAAGATCTTCGCTCCATCGAGTCTGAGGGTGTCCCTAACCCTTGCCCAGTCACGATCTCCATTCAAAAACAGGTCTACCCCAGTTATTCTCAGTTTAAATTTCTAGACCAATGGCAAAAATTTACTCGATTTATTTTAAGGGGCGAGTGACTGTCAGCTGGTCGAAAAAGTGTTCCACCTATTTTCACGCTGCTGTTTGCTGTTGATTTTAACGTAATTTCTTCACTCAGATTTGGTGAAGCCGATCCGCGTACAACGGAGTGCTGACGCATACCGTGACTACGACGGTGAGCAAGTCTACTTAAGTGGACATGGCAGAACCGGACCGCAAAATGTGGGTCAGTATCTTCAATGACGGGTGTACTATGCCATATCGAATGCCAAATAATCGAACTACGAGTGTCGAAATCGAGTGTTTAAAATATAGAACGTTTGTTTGATCAAGCGATCAACGCATCGCCATTTCTGGCATCGGAAATTCACTGTAGGTACTGAATACTTCTATTTAGAATACATGAAACACACAAAATGGTTGCGTGGCAAACGTGGTCAGAAATGGCACAGAAAAAAGAGGTTGGGAGGGAGAAAGAGGAAGACTTGGCCCAGCAGAAAAAAAGAAAAAAAAAAGGAAAGAAAGGTAAAAAATTGAAGATAAGAAAGTGATTTCTTGGTATTTTGTGGGGTAATTGTATCGATACAGTGAATATGCGATGCGGTTATTGCGCGATAAAACAAATATTCGATAGTTTGAACACTCAATGTCTATAAGGAACAATATTTTGAATGTTCGATTTATTAACCATTCGATATTATGAACGTTCGAGTATTTAGACATTTGATTTAGAGTATTCGATCAAGTGCTATTGAATTATTTGGCATTTGATATGGCATATACCCTTATCAATCATAACATGATTTTAACTTTGGTAAAATACAGGATATTGAGTAGTATTATAGGAGGAGCTATGGCTAAATAGCAACAATCTCTCAGGTCAGTCTTCGCAAAGCCGCGTTTGCCTACGTTGGTAAACCAAATATACAGAGTGTAAACAACCTCATCACGAATCCATCCGTCAACCAAGCATTCTGTATGTCATACTAAGGTCCCATGTTCACCAAAAAGATGACGGTCTGATTATCTAAAAACAGCTGTTTAAAACAATTTACCATTCACATGTCACAGTGACAGCTGTTTTTAGATAATCAGACCGTTATCTTTTCGGTGAACATGGACCTAAGTACTTAAAAATATTTACTGGTAAACAACTTTTGTTTTTGGGGTGGAATGCGTGTTTTGTTGTAGAACTTAAAACAATTGTGCTGATGGATGGATTGAATAGTACGGATGTCGTGGAGATTTTAAAAGTAAAATCTTACAAAAAAAAATAAGTTATAACTTTGATCCCCAATATCTCCTTAACTAGAAGTCTGATGTAGAAAAAAAAACAAAGACGGCAAATACAACGGCGGGGAAAACAATGCCTTTCGGCTTCAAAATGAAGTTTTTTACACCCTTTAGTGAATAACACTCAATTGCATTGACAATACTCACAGATTTTTTTTTCAAAATTTCACAGGTGTGATACCCAATATGCTAAGATGGGTCTATCTCTTGGCAATCTCCAACAGTGAATGTGCCAGACATTTCCCGATCGGTCTTGTCGTCGACACCACAATCTGTGCGCAGTACTTCAACGTTACCACACAGTCACCTTGCCACGTAAGTTTTAGATTTATACAGGACTAGCTTTTGCTCTTGACTTTGCTACCGTTATGTACGGAAATTAACCCACTAAGTTAATAATAATAATAATAAACCATTTATTTCAGGTAACAAAAACCCATTGATAAATACCTTAACCTATAAATACATACTAATAACTATTTTTGTTAGTCTAAGTAACTTAAAACTATGTTGGTAACACTTCACTTGCACGGTGCTTTATGCGGTTGTGTTGTTAGTGTGTGTTGCGTGTGAGTGGAATGAGGCAACCTGATGAGAATGAGTTCCTGGTTTCGATTTCCAAATCTGGCAAGTTTTTATTGGGGAATACGGAATCTCGACGCACAAAATATCGATAAATGCTTATACGATGCCACAAAATTGCGACGCACGTTAACTGCGAAAGACCGTTTCTGCGAAGAAACTACACTGTGATGCACGTTACCGCGATAGATCGCCACTGCAATACTACTTGATTTCGGTGCACGTAACCGAGGATGATCATTTCTATGGAGCCGCGGGCGAAAGATAACATATCAGTAGTTGTCTTCTTTAAACTTGTAGCATCGTAAAAGCATTTTTCGATATTTTGTGAGCCAAGATTCCGTATTCTACTCTTGTTATTGGGTTTTTCTATCAGGAATTTCCTAGTAACATAACAAATACAGAGTCTGAATTTGTGCCCGGGCAAGGGCAATAGGCTCGATCCTTATAATAAAATATACAACAGCTATGAGAATTAAATAAATATAAGTAACAGAAAATTTTACTTTGGGAAGTCGAAAACTAAATAAATCTATTTAAGCATTACCATAAAAAATGTTCTTTTGGATTGAAATCGGTTCTGAACTTTATATTCTGAATTAAAAAAACTTTTTAGCAAAAAATAAAACCGACTTCAAAAAAAAACAAAAAAGTGAAAAATAACTTTAGTTTCTGAAGTCGGTGACCTTTGTTTGATTGTTTTTATTTTTCACTTTTTAGTGGTTCACATGTGCTTGATATAAATGGAAAGTGCATACCGTTACAATTACAACAAGGCCAAACACGACTATGGTACATTGTCTCATTATGGAGTTCCGTGACTCTTGGCTTCATCATCAGATCTGATGGTAGAATGGTTTTTATCAAACGCAAATGCTTCACTTGTTGTAGAAAATACCAAAATCGCAACACGTTTTCATATAAATATTGAAGAGTTCCCTCAATTTCGCCAAGATTCCATCATCAGATCCCAATTTGGTGGCTATGAGACCATTTGGAAAGAATACCCTTTCCAACAAAAAAAGAATTTTCCAAATCGGTTGGCAAGCGACGGAGTTATGCCCGAACAAACATAAAAAAAAAATGGAAACATCCGAATTGAGAACCTCCTCCTTTTTTAGAAGTCGGTTAAAAACCGGGTCAAAATTTATTTCTTTGTGGCAGGGTGACGGCGGCGGTCCGCTAGTGCACGTTGGTTCTGACGGTGTTCCAACTCTCATTGGCGTCTGGTCGTTCATGTGGGGTGACAATGCCTGCCTTTCTGGCGCGCCTACTGGTAATTATGTGTGATATTTTCATATTATTTGCAACCTGGTGGTTGTTCAATTATGATATTGTACAGTTAAATACATCTATTTGTGACAGGTTACACCCGTCCGGGACCTTACTTACCATGGTTCAAAGAAGTAACGGGTATTGACTTCGATTTACAAGAAGAAGAAGAGACCACCATCACTATTCCCACCACCACCACTGTGACTACCACTACTACCCCAACTACTACTACTAGCCCAATTACTATTACTACCCCCACTACTACTATATCTACTACTACTACTCCCACTACGACTACTCCGACAACTACTACATCTAGTACTACTACCCCCACCACTACTACATCTACTACTACTACCCCCACCACTACAATATCTATTACTACTACCCCTACCACTACTACATCTACCACTACTACCCCCACGCCTACCGCACCCACTACTGAGGTCATTCCCACAACCTCCACTGAATCTGCAGAACAGACACCAGACGATACTACTACCGAAGGAGATGCTACTGCACCACCAGAGGACTCAGGAGAAGGAGAACCAGACGGTTCAGAATCTGATACAGATGATAATATGACGCAACTCATGAAACGTCTCCAAGTGTTAGTCAAAGTCAAGGTCAGAATGGATAAATACAACGCGACGAAAGCAGTGGGAATGGAATCAAATCATCACAACAATTAATTTGTTTGAATGAATTAGCAATTACAGACTTACATCAATTTAAATAGACTTAGGCTACGTTCACACCAACTCGTACAATACCAAAGATTTAGGTCCATGTTCACCAAAAACATGACAGACGATTATCTAAAAACAGCTGTTTAAAACACATTTTTGTATAGGAACATGTCACATTGACAGCTATTTTTAGATAATCAGACTGTTATCTTCTCGGTGAACATGGACCTTAGTTCAGTCAAACAAAGCGAATCAGTCGATTATCTTACGTACTTGCACTGCTCATTCGCTTTGTTTTTCAAACATTGGCGAAATCGGCAGCTGACTATACATTTGGTTTGAACACGGCCTTCATATGTACGTTCAGCTTCTCTAACGCAGTTTTACTTTACTTTACCAATGTCAGTGATAGTGAGGAGGTCGTGGCTAAATATTAACAGCCGCTCGGACCGATCTTTAGGTTAAGCCGTGGTTACCTAGGTTGGTCTCTGCAGTTAAATTCATTCTCTGGGACTTCGTCGAGCTTCATTGTCTCGGCGCTTTTCTGGTGGTCGCCACTGTTGATTCTGGCTTTCAGGAGTTACAGTGGTTTGGGCGTGTGTGGCGGGCTTGTATTGGACCCCGCGGCTGTCATTTTTCCATCTTTGGCAGTCGTTACAAGTAGTCAGAGGCCCAAAAATTCTGACAACCAGTCTTACGAAGTGGTATCGTATTGCCCAGTATTAACTGGGTTGTGGAGGTCAGATAGGCAGTCGCTCCATGTGAAATACTGGTATTCAGCTGCATCCGGTATGCAATACTGGTATTAAACTGGAAGCCAACCCCAACATAGTTGGGAAAAGGCTAGGCAGAAGATAACCAAAATTAAACTTTTAAGAACGTATTAAAAACTTTGCTTGGCCATTAAAGGCATCGATACCTATGATTTAAAAAAAGTCAGCAGTACTTACCAGGATCTGGAACCTGATCTACAGCCTGGTGTATTACGGCCATTACGACATTGTAACACACACATTCCATTTTGTTTTAAATTAAACTAATGTATTCATGTTGTGTTTTTATTTTATTTCGTACCTTATCCTCCAGATAGAATTTTGGCCTTGGCAACTAATTTCAGCGGAAATCAGCCATCGACACAAGATATTGTAGTGCACATATTACATGCAAGTGCACAAATCTTTCCCTTCCTCGATGAGAATTTCCACTATTTGGTCGTGCTCCTGGTCACCGTTTTCACCTATGTTTAATTGATAATATAGCCTTTAAGCATTTAGCCTTCACCTATAATATAAAAACTTACACAAAATAATTAAAATAAGAACTGATTACCATCATTAGCTAAGCAGTTAACGTAATTTAACGGTAATCTATTAAGATATGAAGCCGAATGTTTAATTAAGATTATCATAACGTTATCCTAGCAAGGGGAACTTCATCAAACTTGGGGGAGAGTCATGAAACTTTTCATTAGCGCCTGAAATTAACTGTGATAACGCGGGTTATAGTACCACTCCAGGGTTTAATGAAGATATTCTTAGTTTGGGGGTGCAAGGGGTAAGAGAATATTCACACTGGCAGATGGTTTTTTCATCATCATTGAAAGACAATCTCTCGGGCATAGGCCTCCCCCAAGTGTCGCCAAATTGACCAGTCCCGTGCGACTCACAACCAGCGGATCCCAGCAACCTTCACCAGGTCATCGGTCCACCTAGATGGTTCTTTATTCATACCATAACATCAGCCTTTAATACTCGAAGAGTAAAAAAGAATAACATTGGATGGACTCGCGTAGATCTTACGTAATAATAATAAGCTTAGTTTCATGCAACGTGTCCAATAATGGAGCACGATCGTAGTTTTATTTTTTTAAGCTATTGCATAGCTTCTATCGCGGGCCTTGAGCGTGGAGACCGAATCCAGAAATTCCGTAACGAAAATAACCTAACGAAAAAAACCTAACAACTGTCACCCCATGTCAGATAATGACAATGACAAGCTAGTTTTCTTTTTAATATATTGCCGTAACTAAGAGTTGTAGGAACCATCATTATAAAATTCATAATTTCATCGTGATGGGAAGCCGAGCCTGAACATTCAGTCTGCGTTTGGTCCTGGAACCGGCAACAAGCGGAAAAATAAAATGAATAAATAATTATAATTGCATAAGTTGATAAAAATGCTATGCAATAGCTTTACCGCGGCAGTCCCCGAGTGCCACACGTCTTTTTTTTTAATGAGCAAACAATTAATAAAATGTAAAAAAGAGCGCGGACCACCACGTCTGTGGTAGTAAACTAATTATAAAAAAAAACATGAAAAAAATATCCGAAGAGTTAGACAAAGGTGTATTAAATAGTACACCCACATTTGGCCAGTTAAATTTAAGTCCCATGGGTGGACCCTAATACCATCAACCGGGCTCAAATCCAAACTACAAGACGGCCAATGAAGAATTTTTACCAAAAAAAAATTAAAATTATTTAAACAGGTAGATTTCCTCACTATACAACTTTCGTCACCAGTTCAAGGAAATCGGAAATAGATTTATAGTCGGAAAGTTCATAGGTAAAGAAATTCGTTGGATACAAAACGCACAGTACCGCATTTTATTCAGCAGTTGACGTCTTTCAGCTTATACGATGCTGATTCAGAGCGACTTATTAGCTCCCAGTTTTTTTTTTTGCAAAAAGTTTCTGGACAAAAAAGTTGGCTTACCTTTCTATTTAGATTCTAAATCTGCCGTTCTAAATTTTAGAACAACAAATAACGATCTCTAAACCTGCGCTAAGCATGTACCACCAGATCAGGCTTATCTTAGGTTTCAGTCAAAGCAGATCATCATGAAGGCCGGACTCTACCAAAGCGTGTGTTGTGAACCATTACAATTTCATTATTTACTCTTCTCGTCTCCGCTTAGCTTTAGAGGAAACGATTTAGCAGAGAGGAGAGAAGATGTCTCGTAGTTATTTAGGCCAGCGGCGATTAAAAGAAACGAGAGCGTCAAGCAATGAGCGGTGTGCTGTGTGCGGCGTGTGGTGAGCTGTGTGCTAAGAGCGAAATGCTGCATTGCACATCTCCTTTCCTCTCTGCTTCACACATCTCTTCTCCTCTCCGCTTTGTATATGTCCTCTCCGTTTCGTACATTAGCTCTCCTCTCCGCTTCACACATCTCTCCTATCCACTTCGCATATCTCCTCTCCTTTTCGCTTCGTGCATTAGCTTTCCTATACGCTTCACACATCTCTCCTCTCCACTTCGCATATCTTCTCTCCTCTCCGTTTCGCACATACGCTCTCCTCTTCGCTTCACACATTTCTCCTCTCCACTTCGCATATCTCCTCTCCTCTGTTTCGCACATACGCTCTCCTCCCCGCTTAACACATTAGCTCTCCTCTACGCTTCACACATCTCTCCTCTCCACTTTGCATATGTCCTCTCCTCTCCGCTTCGCACATTAGCTCTCCTCTCCGCTTCACACATCAGTGGAGAGAGGTCGGTGGAGTCAGGGCTACACACTGCCGTAATATGAAGGAATCAAAATTTCCTCAAATTCTCGCTTCTCCTATAACTTACACCATTCGTTTATTAACTCCATATACCCATGTACCTCAGAATCCTACAGCTATCTGCTAGCGTCTTACTCCGCTAGTAATTATACATAAAACATGCACCCCCAGTGTTTCTTGATCCCTCACATGTAACTGACAGAGGCGCTATGGCTTTTGGCGGAGAAAATAAAGATTTCTTCTTATACTGGTTAGGCTATCTTTATTGTTATTCAAAGATATGAATAAAATTTACGGTTTGTGCTTAAAAACAGATTGTGGAGGTAGAAAGGGCAATTAAAAATGGGTCTAATTTATTTATGGAGCAGAGAAGCTTGTGGCTAAATAAAAACAGCTTCTCAGGACGATCTTCAAGGTTAAGTTACGTATGCCAAGGTTAGTCTGTGGATGGGTGATCGCTTATATGAGTTACCGCCGTGCCTCGGAAAGCATATTAAGCCGTTGGCCGTCATTTGTACATCTTTGGCAGTCGTTAACAGGCAGTGGCCAGTATTTCTGAAAACGAGTCTTACCAAAGGGTATAAATTATATAACACAGTAATAACTGAGTTGTCGAGGTCAGATATGTAGTCAAAATACAACTTATATCATCACAAATAAAGGACAAGAAACCAGCTGAAAACACGACCCCTAAAAAAAGACAAAACAAAGAAAGACAAAACTCACCCTCACAATTCATATATCTTCTAAGCTATGCACATTTACCCCCATATTACATGAAATATGCACTCATAATAACCCTCTTTCTACCGTCGCATACAACACAAGCTTTTGTTAATAAAAATCCTTGCTTGAATATAATATAAGAAAATGTTTTGCATTTGTATAACAAAAACAAGGACGTGTTGAACCCATGTCCCGAATGTATAGCCTGTTTTACATAAAGTCTTTTTAAATCTTTATTTCCAAAATATCTTATAGATGAGTAGTCGTCTACGTAAACCATTGTCATAAAAACATATTTTCTTATGGTTATTTTGTGAACTACCTACTTAATAAAGTAACAAATTAGACTCCAAAATATACCTATTGTGCATCCGCACAGGCAAACGAGCAGAAGACATGACATCTGTCTGGAAAACTTATTCTCCACTACCAGAATTTATACTGGGACATATTTACGAACTCCATGAAATATATTTCCAACACTGGCTCTTGAACATAAACGTAAACTTTTATCTTCATACGATATTTTTAACTTCATACAACCTACCACTGGCTGCAAATTGCAAAAACCGTAAGAAAATTTGAATTACGCGGGCTACTCTGATGCTTCCCCCTTAAGTTGTTGGTCCCGGTTGTCATTTTTCCATCTTTAACAATAAAACTACAGGTCAGTCAGAGGCCCAAAAAGTCTGACTACCAGTTTTTACCAAGTCAACAAAATCAACACTACACTTCCAATTTACCCGCTACGAAGAACAGTCTGTAAGTTGGCTATCAGTGAATGGTTAAAAAATCTAGACTATCAGACAACTGAAAGTCTATTGGTTCCAATCCGCTATACATATATCTGCACTGCCACATAAACACACTATTTCACGCACATAAATCACACATACTTACAGTATGTCCTACTAGAGTAATTATTATTTGTCTTACTTTTTTTTTATTTTCTGTACTTTTTTTATGGGACGAACACTGATATCGCGAAAAAAAAATCAGCTGTTCCCTACATTTTGACGAGCTATGCGAACATAAATGTAGGGAACAGCTGATTTTTTTTTCGCGAATTCAGGGTTCGTCCCATAGAAAAAGTTGTTCAAAATGATGACTACAATGACCCCTTTAAATTTTCGGGTTTAGTGTTAACAAAAAATAATGTTGTATATTATTTACCAAGTGGTATCGTTTTCGGAAACTGTGTCATGAACGCAGTATACATTTATGATTTGTGCGTGTTCTGTGTGCGGCCCTTTATTATAAAAGTAGACTAATTAATAGTTTGAGGGGATTTTCTCTAGAGAAAATAATCTTGTCTAGGTTGCAAAAGGGCTTTGAAGAATTTTGGTACGCTGCCTAACTTGTTTTTTAAAGCTTCCTCTCTCCTACTATATCTTTGTCTTTTGCTGTGCCCGACAGGGTCCATAATGATCTCATTTTGAAAATTTACCACCTAAGTACACATTTTGGAATGCAAATAAAGTTTGAGTATTGAGTATTGAGTAACTTCCACTTTTGTGTTTTTCAAAGTTGCAGCCACGATTAAAACCTAAATCAATCGATAACTCGATAACGTGACATTTTACAACATTTTGTCTTATACAAAACTTATGTATCAGCTATTGATTAATATTGGTTACTGCATCGCCGCAATTAAGAATAAAAAATAACAAGGCGGAATTTAGTCCTTTTTTTCTCTGGGCGGGGCGGGAGGGAGTGTCAGACTTTTACTGACTAAAACCCATCCATGTTCCTTCCTCGCTCTTTACGTTCCGGGGCCACGGTATCTCTTTCGAACAGTCCCGCAACCCCGGCAGACTTCGGCCTTTACGGGCCCCTTAAATTTGCTGACATCTCTTTGAGGCGCGCGTGGAACATGAACGAGCCGTCGACACGGCTTGTCGTCATAAAACGGACGGACGACAAGCTAGCCCAAAGCTCACCGTCCACAGGTCCGGAACGGAAGCTAGGCCTGCCATTAACTTCTAACCCCTTTCCAAAACAGCAAAAAAACTTCATTGTATTTGTCTGCACCGCTGTTTAAGGTCGCAACACACATGCCATATTAACTCAGAATGGGTTCGTCACCGTAGCGACTCAGACGTGCAGTTTTCTTTGAATAAAACTCCCTATACTCCCATGTTAACGATTGACATAATCATATTTACTGAAACCAGCATCTGTTTTCAATTACAAAGCTTAATTGTCATATCGTAGCAATCACCGTAGCGTGTCGTAGGCATCGTAGCAACGTAGCACCGTAGCACCGTAGCAATCGAAGTACAGTCGCTACTAAGCGTGTCGTAGCTGGCCTCTAAAGTCAAAACATAAAAAAAAAACAATATTTCAATGAAACCAATACTTTTTAGATTACTGTTAATGATTACAAATGTTTACTAACAGAAAAAAAAACAGGATAATTTTAGTAATGACCTTCCTCAAATAATTTTTATTTTGACACAACCCGTGCAATCTTTATTAAATTACTAACTGGCCAATTACAGGACCTTTTGAATTGTCGAAACAAAGATGAAAATTAAATTTAGCTACAGTCCCAGTCACAGGACATAAAAACTGTGAAAGTACTGTGGTTGTCCATTCCCTAACGTAGATCTCTATGGAGAAGAATGGGCAAGAAACTCCATGGACACTCTTTTAAATCAAATTATTGTTACTAAATCTTGGTTACATCATTCATGTTGAGATGGTAAATTATGTGAGAACAATGTAGCAAAATCTGCACGTAAAAAGTGTCCATAGAAGATCGCGTCATGTCTGCGTCTGCATCGGTTGACCAATGACCACTCCCGAATATGGAGTCATATTAAACAGCCAATCGTTGAAGCCGATTGTCGCGCGATCGTGGCTCTCACGCGACACCTTCGCTACATTCTTTACTACTTACCATACAACGCCACGTCGGCATCGTTCCGAAATTCAAAATTCTCTGTTAAATTACTACATTTTAATAATCGTTCCAAAAATCTGTAAAATCTTGTTAAAACTATTATACGCATTAGAATCCCAACCAAAGTGTTTCTTTTGTTCCATCGCAAACAACCAGTATTTTACATCGAGCGACCATCACCACCATCATCCACCATCTACCACCAACTATCCTATAATTTCTGTTCAGTATGTCTCTTTAAAAACCTGATGTATTAAACAAATTGGTTGGAACCTATGTATGTCACGTAGGTAAGGCGACACGAACGAGGAATTTAATACCTGTCTCTTGAAACGATACGGGCCTTTAATATTTCTTAAGCGTTTGCAATATTTCCATAAAGGTATAGGGTAGTAGATGCTAAAAATGGCTGTGTTTGCAACAATATGTCTTGAAACATGAAAATGGGTATTAATCGCGAATTTATCTTTAATTTAAGCCCGACGTTAGCCGTTCGACCGGATTGCACCAGCCGTGGTCGCGGGGAGAATAAAAAATAAAACAAACGAAAAAAAATCATTTTCATTACGTGTTTTATAATGGTTGTCTTGAAATTGTTTATTTTTTTTTCATAAAATGTGAATGTATTTGTCTGTATGTTTATTTTAAACAGTTATAGTTTTGTTTTAGGTTTCAATTTAAATTTTCTTGTTTGATTTTTCTACAAACACACTGTGTCCATATTTCTGTTCAACTTTCCTCTGGCAGGTCTGCTGGAATAAATTTCTTTTGAATTAAGCAGTACCTTTGTGCTCTTCTAAGTTTAGATATTGTCCCTATAAGTATTTTGTGTGTACATAAATAAATAAATAAAACAAAATTGGTAATAATAAAGTTCAATCATTATTTATTTATTAAAACTTTATGCACATAATGTACAAAGGTGGACTTAATACCTTGGGTATAAAGGGTGTAAAACGACGCCGAAAGGCACTTGTTCTCCCCATCATTGCGATATTTTTTGTTTCTACACTATACCCGGGACCCTTCTAGTTACGGGGATATTGGGGGTCAAAGTTCCAAATTTTGACAAGTTTTTTTTGTAAGATTTTAACTTTTAACACCTCCACGGCCCCCGTACTGTTCAATCCATCCATCAGCACAATTGTTTAAGTGCGTTACAATAAGTTCTACCACAAAACATGATTTATAAATTAAAAATAAAATCCCAGCCATATTTTTTGCGTAACGTTACTTAGTTTGATGTACAGAATGCTTGGTTAACGGCTTTTTGATGAGGTGGTTTACAGCCTGTATATAAATAACTAGCTGTTGCCCGCGACTTCGTTCGCGTGAAAAACTTGATGGGTCATGTGTGAGACTGCATCGTTGTTTGAGTTGTCGCAAGCGCTACTGAGCATGAGGTCCTGGGTTTGATTTGCGGGACGGGCAAAGTTTTATTATATTATTTGTGCCCGGTTGATGGGATTAAGCTAAATGTGCAAAATGTGGGTGTAGGATTAGATACACCTCTACCTAACAGTGGCGCAGGGTGAAAATAGTGTCAAGGGAAGCCATAGAAAAAAAAGGAAAACTGTTTTTTTTTGCTTCTGTTAACTTTTTTCCCGCGTTAATTTTGACCTCATTTTCAATATCAGCGACACCAAAAACCACGGAAACGACAAAAAATCCAAAAACTTTCGTCGGCGCCAGTTTTGATTTTTATTTTGACTTCATCTTCATTCATCAAAAGTAAGATCAGAAATGCAGAAGAGAAAAAAAATAGAAATGTACAAAATAAATAAATCTAGTTAGTATCAAATACGATATCGATAATTACTCATTCTATCTCTTTCTACTATACATAATTTATTTATTTTATTTATTATTTATACACATACAACTACATATTATTACAGGTTTAGGTACCTAATACAATAGAGCAGTTATATTTAAAGTTAAATTATTTATGTTTTGAATAAATAAATTAATTTGACAAACTAAAGTAATTGCGCAAAATGCGGTCCGTGTGATTCCCTCAGTGTACAATTGAAGCAATCAATCGGTTGTGAAACCATATTGAGTGCACGCAGCGCGCGCGTCAGCGGCGCGTGCAGCAGCAAGTTGGTGCGAGCGGGCGGCACCCACAGGAGCGGCGGCTGCCGTACTTTCTTTTTCTGCTCCTGTCGTAAGTCCGTAATCTTCGGCTTACCTAGCTCCCTACAAAACGGTAAGTACTGCCAGCCGCGAAGTCACGTGTGCTATTAGCTTGTGTACGACCTATACTATTAACTTGCACTGCTGCAAAAGGTCTCTCCTGCTGCTGTTATTGGTGAACGAATGAACAACTACCATGCAAAACTTCATCCCCTTTACCTCTTTGTGAAAAAAAAAACTAACGACTTACTAACTTTGATACTTTTTGGTGACTCAAAAAATAAAAACTTTAATTAAAAACAAAATGTTGCTCTTTTTTCACCCCTTAAGGGTTGAAATTCTAATAAAGCCGTTGCGTCAGCTTCCAATCATAAGCCCAGATAACAAATTTTGTATTTTTTACGTCGAAAGTTAAGGATTTTTCACATACAATTTCATCCCCTTTATAAGCCTTCGGGGTGGAGTTATCAAAAACGCTGAAACACGCATAAATTAGTTTTCAATCGTCAGCCTAAACACAAAAGGAGACAATTTTTTTTGTTCGAGGATTAGGCCACCCATATACATTGTAGCATTTAATAATGAAACTTACATTGATTTCTTCCTTATAAGCTCTAGATTACAGTGGTTAAATTAGCTAAGCATTGTCTAACCGGAATAAATGCGAAAAATCTGCAAAAACACTTACGAAAACCAAAATAAACAGAAAAAGTAAATGTCAAAATAATGAAGTTGTCTGTCAATCACTAAAAAGTGGGTTTATAACACATACATTTGTTCATTAACACATACAACGTTCCGTGCCACGTTCATTGTTTTAACCATCTATGCGATTTTAGTGTAAACCTTTAGAAATAGCATTAAAAATGCTCACAGTTTAAATAATATTTATTTTTACGTTCTTTCTGATTCGATAATAATTATAGCACATATGATTACCAACGGGTAGGTACCGTACTTTTTCAGTAAACTGAAAAAAACGCCCCTATTCACGTAAGTATTTGCTGTCAAATGACATTGACCACAACAGGAATGATTTGACTCGCAAAAAGATATCATAACATAGCTTATTTATTATGATTTTAGGATTCCGTTTTCATTTCTACGTAATATTTCGTTTAATACCATAATAAAATGGTTACTTTTTTATGTTATTATGAATAATAAATGCAACGACCAGGTGGGCCCATAAAAAACTATCTCCTTAGAAGATCCTAACTTTAAAACTGACGGACTTTCATATAAGCTTCCATCCCCTATTTTATCCCCTTGGGGGTAGAATTGATCAAAATCCTTTCTTAGCGGATGCCTACGTCATAACATCTACCTGCATGCCAAATTTCAGCCCGATCCGTTCAGTGGTTCGGGCTGTGCGTTGATAGATCACTATGTCAGTCAGTCAGTCAGTCAGTCACCTTTGAATTATATATATTTAGAAGATAAACATCCAAGACCCGGAAACAAATATCCAAGCTCATCACACAAACATTTGCTCCTACCGGGATTCGAACCCGGGACCCTAAGAACGTAAGGCAGCCTCGCTACCGCTGCGCCATTCGGTTTATCAATTCATCGCGCCTTCGTGCGCCAACATTGTGATAGCTCAGCTAATTTGCATAAAATCAACTAAGTTATAATACTCGGTAACGATTAACGATTTCGATAGTGAACAAATTTTTTAAATCGGTTTATTAGTTCTTGAGTTAAATCGTAAAAAAAAAAACGAAAATATTTCCTCTTTTGATATTTCAACCTAAAAAAAAAAAAAAAGGTAGGGAATCTAATTTTAATACAGATATCGTTATTAATGACAAAGTTATCCATATCGTAACCACCATTTATTATCCAAATAAACTCGACAAGTCCTGTAAAGTAAGCATTTTTCATAGCGACAGCCGAGGCAAGCATCGAACAAACCGTCCTCAACGAAAATACAATCGCCGTCACGATTTTCCAATATCAAGCCTACATTTTATGATAGTATATAATCGATTTATATTCGACAGAGTACATTGAAGACACTTACGGGCGATAGTCGCGATTAACTGTACAAACGAGAATACGACAGCCCTATTAGATTTATATGAGGATCAGCTAGGCTAGGTGACTTTCATCAACTCGTCCCAAATGGGCCGTGGACATGTGGGACGAGTTGCTGAATTACTCAATAATAACCGCCCGCCGTTTAATAATAGCCGCTCGGGTCGATCTTTAAGTTAAGCAGTTCTTACCTAGGTTGATCTGAGGATGGGTGACCACCCTTACATACCGAGTTTTCTCCGTGCCTCGTAAAGCACGTTATACTGTTGGTCCCGGCTGTCAGTTGTACATCTTTGGTAGTCGTTGCAGGTAGTCAGTGGCCCAAAAAGTCTGACAACCAGTCTTTCCGATGGGTACAGTATTATTCTGTACTGACTGGGTTGTGGATGTCAGATAGGCAGTCACTCCGTGTAAAATACTGGTATTCAGCTGCATCCGGTTCTGTCAGTAATTTAATGATGAGATGTTGATAGTGACAGGTCTTGAATGCGGTTTGGATGAGCTAGTCGCGTTTGGTTTTTACTGGCAATTTTTTTTCTCTAACTCGAACTCTCATCGATGGATTCGCAAAATTATATTTCTTTTGTTAGCCTGTTAGAATGTCTCACTGCGTGGCAAAAACCTCCCCTTTCTCCTTCCAAACTTTTATGCCTTATGTGGTATCTGGTCATATTTGCCCCGCCAACGAGATCAGATCGTCACACCACCCTCGCCGCGTAAAATTATAAAGGGTGTAAAATACCTCTTCACGAAGCCGAAAGGCACTTGTTCTGTCCATCATTGCGATATTTTTTTTGTTCTACACCATACCTGGGAACATTCTAGTTACGTAGATATCGGGGGTCAGAGTTACAACTTTTTAACAAGTTTTTTTTTTATCTACTAGTTTTTTTGGTATGTATTTGACTTTGAACACCTCCACGACCCCAGTATTATTCAATCCATCCATCAGCACAATGTTTTCAGTGCGTTACATTGAGTTCTACCACAAAACATGATTTATAACCTCAAAAAAAAAGTTGTTTCCCAGAAATAATTCTTGCGTAAAGTTACTTAGTTTGATGTACAAAATGCTTGGTTAACGGCTTTGTGATGAGGTGGTTTACATCCTGTATTGCACTTACAAAACCCTATTGAATCCGTTCTCCTCTTTTTACAAAGTAAATACTTTTCTACCTACATAAAAGCTTTCGAATTAAAACACACTCCACAACTGTCCATAACCCGCTTTTCTGCCTAAGCCCTAAAGTAAATCAGATTTGTAAACCTTTTCGATTATAAATCGACCAACTCCGTTGATGTATCGGTTAGGGTAGAAACTGACTGGACAGACTTCCCCTTTATTTGATTTATGTTAGTTTTTTAGTTATTTATTTATTAGATTAACGATAAATATTGCTAAGCTTTATTAATGTTTCATTATTTATGTTGAATGCCTCGTTGGTCTGTAGGTTATAAGAGCGATTGTTGAGCATGAGGTCCTGGGTTTCTATTCCCGAGTCGGGCAATGTGTTATTGGGTTATCCCATCAGGAAATTCACAGTAGCAGCCACGGAGTCTGGATTTGTGACAGGTTGCTAGCAATAGGCTTCTCCCTATTACTTCGGACTTCAACTTAACTGGCGGAATGTAGGCGAATGTATGTGTACATAACACCTTTGCAGACCCCTTCCAAGATTAGACAAATGGCCTGATCGAAATGTGATAGTGTGGGTGACTTACCTATACCACGTCCTCATAAATTATGAACTCCTGGTACCACACAAACGCTTGCGGGTTGCAAGCGTTTCCAAACCGAAAGAAAATTGTAAAATACATAGTAAAAATCAATCCGAGACAGAAAGCAAAACTTTTCGAGCTCGCTTCGACGGTCGTACTTCTTTCTGTATTGCTTTTTGAGTGTATGATCTCAGTGAATCCGAAAATATAAGAGCTAAAAAAACGAAAAAACCTATCAAATTCGAGGTTGATGCTAAATTTTGAAGCTGAAAAAATACTATTACTACTACAGCTACTTTTTTCAATCGCAGGGCTTTTCTCTATAGATCGGTCAACTAACTCCTTGAATCAAACAAATCCCTGTCTAAGTGCAAAAAAATTCGAGCTGTTTATAATGGAATTGAAGTGAGGTTTCAGTGAGTGTCTCAGTATATGCTACTACTGAAATTGTAACAATTACTCATTGCCATATTAAAGAGGAATGGGTGATATCCTCAGGGTGTTGAGAGGACTAAAACGCGGTATCTTGATGTATAGTGGACTGTATAATATTAAGATTTTACAAAGGAAAACAAACGGTAATTTAACTTGAAATAGGCGAGAAAAAAAGAAGTAATAAGTCGCTCGGTGGACGATGATGCAGTGCCGGGCCGGCCGGTGCGCGCTCGCAGATCGAGTGCCCCCTCCGCGGCCTCAGCTCCCCGCCCGCGGTCGCCCGGCGGCGTCCGCGCGGCGTGATATTCTCGACATGCTCCCGGCGTTGAAGACTTGTCTTCAAAGGTTAGACTGGAAGAGGACAGATGGTGTTGTAAGCACGTCGGACTATTCCCCTCTTCGTTCTTACGTCCGCGACTCTGCTTATTCCGTCCCTCCCAGGAATGAGACGTACGATACGACCGAGTGGCCACATCAGTGGTGGTGATTGTTGCTCTTTGAGCACCACCATGGCTCCCTCTTCAAGCACCCCATCGGAGTCCGTCCACTTGGTTCTCTGTTGGAGGTAAAAGATATACTCGTTAGAGAATCTATTCCAGAACTGTTGCTTCAGGTGCTCAATACGCTGGAAACGTTTCAGGCTGGAGATGTTCTGGTTGATGACTTGCGGATGCGGCAGGGATGTAAGAGATCTCCCAATAAGGAAATGGGCAGGAGTTAAGGGGTATAGGTCTGATGGATCAGTGGAAAGAGGAGTGAGAGGACGAGAGTTTAGAATTGCCTCAACCTGAATCAGACACGTAGACATCTCTTCGTAAGTGAGATGTGCGAGGCCTAATATACGCCTCAGGTGATGTTTTACCGATTTCACGGCAGATTCCCATAAGCCACCGAAGTGTGGCGTGTATGCCGGAATAAAGTGGAAGTGAATACCTGTATCTGCCATTTCTGAAGAAAAGTCCTGTTGTAATATGCCAGCTATTTCGTTACAAGTGCCAATAAAGGTTGTACCATTGTCTGAGTAGATGGTCTTTGGTTTACCACGACGAGCAATAAACCTATTCAGTGCTGCAATAAAAGCATGTTTCGTTAGGTCTGAGACAAGCTCCAGATGAACCGCCCTGGTGGCTAGACAAACAAAGACACATATGTATGCTTTTACTAATCTACATCCTCTACCTTTGCGGTCAGCTAGGAGGATGGGTCCGGCATAGTCTGTGCCAGTCTCTAGGAAGGGAAACTCTAGTTGAACTCGTTCCTTAGGCAAATTACCCATGATGGGTTGAACAGTTCTACCGTTGAATCTCTGGCACTTTACGCACTTATGAACGGTTGATTTGGCAAGATTTCTACCACCCAAAGGCCAATACTCATGTCTTATTGTGGCTAAGAGTAACTGTGGACCAGCATGGAATAGGCGTAAGTGAAAGGTACTAAAAATAAGCTTAGTTAAGTTATGTTTGCTGCAGATAATGATTGGGTGCCTGACATTATAATCGTAGCAAGAATTATCTAATCTGCCTCCGACTCGTATAATGCCAGACTCGATAAAGGGTGATAATTTCTTAAGGCGATTTTTATTTGGTAATGGTTGACCTGATGAAAGTAGTTCGTACTCTTCAGGAAACATTTCTCTTTGTACTGTTTTAATTATGAAATCAGCGCTGTAGGACAACTCTGAATTAGTAAGAGAAATACTATGAGTATGTACTCCTTTAGCACGATTAATGAATCTAAATACATATGCTAATAGGCGTTGTAAATGTGAGTAATTAGATGAATTATTGATTAACGTTTGAAATAAATTATCGTGTATATTAGGATAAGTAATAGGTAATGATTGATTATTAATGGTAATGGATTGTGATTTTAACAGTTCTGGTAGGATTGTGTTCACATCTGTGTTAGGCATTGAAGGCCAAAGAGATGGGTCTGTAAGTAAGAATGAAGGCCCTGACCACCACATGGTAGATTGACCTATGAGATCAGCGCTTAGACCACGGGATACAAGATCTGCAGGGTTGTCCTTGGACGGCACGTAGCGCCAGGTATGAGCACCAAAGCCTTCCCGTATCTCCGAAACTCGATTCCTGACGAACGGCTTGAGCGTTGCAGGTGAAGCAGACAGCCAACCTAAGACAATCATAGAATCACACCAGAATATGCATTTGTCTGGTTTTAGTGTTAACGACTCTAGTACTTTTGCGCACAACCTTGTCCCTAATAAGGCTCCACAAAGCTCTAGCCTTGGGATTGTGGTCGACTTTATCGGTGCAACCTTACTTTTGGACGTGAGCAGGTGAGTATGAACGGTGCCACTACTAGCTACGGAACGTATGTAGATGCAAGCTCCGTATGCCTTTTCCGATGCATCTGTAAAAATGTGGAATTCCACGGACAATGGACTATCACATACCACCCAGCGTGGTATGGTGAGAAGATTAAGCTGTGGTAAAGTCTGTGTGAACTTCAGCCATAACTTTTTAATATCCACATTAACCTCGTCGTCCCATGCACACTTGTCTATCCATAATCTCTGCATAATGACCTTGACCTCGATGATACACGGACAGACAAGACCTAGAGGATCGAATACTTGCGCTATTGTGGAAAGTATGTGTCGTTTTGTGATAATAGTATCTGTATGTTTAGGTATGTGAATGGAAAATGTAAGACAGTCTGTTTGACAACGCCAATTAAGACCGAGGGTTTTGCTTGGTTCGTCAATGCTCAAGCTGACTGTGTTAGGTGTGTCTGTGTGTGTTGATGTGGTGTGAGTGGATGAGTCAAGTGTGTTAGTAGTGACTGCCTGAAGTATTTGTGTATTATTAGACTGCCACTTGCGAAGATTGAGTTGTGCAGTCATAAGTATGCTCGTGACATCTCTACAAAGCGCAATAGTGCTCTCTATAGAGTCACTTCCAGACAGATAATCGTCAACGTAAAAATCGTGTTGTATTGACTGTTGTGTGTGTGTGTTGATTGCCTCCTTTGCCAGCTGAGACAGACATCGTGTACTAATGAACGGAGCTGATGCTGTTCCGTAAGTAACGGTGTTTAATGTATAGGTTTTCAGTGGTAATGATGGATCAGAGCGCCACAATATCTGCTGTAGATGTCGCTGCGATTCTTCAACTAAGATTTGACGAAAGAACTTCTCGATATCTGATGATATGACGTATTTATGCTGCCGAAACCTCAACAGTATGGATATTAAGTCATCCTGGACTGTGGGCCCTATGCCTTGAATGTCGTTGAACGACTTACCAGAAGTTGTGACGGCTGATGCGTCGAAGACAACTCGAAGCTTGGTCGTCGTACTGGACTCTCTGAAAACACCATGATGTGGAAGGTAATATGCGTGAGATGAAGAAGGCTGAGTTACTTCGCTCATGTGACCTAATGCTTCATACTCCTGCAGGAATTCTACGTAGCGATGCTTAAGTATTGGATCTCTCTCAAGTCTACGCTCTAACGACAGAAAGCGACGTTTAGCCATCTCAAACGTGTTACCTAATGCTTCAAGAGGTTGCTTTAATGGTATGGTGACTATAAAACGACCATCTGCATCACGCCTAGTAGTTTTCATGTAGTTCTCTTCACAGGCTCGCTCTTCGGCTGTGAAATTGAACTTAGGTGGGATTGAGTCAAGTTCCCAGAATCTTGTCAGATCCATGGACTCCTGTACGTGTGTAGTGTGTTTGTCATGCACGAACATGCACACTGATGAATGAGCTATGTTAGGTTGAGGCATAGTGCCTGATATGAGCCATCCGAGCTTAGTTTCGAAGAGCGTCGGCATGTGCCTACCTAGCTGTATACGATTGCGACCAATCACACCCCAAAAGATGTCGGCTCCAACAAGTATGTCGATGGAAGAAGGGACATTGAAAGATGGATCAGCCAGACTTACACCTGCTGGTAGTTGCAAGTCAGTTAAGTCTACGTATGTATGAGGTATATGAGTAGTTATATTGGGCAAGACAAAACAATCAATGTCAATGTGATATGACCCATCACACGATTGTAAATGTATTATAGAAGACTGTGTAATGGTAGACACCTGACTGTTTATGCCTGCAACGTGTGAGCTTACACTACGAATGGGCAAATGTAGCTTACCACAAAGGTCCTTGGTAACAAAATTCGCCGTGCTTCCATTGTCAAGTAAGACTCTGGCGCTATGCGGCATCCCGGAATGGTCCGTGACTCTGACCAAAGCTGTGGAAAGCAATACATGACGAGATGAAAATTCATGATTACTACCAGTTAACGTTACATGTTCCCTACTGGAGCTAGGATCATCATCATGAGAATGCAACATTGTATTATGCCTTTTTTTGCAATACTTGCAGTGACCAAGTGGACAAGTAGCCTCCAAATGACCTGGTCGTAAACAATTCAAACAAAGATTAGAGTCTTTCACCTTTGATAGGCGTGCAGCGACTGTGAGTGCCTTAAATTGATCACAACTAAATATGTAGTGACTTTGTTTACACAGGGGACATGAAATATTAAATTTTCCCTTACTTGCTGTGACAGAAAAACTTTTTTGCTTACTGTGCGATGACTCTGGCTTCGATTTTATACTCTGAGCCTCCTCAAGCGTTTCTAAAAGATTGCAGCGGTTAGATATAAATTTTGTGAACATATCTAAGGATGGATACTCAGTCAGAGTGTTCCTATACTCTTCCCACTGTCTACTAGAAACCGGGTCCAATTTTGATGCCATTAAATGTATGACCATGTCACCCCAATGCTGTACGAACCGCCCTAGCGTTGCCAGTGACCGCAGGTTTTTGTTGGTTACATCAACAATCTGACGTAAACCCTGACTACTTTCCTTTTGAAGAGGTTCCACATTAAATAAGGCTTGAAGATGATTATTTATTAATAATTGCTTATTATCGTACCTTTCACACAACAATTGCCATGCATTGTCGTAGTTGTCCCCTCTGAAATCTAAACTTTTAATAACGAGTGCTGCGCTGCCATTAAGAGACGAGCGTAAGTAGTGGAATTTGTTTATGTTATCTATACTTTTCTCTTCATGAATCAATGACATGTAAATATCTTTAAACTCCAACCAATCCTTATAGCCGCCGCTAAAGTGAGGTAAATTTATTTTAGGAAGTCTAACATTATTATGTCTAGTAACCATCGAAAGTTGCTCATTGGAGCTTACCTTAGATGCCAGTTGAGCGCGATGCTGTGACAGAAGAGCGCGAGCAGATGCAAGTTGCCTGTAGTAGTTGCCCTCGAATTTCTCACGTTCAGAATATTGCTCGTCGGGTTGTGCAGACAGGTACTCCAATTGACTCTGAAACTGATCATAGGTGACATATAAGGAAACTATTTTCTCAATTCTTATCTCTAACTCGACAAGTTGTTCCTCGCTAAGCTGTTCGCAAGACTTAGTGGTAGTTATGAACGTTGTGAATTGAGTAAGCTGCGATTTTACTGAGGCACGTTTTTTTGTAAGCTCTTTAATCTTCATTTCTTCTGCCATGGCTAAATACGTAGGTAGCTGTTAGCGCTAAAGGATAGCAAGTGGGCAAGAAAAGCTCGAAAATTGAAAAGAAATAAAGAATATATGCTAAAAGCACTGAAATATGCGATATAATGCGCCTGTATAACAACAAAGAGCAAACAGCTGATTGAAGAAAGCGTTGCTATTCAAAACCAGTAGGCGGTTGGAAAAAAAATTGTTTGAATTTTAACTGTCAAACTGTGAAGAGAAAAAAAACGGTGAAGGTGAACTTATGGCACTATCTTACAATCTAATTATAAACTGGATTAATAAGCACTAATTACTGGTTATTAATGGGTGATAATCTACTTATATGGGACAAAATGTACTTGAATGGTTTGAAATATGACACCAAACTACAATGAAATAAACAACACGGACTGAAAGTGTATGATGAATTATACAAGTTAAACAAGATATTAACTGATAGTATGCAATGGGTAATACTCACTAAGACGAAAAGGTACTACTAATGTATGATTTACTGGTCTAATGCACTAACTAATACTCTAGTGGAATGAAAGTTAGTTAGTAAGTATGTACAAATGTTAGTAAGAATATGGAAAGATCTCACGAAGTCCGTTGACTGCTCGTCCAAACCAAACGTTTTCTTGCTTCAAATGGATTGCGAAGTTCTTGGGCTCTGCTTGGGCTGCTACGCTGCGATGACCCAGCTACGATGACCGCTGAAGAACTGCTTGCTCCACCAAATACGCCTCTTCTCAAGGCGCTGAAGATGATGACCGAAGACTGGAACCAGATTCAAACGAAGGGCGAGAAGTCGTCTTGATCTTGAAGTCCAATTTTCTAACGGCCGTTTTCAAAATTTTGAAAAACCGCTTGTCACTCCCAGTAACTGGTCAATAACACGTCGAAGGACCATAAAGAGGAATGGGTGATATCCTCAGGGTGTTGAGAGGACTAAAACGCGGTATCTTGATGTATAGTGGACTGTATAATATTAAGATTTTACAAAGGAAAACAAACGGTAATTTAACTTGAAATAGGCGAGAAAAAAAGAAGTAATAAGTCGCTCGGTGGACGATGATGCAGTGCCGGGCCGGCCGGTGCGCGCTCGCAGATCGAGTGCCCCCTCCGCGGCCTCAGCTCCCCGCCCGCGGTCGCCCGGCGGCGTCCGCGCGGCGTGATATTCTCGACACATATTGAATTATCAACTACTATGAGCAATTCAATAATTACTAGTAAATGTGGGAGCCTACACGTGGCATACAAGATGGCGTTTCTAATTAATTATTCACTTAGTACCGGTCGATAGTGATGTACTGGTTTGGCCTTGGCACTTGAAAGAAACAGAACTTTTGTTGGAATACTTTTTTATTTAGTGGTATTAAAGTAAGTTCAAAACTACTGACTAAAAAACGACTGACTCGATCGTCGGTCGTCTCTCTGATCGTCTGACTTAAATGACTTATGACTTATGACTTATGACTTAACGTTATGATTAAACTTATGTTGTCACTTACGGGATATCTTCGGTTATTATTAATTATTTTGAGCTCCCGATATTTCGACGCTATTTCAAGCGGGTCAACCCGCGATCATAGCGCTTGCAACAGCGTCGAAATATCGGGAGCTCAAAATCTACACTTTTACACCAATATTCTAAAAAGGAAAAAAATGTATTTTTGGGTGTGTATGTTTGTATTGACTAAACTCAAAAACTACTGTGAGTATTCAAAAATTCTTTCACCATTGGAAAGCTACATTCACCCTGAGTAACATAGGCTACATTTTATCCCCCTACTCTTACGGGAACGGGAACTACGAGGGTGAAACCGCGTTACGTCCGTTAGCAACAACTAATCAGGAAGATACGGGATATCTTCCTGATTATACAATAGAAGGTTTAGTTTTAATCCGACGACTCGAATGGCGTAGTGCTAGTGAAGCTGCCTTGCGTTCATAGGGTCCTGGGTTCGAATCCCGGTAGGAGCAAATGTTTGTGTGATGAGCATGGACATTTGTTTCCGAGTCATGGATGTTTATATGTGTAATAAGTATGTATTTACAAACAAAAAGTATATATGTAGTATATCAACTATCTGGTGTCCACGACACAAGCCTTGCTTAGTGTGGCACTAGATGGCGCTGTGTGTTAATGTCCAGCGATATTTATTATTATTATTATTTCCTTTATTTAATTATACACAAATCTTTTACATTTTTAAATATTATTATAAAACTATATATAAAAAACATTTAAAAATATAAAAAATTGTAGCCCACCGGTATCGGGAACAGGGTCCAAGCTACCGGCGGTCAGGGCTCCAGAGAGAGGAACCTCCTAACAATACGAGCCGTGTCAAGAAGTACCGCTTTCTGAATCAAGCCCTTGATCCAGCTGCCTAACGAGAGCCTCCTCAGGTGTTGGTCGAGGCTCTTGGCAATTAAGCCATGCGCTGACACGACTATCGGCACAATGATCGCTGAGTCTACTTCCCACATGTCGACAACCTCGCGAGCCAAGTCAATATACTTGATTTGTTTATCTTTCTCGGCTTTCACGAGGTTCTCATCATGCGGGACCGTTATGTCAACAATCATTGCGCGCCGCTCTGATCGATCCATCACCACTATATCAGGCCTATTGGCTATAACAGTCCTGTCAGTGATGATGGATTGATCCCAGTACAGTGTGATACTGCCACTATTGAGAACTGGGTCGGGCACATACCTATAGTACGGCACTTCCGATTCCACAAGATTGTATTTTAGAGCAAGTTGCTGATGGATAATCCTGGCTACAAGGTTGTGTCTGTGCAAGTATTCTCCGTTAGCTAGACGAGAACACCCGGAGATAATGTGACGGATTGATTCGCCTGGACGGTGGCATGCCCGACATATGTCAACCGTACCGTCCTTCACAATAAATCTCCGGTAGTTATTCGTCATCATAACTTCATCCATAATTGCACAGACTTATTATTATTATTAATCCGTGTATGCTTGAAACAACGGTATAATTCACAACATAATTTAAAATAATTCTTTATGATCATCAATAATCGCACATTGATAGATAGAGTGACACTAACCAAGAAAGCTGTTTTTTCAGTATACCTAATATTTTTTTTTTATATTTTCAACTATTTTTATATATTTTCTTAACTTAATATTTAAAAATGTAAAAAGTTTGTAAAAAATTTAATAAAGGAATAATAATTTTATATTATTATTATTATTATTTTTTTTCTCTCACAATGGTTTTGCAGCACATAACAGTTTAGAACTATACAAATTCACATTGTGAGGACTGGTGCCTGAAGTAGGTTTTAGAAAAAAACCTGTATCACAGTGAGTCAGTAGAACATTTAAAGTTTTCCAAACAGTAATGACAAGTTTTGCTCCAGAAAATATAAAAAATTGAAATCATGTTTTGTGATTTCCATTGCGTCGTGTTTAATGCTCTCCAGCATTAAACACGACTGGAGTGTAGGTATTATTTTTCAGGAAAAATTAACAGATTTATGAGAAAATCATTTATTCACTTCGGGCGTTAACAGAAATATAAAATTTTTCGTGTAGTAACAGTCTTCGTATCAAATGCAAATTGATTTTTAAGTTCTTTTTAGAATCTTCTTTGGCGTTGTTTCGATATTTCTTTAATCTATTCTATTCTACTTTTAGTTATGCCAAGTGCTGTCGATGCCAATGTCGACAATTCTACCAATGTCAGAAGTGAAATGAGAAAGCAAGAGATTTATAGAGAATAGGAAAGAAAGAGAGAGAGAGAAAAAAATAATAATAATAAAAAGTGATAGATCAATTAGATAACTAAACTATTTCTTTAATCTATCTAGCGAGATTGTAAATTATCAAAATATTGTCAACGAACATGCTGCTTACAATATGACACATTTTATTACGGTAGATCATAATCTTATTGAATACCAGTATTTTACATGGAGCGACTCCCTATCTGACCTCTACAACCCAGTAAGTAGAACTGGGTAATACGATACCACTTGGTAAGACTGGTTGTCAGACTTTTGGGCCACTGACTGACTGTGACCTGTAATGACTGTCAAAGATGTAGAAATAACAGCCGGGACCAACAACTTAACGTGCTTTCCGAGGTACAGAGGATACTTGGTAAGTAGGGGTGGTCACCCATCTACAGACCAACCTAGGCAAGCACGGCTTAAGCTAAAGATCGACCCGAGCGGCTGCTATTATTTAGCCTCGAGCTCCTCCAAAATTAGCTACATACTAAGCGATCTTAATCCGAAATCTCGTGTACTTCTACCCAACCTTTTATGCCAAAACCGTAATGATACTTTAACGTTAAGAAGGTTGAGCAATTACGCCTCCTTACTAAGAGAGCCACAGCAGGGCAAGAGGTTCTCTCCCACGAGGGTATTTACCGGAAAAATACTGAAGTTTCCTAATAATGTTTTATGTTATTTGCACATTTTCTACGAAACACATTAGGGACCCCAATTTTAGGGTCGTTGAGGGTTCGCAAGAAGTTGAAATATTTTAATTTCTTCCCTTTCTTGGGGTCAACGTGTTTTTAGGCCCTGATAAAATGTTGTGTTAAGGGAGAATTGATTGATGTTATTTTAGGACCGTTTGTTTACGATACGAATAGATTTTATTGAAGCTTTAGGAATGTCCTGACTAAATGAGGATGTGCTGAACGAAATTTAGGGCTAACTCAATTTATATAGGGTAGACGACTAAAACAATAATCCGCCAGTTAAATTATCAACAAATATTTGACCCGTAAAAGAATCACAATGTTTCGCGTTGTTCATTCATCTCTGTCCTCATACACAAGGGCATTCATTATTTTGTTTTTTAATATTGTAAAGAATACTCTACCTCTGTTGAGGGCTCGTTATAAAGGTCTGCCGTGAACCTCTCGCCTCTCATTGACCTCATCCTGCTTAAAACAGCAAAATTACGAGATTCCTTTGAGAGTGAAGTTCCTAAACTTTTATTTGGAATGTTGTGATTGGAATTTCAACTTTAAATTAAGGCTTGATCAAAGCTTTCCATTTTTATTACTAACTTATTAAACTTGCAATGTTAGATTGTTTGTTTAGGTCTATTTTTAACTGAATTTTAAAACATTAACTCCCAAACTGTTGAGCTAAAATTTTAATTACACGTGTAGTTTGGATGACGAAATATGAAAAGATGACAGAATATTTATATTTATGCACCCCCGTTATATGGGTGCAAATTATAAATGCTTTGCTGAGAGAATACGAAATAGCGTTTTCATCCCCCCGTCTCGGAAAGAGTATTTTTCCTGTTCAATATCTGACTGCAAAAGCCGTTTTAATCCTCTAAAGGAGTAATTTGAATTTAGAACATCGTGTGCACTAAGTTTGTGAATTCAAAACATCATTAAACCTATTTACTTCTACCTCCATAGTGCCGAATTTATCATACAACTTTTTTTAATGCTAATAACTCAGACTTGCAACCGCCTTCTTGGTGTATTTTTTTTAATTAGCTTTGCGCGCGCCATTTTCTTATCACGTCATATTGTTAACACCTTAGGTTAAAAATTAGGAACTTGAAAACAAGTGAAAAACCTAAAATTACCACTCATTATCTAGCGACGAGACAGTTTATTTGACAAACAGAATTAACTGAATTTGTTAATAATACGCCATTTTTTGCGTTTATTCGTTTCCTCGCTTAGGTGGAATGAAAAGTTACGTGTTGCGCTCGAGTGCAAAGATTTTTCACCTCGTACTCTTTTGATACCCTCGCTAACGCTCAAGATTCTAACTTTAGAATCTTTCGCTTGCTCGGTCATCAAAATTGAGCACGCGGTTAAAAACAAACTTTGCACTCTTGTATAACAAATAACGATTGTTTTTAAAAGTGTATTTTTTTAACTATGAGCTTCATCATCTTAAAAAATATAAAATGGAAGCCTATGCTATTTAAACTATAGCTATTTAAACTATATTAGAAAGAGGATAGATTTGTTTTTTTCTATTGCTACGATTTAACTCAAGAACTACTAGACCGATTTAAAAAAATCTTTCACCATTAGAAAGCTAAATTTTACCGAGTTACATAATTATAAATTATATTAATATGATGCAAATCAGCTGAGCTATCACAATTTTTGCGAACGAAGTCGCGGGCGAGTCCTATTCGTTCATTTATGGGGTGCTCACATGCTTGTTCGACTTGACTTCATTCAAACTTCACGTTGAGGCGGAAATTAATAATAGGTATTGAATTTCTAACCCCTTTACCCTCCATACATATTTAATAAGCAAGATCATGACTAAGTATGATTATCTGTATTTAGGTAAGACAAAATAATAAGTATCATGAAAAGTTTTTTTTTTCTAGAAAGCCATAAGCCTGTATGTACTGTAATGTAAGTAATATATCGCATATTTATTGAAAAATATATTTTGACTATTATTGGCAATGTGTTTATTAATTATTTTCTTGCAAAATAGTTTTTAGTTTTCATGTTTTAGTGGTTCACTTGTGCTCCCCTTCACAGCGTAGCGGCTAGATGTTATGTTATGTCAGCCATCCCAGTCCATTTGCTATAATTTTTTGAGGAGTTCCGTTGCTTATCTCCGAAGTTTTTCATCATATATTCAACAAATTACAATGGGACCACTTTAAGAAAGTACTCTTCCAAAAACAACTCAAATCACATCAAGTGTGCCTATAAAATTTGAAGAGTTCTCCCAATTTCTCCAGGATCCCATCATCTGATCCCGAGTTGATGAATACAGGACCATCTGGGAACTATACCCTTTTAAACAAAAGAAGAATAATTCAAATCGCTCCAGCCATCTTCGAGTAATCGGGGAACAAACATAAAAAAAGGTTCCGACGAATTGAGAACCTCCTCCGTTTTTTAAGTCGGTTAAATAAGTGGCGTCGTGAATTAAAACAAGAAAATAACCATCCCCGAAAAACCCAAGAGTTGCCCTTTTTACCGTCGTATGCCACGCCACTCACCTGAGTGCGGCCCGCAGGGGGCAGCAGTAATGAGGGTGTCAAGACTTGAGAGCCTCTCAACTGAACTCAACGAGCTGAACTCGCGAAGTGTAAGGAACTTTGTTTTACAATGTTATGGAGTTAAGAGATTACGGCGAAATGTAGGGTCGTCATATCATCATCTGCCTAGCCTTTTAAATAAATAAAGCAATACCTACGAGTAGATTCAGACTACAGTTGTTAATATCGTGGTTGATAACACTAAGATGTTAAGTAATTAAGTTAGTATTGTTAGTGTTCAGAAGCGTTCAGCGTGTTAAACTGTTGTAAAAATCCAAAATGGCACCACAAAATGATGAATTAACGAATTATTTTTTATTTAACTTTTAGTATTATATGCGTCGGGGGTTTTTTTAATTTTTGATTTAATTTTAATGGTTTTTGGGGTGAAAATTCACGTTTTGCAGTAGGACGCAATGTTACGGTACTCAAATCATTATGCTGATGGATCGATTCAACATTCAGGCGCCGTAGAGCTCCTGCCGGGGTTGCGGGACTGTTCGAAAGAGATACCGCGGCCCCGGAACATAAAGGGCGAGGAAGGAACATGGATAAAAAAACTACTCAGTCAGTCAGTAAAAGTCTGACACTCCCTCATGATTTCCCATCTGAAAAAAAAAAGGGCCGTAGAGCTTTCGTGGATTCCAAATCTAACATTAAAAAATCCCTCCGGCAAGCCGGATTTCGGTATTTTTCTACAACAAGTGAAGCTTTTGCGTTTGATAAGAACCATTCTACGATCAGATCTGATGATGAAGCCAAGAGTCACGGAACTCCAAAATATGACAATGTATCCTAGTCGTGTTTGGGCTTGTTGTAATTGTAACGGTATGCACTTTCCAAGTATATCAAGCACAGTTAACCACTAAAAAGTGAAAAATAAAAACTTTTTTGCAAAAAATAAAACCGACTTCAAAAAAAAAAAGTGGAAAATAACTTTAGCTTCTGAAGTTGGTAACAAAAAAACTAAATCAATCAAACAATAGTCACCGACTTCAGAAGCTAAAGTTATTTTTCACTTTTTTGTTTCTTTTTTTGAAGTCGGTTTTATTTTTAGCAAAAATGTTTTTTTACTCAAAATGATAAAAATGAAAAACGGTTCAAAAATTTTCCATAGAAAAAAGTTATGGCCAAAACGACAGATTTTAGAAAAACCGCCCCGCCGCTGCCCCCCATGGACGTATTCCGCCCTTTCTGGAACTTAGCCTAAGTTTTGACCATTCGATTTTTGGCAAAGTTTGACAGCAATCGGTTCATAACTGCGACCTGTAGAGTGTGGCTAAATTTTGCTTGTGACCCATATACATTCGTAAACATATATCCCCGTAGATGAGAGACCAACAGGTAGATTTATAAAAATAAAAAAAAACCTAAAAACGTGTATTTTAAAAGTAAAAAGTATTACCAATATCTCCGTAACTAGAAGGTTCCCGTAACTAGAAGGTTTCCAGGTTAGGTCTAGACTTTAGAACAAACAAAATATTGCAATGACGGGAAAAGCTCTTTTGCCTTTCGGTTTCGTTAAGGCTCCTTTAACACTCATTATACCTACTTTTTGCAGAACAAGGTAATCTTTCAGGATGCCATCATGAATTTTGACAGTTTATTATTTCGACAAAAGTTCAATTTCGAATAACAAAACTTTGCCAACTCATTGCTTCAACAGAACATACAACGTTCTTCGAACGAATAGATACTACTCTTCAACTAACTTATTGAAAGTTCAAAATAACATTTTATTTCATATGCCAACCTGGAATAAAACAAACTTTCTAGAAAGTTCCAAACAAACAAGCATTTCTGTTCAAAATTGTTCAGAAAACGATGTTGAACAACAAATACAGACAGTTATGAACAGACTGGTCAGTTTGGTCAGACCTCGCTTTGCTATCTTAAAGTTATGAGTGTTTCTGTTAAGAAGCGTTTAGACTGAGGAAATTTACTGGATCTGTACCTACAGGAATAGTGAACTGGGCATTTACGAATTTTGTATTTGTTTGAGCCGCCTGAAGAAAGGGCATGAAGTATTTTCAAAATTGTTCATGTTAAAACCTTAAAAGTTAGATTTCTCAAAAAACACCCAGTTTGGACCCCAAGGTATCAGGTCAAAATTGTTTCAAATATGGTCTTGTATCCCCCATTTCAAGGCCTGCACTCAATTACCTATCACCGTGTATATTTTCATTTATATTAGATATAAGAAAAATCGTTAAGTCTAAACGCTCCTCCATTTGAACAACCGTAGGAAGGATCCAAACCGTCTGTTACACTTTACATATTTGTGATTGAATGTTATCGTCGACCTATAATAGTGGTGTTTACTAGCTTCTGCTCGCCTAGTACATTTTCTAAACTATATTCTATTTCAGATGTGAGAATCCTATTAGTTTGATCAATAACTTTTATTTGGTAACAGCTGACCCACGCAACTTCGTCTGCGTCACATAAGAGGGAAAAAGCTACCTACTACTACCTACCTACTACTACCTACTACTACTACCTACTACTGCCTACTACTACCTACTACTACCTACCACTACCTACCTACTACTACCTACCTACTACTACCTACATACCTACCTACTACTACCTACCTACTACTACCTACCTACTTACTACTACCTACCTACCTACTACTACCTACCTACTACTACCTACCTACTACTACCTACCTACTACTACCTACCTACTACTACCTACCTACTACTACCTACCTACTACTACCTACCTACTACTACCTAAAATCAAAATCAAAATCAAAATCAAAATCAAATCATTTATTTCAAGTAGGCCAGTTACCGGCACTTTTGAATTGTCGAAACAAAATGAACATTTAAAGTAGCTACAGTCCCAGTCACAAGACATAAAAACTGTGAAAGTACTGTATTTGCCCATTCCCTAATGTAGATCTCTATGGAGAAGAACGGGCAAGAAACTCCATGGACACTCTTTTAAATCAAAATATTGTTACAAAATCTTGGTTACATCATTCATGTTGAGATGGTATATTATGTGAGAACAATGTAGCAAGATGTGCACGTTAAAAGTGTCCATAGCAAAACAAAATAAAATACAACTCAAAAACTAAATAATTAATTCAAATAACCCATGGCGACTAAGAGATGACCAGTCACAACTGACAGCGCCCGTTCACGAACATGACGCATGGATCAGCACCATTCAGCTCAACCATTTTGAAGGGAACTAAATGATCCGACACACGCGCCACCATCAGCGAGACATTTGAGAGAGCATGACATACTCTCAACCGCCAGGGCACATTCTAGTCAAGAACTGCCGTAGGCTTCCAGTGAATGATAGCTTTCTAGTACATAGTACTCACACAATATGGGCTATGCGATTATATAATACTAACATTGAATCTATACAATGCAAAGATAGTTAAGTACAATCTTCAGCAGCTCCAACAATACCATTTAATGCTATCAATTTTTGCGCCCCTGTCCATGTGGAGCAGGACCAGCATTAAGCCAAGCATTTTTATCAGCGATATAATCGCTCAACTTGTAATATGCTTGTTTACATAGTGTGCGTTTAATGCATGTTTTAAATTTCGTCTCATTCAGTTCAAGAATACTTTGTGGAATTTTATTATAGCATCTCAAACAGTACCCCATGAAAGATGAGTCTACTTTAGCGAGTCTAAAGCCTGGCTGAACTAATTGGTCCCTATTTCTAGTACTGTAGTTATGTCTGTCACCTCTTTTACCAAAAAGATGCAAATTTTTTCTGACGTACATTATGTTTTCGTAGATGTATTGACAATGTACCGTCATAATGCCAATATCCTTAAACCGCTCTCTTAGAGAATCGCGCCTACGAAGATTATATATGGCTCTAATGGCTCTTTTCTGCAGAATAAATATAGACTCAATATCTGCAGCTCGTCCCCATAGCAAAATACCGTAAGACATTATACTATGGAAGTAACTAAAATAGACCAGTCTAGCGGTATCTACATCAGTAAATTGACGGATTTTTCTAATGGCATATGCTGCTGAGCTTAACCGCCCCGCAAGAGATGTTAAATGAGAACCCCATTGTAGCCTTGAATCAAGCGTAATCCCCAAGAAAACCGTTTTATCTACGAATTCAAGTTTCTCATTATTCAATAATATATCACAATCACTACCCTTAACATTCGGTAAAGCAAATCTTATGCATTTGGTTTTTTTTTCATTTAATACCAAATTGTTTGCTGTGAACCAATTTTGGACCTGCAGTAGGGCATTATTCACGTCATCTAAATTTTGTGCCCGTCTATTTATCTTAAAAATCAGGGAAGTGTCATCAGCAAATAACACCATATTTTGAGGTTGGTTTTTCAATAAATAGGGTAGATCATTTATATATACTAGAAAAAGGAAAGGACCCAATATTGAGCCTTGTGGAACCCCCATTTTTATTTTTAAACCCTGTGAGTTAACACCATTTATCTGAACATATTGTTGTCTATCATTTAAATATGATCTTACCAAACTAAGTGCAAGTTTACCCAGTCCGTAATGCTCAAGTTTCATAAGTAATGTGTCGTGGTTTACGCAATCAAACGCTTTGGAGAGGTCACAAAAAATTCCTATAGCGTCTTGGGACTCTTCCCACGCAGTAAATATGTGCTTTAATAAGGTTACACCGGCGTCAGTTGTACAACGTCCCTTGGTGAAACCATACTGTTGATCATGTAAGATTCTGTTGGTGTTAAAGTGATAGAGCATTTGATCAAGCATTACTTTTTCAAAAACCTTGCTAAAAACTGGCAACACGGAGACAGGTCTATAATTGTTAGTATCTTTACTGTCCCCGGATTTGAAAAGAGGTATGACTTTACTGTATTTCATTAAATCAGGGAAGACTCCTTGGTCCACACATAGATTAAAAATTAAAGCTAAGTATGGGGCTATAGTCTCAAGTATGGATGTACAAACTTTGATAGACATTCCCCATAGATCTTCGGTCAGTTTGATTTTTATTTGCCGGAAAGCTTTAATAGGTACTCCCTTGATTTTCCTAAATTTTTTTGTCCGAAAATCATTATCCATAACACGTTTGCTATAAACTTCAGTAACCATAATGTTCAGAACACCGAAATTATGTTTTACATAACTAACTTTACTTCTAATACTATTTTGTCATAATATCGAATACTATAATAATTGAATCTCCTAATTTTACATGACATAAAGTCGTATGTCCTAAGTATTGTATTGCACATAATGTGTATGATTCCGAATGGTCATTTATAAATTGTTAGTCGTTAAAAAAATTCTAAAAGTTAGGTTTTAGTGACAGAAACGAATTGCTGTAAAACCGACTCCACGCAGTCTTGTCTGCCCTACCCCAAGAGTGTTATTTAAAATCGCGTAGGCGCGTAGTGAGCGTTAAACCCATCTGCGACGATAAACTCGCGTGAGGCCGCCGGAGCCCCGCAGCGCCGGAGCCGTGAGAGAAACCATGCCTGCTGCATGATGTTTGCTCGTTTGCATGCTACATGCTTGCTTGCATACTGTATGCTTGCTTGCATGCTGCACGTTTTCTTGCTGCATGCTTGCTTGCTGTACGCTTGCCGCATGCTTGCTACATGCGTGCTGCATGCTTGCTGCATGCTTGCTTGCATTACATGCGTGCTGCATGCTTGCTTGCTATAGGCTTGCAAGCTTGCTGTATGCGTGCTGCATGTTTGCTACATGCGTGCCACAAGCTTGCTGCATGCTTGCTTGCATTGCAGGTCAACGCCTACATACGATTGAACATTTACTTAGAATGTTAGAATGGGACTTATGACTTTTATTGAAAACGATTTTATGTCTTTTGTATATTATTGATTGTAATACTTATGACAAACGGATTTAGGGCTTATTATGTTTAGGGATTTCAACTTTATGGCATATGATATTATGTGATTTAAAGTTCGGGTAAATTATCATTCGGACGAATGATGATTATGACAAAAAAAATTATGTCATTTTAGATTATGGATTAAAAAGTTAGGTAATACGATAGAGAACCGCTTTAATAACTACCATAGGGTTAATGTGTTTAAATTTAAATTCAGCCAGGCAGCCAGACACATTCGCCTTTAATAAACCCATTGAGACTTCAGGAGAGGAATTAAGAGCCTCCGTAGTTTTTAATGGTATCTCTGTAAAGAAATTTACAAATTCTTGAGCTACTTCCTGATTAGAGCTTTTAGGACCACATGCTGTATCTAATGTGTAGCTAGTGTTGCGTATTTTCTTCCTGTTAGTCTCGTTATTTATGACTTTCCAAACTGTCTTTATTTTATTTTCTGCTGTTTTGATCTTGTTGCTAATGTGCAGGGCTTTAGCAACCCTGCATGTATTTCTAAAAATTTTTGAATACTTAGCAACATACTTGTTAAAAGTTTCAGTGTTAATAAAAGGCTTAAGGCCATAAAGCTCAAATAGTCTTTCCCTACTTTTTCTGATACCTCTAGTTGCCCAATCACTAAATATGAATTTAGGGCAAATACTCTTTGTCTTCTTTTCAAAAGTTTTGTTGAATTCCGTGTGAACTATTGAAAAGAAACGATTATACAATTGATTTATATTAATATCGTCATGGCTCATAACACTTAGCTTGTTCTGTAGGGAAATATTAAACCCATTTAATTTGCTAGAAGTTATGGGTCTAAATTTAATCTGTACTTTTTGCAATGGTGTATTACACCTATAAGTTACAGTTTGTCCGCTATGGTCGGACGGCAAACAATTTACTATGGCTTTATCTAAGTAATCACAATCGCAGAAAACATTATCTATACAAGTAGCAGAAGATGCTGTGATTCTAGTAGGTTCAATAAAAACGTTAGTCAAGTCAAATGATTTAAAAAGATTTAGTAACCGACCGCTATGTGAATTTTCTTCTAAAATATTGATATTGAAATCACCACAAATTATTGTAGATTTATTACTGGCTGCAAGTTTTGCCAGGACATCTTCCATTATTGATTCAAACATGGAAAAGTTTTGATAGTTTGGGGGTCTGTACACACACACAATTACATGCTTATCTAGCTCAACACAGGACAGTTCGACGCAATGTTCAACCGAGAGACCTACTATGTCATCACGTTGCTTATATTTAAAACTATTTTTTATTAATATTAGGGAACCTCCACGAAGCATCGTTTTACGGTTAAAGCAGCTACCCACCATATAGTTCTCATAATTAATAAGCATTTGGTAATCCTTTAACCAATGTTCAGTAAAACAAATAATGTCAAACTTACTATTTTCTAAGAACAATTCAATTTCTAATAATTTGCAAGACATTCCTTGGATATTTTGGTGGAATATTTTTAAGGTGTTCTGCTGAGGCCCTTTTTTAGTAACTAATTGAGTGCAAGAATTAATAGTACCTTCTGTTGTCTCACTTTCTAGTTTAAATTCATATTAATATTTTGAGTGAGGCCGGAGACTCCCGTGCCATCCTCAGACAACAAGACCCTATCACTAATAGACCCTAATTGAGGATTCACCACGGTGACAGATGGATCCTCCTCTGAGCAATATCTGTAAAGATTTATAGCACTACTGCTATATTCATTTAAAGTCACCTGTACATTAGTAGAATTACTAATGGTCGCAGTGTTAATAATAGTACTAAACTTAGACATACTATTTATGTCTGTGTGAATATTAAAAGCTAATAGCGAAGCTATTTTGTGTCTAAAACTCTCCTACCTACTACTACCTACCTACTACTACCTACCTACTACTACCTACCTACTACTACCTACCTTCTACTACTTTTTTTTTCATAAGAACCTTCTCCTGACAATAACGAACACAACAAAAAAAGAATCAGCCTAATCGGTCAAGCCGTTTTCATGCTATGTCGTGACAACGAAAAACGGGTTTCATTTTTATATAATAGATAGAAGATTGATTATATATTGGAGGAGGTCGTGGCTAAATAATAACAGCTCGGGGTCGATATTTAGGTTAAGGCGTGCTTTCCTAGGTTGGTCTGTCGATAGGGGACCACTCTCACATACTTAGTTTCCTCCGCGCACGTTAAGCAGTTGGTCCCCGGCTGTCATTTGTACGTCTTTGACAGTCGTTACAGGTAGTCAGTGGCCCAAAAGTATGATAACCAGTCTTACGAAGTGGTATCGTATTACCCAGTATTAACTGGGTTGTGGAGAGCAGATAGGCAGTCGCTTCATGGAAAATACTGGTATTCAGCTGCATCCGAAGAACTAGTTAAACAACATATTTGGGAAAAGGCTAGGCAGATGATGAGATGATGATGATAAATGATAGATAAATGATGTTTATTTTGTAAGTAGGTTTTCACAAACACTTTTACACGTCTTTTTTTTAAACTAGATGGGGCTGGTGTTTCGTACCTGACTACTCTGAGAAGAAACAGCCGAAACAAACTCAGAGGTCATAGTCTCTTTTAAAGTCCAGACATAATCTTGCTCCATTCACATGAGGATCATGTGTCTGAAATGGTGATGATGATTATGTGTTGGATGAAGTTTTTAAAAAGAATTACATGGTTTTATTTTGGAAAATTTTATTTGTTTGAGAAATCGTATTTTAATTTCTTGTCTCTGTCTCTGTCTCTGTCTCTGTCTCTGTTGCACATGAGGTCCCGGGTCCGGTTTCCAGGAATTTGTCAGCAGTACTCACGGCGTCTAGATGGATAGATGTATGCCCTAGATTAAAAGAAAGAAAGAAAAAAATTAATAGCATATTATTAGCCCATACAGGACAACACACATAAAAAAATAACATTATTTACAACTAAACGAAAACGTTACATAAAAAAATTAACTAAACGTAAACGTAACTACCGAAATGTGGGTGTATTATGAGGTACCCTTAAGCCTAAACCTGGGGGGCATAAAACTATACAGGACGAAGTATTATATTATCTGTGCGTCTGGCTAGGCAGGAACCACACAATACGCCTAACCGTTCGTGGGTTATAGGTTTGAAAAAACAGCTCAAAAATCTGTACGATAAAATCGTAATTCCTTTGTACAAAATATTTAATTAACCATCATTTCTGTATTTTGTTTCTTGCTAGACATAAAAATAATAGTATAATTTCTCGATATAAACAATGTCTGCGACTGGCTAGTCAAAGACATTGTTTAGAAAGTAGATAATAGTATGGTACTGTACTAACATAAACGTTGAAAGAAATATTAAATGACCAAATTAACTGGTCTAGGGTTACTTCTGCCTTATATTTAATAGTTAGGTATTACGTGAAAGTTCTAGTCTTTCTTCATTAAATATTCAATGTTTAAGCATTGTCAATATTTCGTTATATTCAAGTGCCTAAATGGTGACACGTTCACAGTTCCGGCAGCAAGCCACTTTGATCATAATCATCGTCATTTCAGCCAAAATACGTCCACAGCTGGACCGAGGCCTCCAACAAAGGCTGTAAAAAAAAAACATAAAATAAATAATGCACGACAAAAGTATTACATAGGTATACTGTATGCTCCTTCACTTACAGGAGACCACAGCATGCATAACAAAATCCCAAACTAGGCACAGCCTGTATCTTGGTGACCCAAACACAATGCATTACCCGAGGTTATTATTATACAGTGTTCTGCTAGCGCTACAAATGATCTTTAGATAAACAAACAAATTAATTGGTATTGGAATAATTAAAAGGAAAAACAACAAAATGATAAATATTAGTTACAAATTACAAACAAAATGATAAAAAACTGATAAAAGAAAAGAAAAATTAAAAATAGGAATACACATGGTTGCAAAAACAACAGTTAAGGTGAGTTCTTGTGGGAGTGTAGTGTGTGTTATGTGGGGGTGTGTATTAGTGAGTGATGGTGGGTATTGCAACAAAAGAATTGTGTTAACATGAGCCACAGAGTAGGCCCTCTGTTTCCTCGTAAGTTTGGCTAACAAAGTTATAATAACAAAAAAAAATTGTTAGCAATTTAACGTAGTTTTATTTAATCTGGTTCTCAGTACTGGTATTTAACTGAATCAGGTAAGACTGGAAGCTGACCCCAACATAGTTGAAAAAAGCTGGGCAGATGATGATGCATTTTATTTAAACTGATCGTGTATAGGATCTAATTTTGTTGGTTGGTATACCTTTCTTAGTTTCTTCAAAGATCGGGTTTCAATTATTTTAATTTACTAGTTAGTATTATAAATAAATAAATAAAATAAAATAAAAATAAAAAAGCCTTTTATTTCCTAAAAAACATGCTACAATTTAAATCTAGATCTAAAAATTTACTTTAAAAACTAATTAAAATCTAGCTTGTGCACAATGTTGCTCATTTGTTTATAATATAGTAAGTTCTTGTTTTTTTTTTTTTTTTTTTTCAATTAGCAACTTTATAATTATTACCTTATAATCTAAATTTTAACTAGGAACCCCTCTCAGGTAAAGGCCTCTTCCAAAGTATTCCATTTATCACGGTCTTGGGCTATCTGTATCCATTGCGGCCCGGCTATTTTCTTAATGTCGTCCTCCCAACGCGCGTGGGGTCTACCTTTGTGACGTTTGCCGGCGGGGCCTTGCCATGATGTAATAGTTTTGGTCCATCTGTTGTCTTTGAGTCGCGCTACATGTCCAGCCCACTTCCACTTTAACCTTTGTGCATGGTTTAGAGCATCAATTGCTTTTGTTTTTGCCCTTATGTCTGTATGCCTTATTTTTTGTACTTTTTTTATTTTCATCATGCTCCGTTCCATTGCCCTTTGACATGTGATTATTTTACTTTTAGTCTTGGTCGTGAACTTCCAGGTTTGGCATGCATATGTTAAGCATGGGATAAGGCATGAATCCATAACTTTCTTCTTTAGTTTTATGGGCATTTCACTCTTAAATACTTCTTTAAAACTCCAGTATTTATTCCATGTGCTTTTAACTCTCCTTTCTATTTCTAATTCATTGCTATCTCTGTTGAATCCTATTTGTTTACCTAGATAAGTATATTGCTCGACATATTGTAATATTTCACCATCTAGTTTTATATTTGTTTTTATGTGGTTGGTCATTGTGTTTGTTTTGGTGACGTTCATTTCAAGTCCTACTTGCCTGCTAACTTTGTCAAGAGTTTCAATCATGTGTTGTAGTTGGCTGCTGGTTTCAGAGAGCAACACTAGGTCGTCTGCGAATCTGAGGTGACTTAAGTGTTTTCCTTTTATATACAATCCTTGCTTTTTCCAGTCTAGTTTATGTATTATGGACTCTAGTACCGCAATAAATATTTTTGGGGAAAGGGGGTCCCCCTGTCTTACTCCTCTCTTGACAGGAAAGCTTGGTCCCGTTGTCTCTAGCTTCACTCTACCATTGCACTTGCTGTATATGTTTCTTATTATCGTAATGTATTCTTCTTCCACATTCTGATCTTTCAGAGTTTCCCAAATACTTTCATGTGAAATCGTGTCGAATGCTTTCCGATAGTCTACGAAAGCGATATATAGTGGTCTGTGATATTCCTGGTATTTCTCAATTATCAACTCTAGGGTATGTATGTGGTCTACAGTTGAAAACCCTTTTCTAAAACCAGCTTGTTCAGTGGGTTGTCTTTGTTCTAATGTTGTGCTAATTCTCTGGTTTAGAACTGTAGCAAAGAGTTTATATATTGTGGGCATTAGGCTAATGGGCCTGTAATTCTCTATATCCTTAGGATCTCCTTTTTTATAAATCAAAGTAATGTGGGATTCAGACCATTCAGAAGGCGTTTCAAAAGTTTCTATTACTTTATTAAACAATTTTGCCAATGGGGCAGCTAATATGAGTTGGGCTGTCTTTATGGCATCATTTGTAATATTATCTGAGCCTGGACTTTTTTCCGGTTTAAGCTTCTTTATGGCCTCTATTATTTCGCTACACTCTATCGGATCTATGCAGCGTTGTGGTGTTCTGTGTGTCACTGGATCTTTGTACTCATTGTCGTATTGATTTGCGTCGCTATATAGTTTCCTATAAAAATCCGTTGCAATGTTTAAAATGTCATTGCGACTACACGTAGTTCTGTCTGCGACTTTTAATCCTTCAATCCATGTTTTTTTTGATCGTAATTCTTTAAATCCCTTCTTGACGCTGCCGCTTTGTTCCAAATGTTTTTCAAAGATATCTCTTCTGTATTTCTTGTAGTCGGTTTTTATATATTTGCTTATAACCTTATATAGAGCTTTTAGTTCATTTTTCTCGGTACGAGTTTTATTGCTAGTTTTCTGTAGTTCTTGTCTTCTTTTTATGAGCTTTTTTGTGCGTTCTGATAATACATTTCGGTTCTTTGTGTGAAGATTTGTGTCACGTGCTCTGCGTAAGCTAATTTGAATAGAGTTTATTAATTTGTCATGATATTTTTGGACAGTGTCTTCTGAGTTCGTATCTAGTAGTGCCGGTATGTAGTTTTTTAACGACTCTCTGTACAGTAATATTTCTTGCTCGGTTTTGAGAGTGCTATACTTGTTGTTATTATTATAATTTGCTCTACTTTTTATTGGTTTCGTGAGTGTTATTACTGTTCTAAGTGGTCTGTGATCTGATGGGTAATTAATACTTAAGGTTTCAATATTTTGAATCATTTGTGGTCGGTTGGTCAATATATAATCTATTTCATTCTTATATTCTCCACTCGGGGAGCGCCATGTCCATCTTCTTTTCAGGTTCTTCTTGTAAAATGTGTTGACAATTGACAATTTGTTTTCCAAGGCAAAATCTATTAGTATTTGACCTCTTGCGTTTCTTTCTCCATAGCCGTTCTGTTTCATTATTATGTGTTCGTCTCTTCGTGGTTGGCCTATTTTTGCGTTAAAATCTCCCATTAGAATGAAATCTTTATATGCCATGTCCATGGCCTTGTAGATGTTCTCATAGAAAGCAGTGATCTCCTCTTCGTTCGCAGCCTCCGTAGGGGCGTAGGCTTGAATTATTGTAAGTTTCTTACTTGGTAGGTCCAGTTGTAATAGTGCTACTCGTTCAGAAATACCGATATAGCTTGCCAGATATTGTTTGAGATATTTCTTAATTATGAAGCCGACTCCGTACATGCCTGGTGTTTCACCCGTGTGGCAGAGGATAAAATCTTCGTATTCTACTATTTTGTTGCCGAGGCGTCGCGCTTCAGATATTCCCATGATATCATATTTTATATTTGATAGAGCTTCAGTTAGTTCAATTAGTCTTTCGTGTGAGGACAATGTTCTAACATTGTAAGTGGATATGTAGAGCTGGTTTTGTTTCCTTATTTTTGAGTATCTTGAATGTGTCTCCTTTGGAAGGTTGTGGTCGTAATCATCCTCGGTGACCAGCCGGCTTGGATGATGTTTTCCTGTGTTGTTTGTTTTTTGTTTTTTCTGTTTATGTTCTGAGAGAGGTGCTGGTAATTGCTAGATAATATTGGTGCTATTTTCTTCCTCTTGACTTTTTCCATTTTTGTTAACTAGGTAGTTTAGAATACCAGGTTTATTTATCCCTTCTGAAAAACTGGAAGATCTCTGCGGCGTTGTACGTGATTGAAAGATTTTATTTTTCTTAGCAGCTTGCGTAATACGGGGCTTGGTATTATTCTCGCTGTTCTCGTATTGCTGTGGTGAGGTCGAGATATTTATTTTCCTGTTATCTGTTGATTCAGGCTTTGTTTTATTTTTTAGAATAATTATTTTGTCGTATTTAATGACTGCGTTGTTGCCTCTTTCTCTTTCAATCTTTATTTGTTCTTGGAGCATTTTCCTTGTCTCCAGTACGTGTTGAGGATAATCTTCTTTAATATAATAAGGAGTTTCCTTTAAAGCCGCTTTCTCCATCATAATCTTGATTTTTTTGCCCAGCGTGTTGAGTGTTACCACAATCGGTCGTGGTCTATCTGATTTTCTGCCTATTCTTTTTGCCTCTTGAATGTCGCTGCAATTTAATTTTTGTGAGAAATATTTGTTTATGAAAGTTATTACATTGATCTCCAAATCAAAATAAGATCTTTCATTTTCTTCTATACCAAAGAAAACAACATTTCTACGCCTTGCCTGTTTTTCTAATATATTGAGCCTTTGTTCTTGATTTTCTATTCTCTCTTTGAGCTTTTCTTGATTTTGGTCCCAAGTTCTAAATTTTTCATCTACTATTTTGTTTACATTTTCTGTTACTTGCTCTGTTATATTTTCAGCGCTCTTTGCAATAGCCGTTTTTTGTTCGTCTAGATCTTTCTGGATCTTTCGAAGTGCATCCATAACTTCTTCCATAGTTAAAGATAAAAAGATTAATTTCCTTATGTTTAATTCTGCTACTCGTCGCTAGATGGCGCTACGTAAGCACTTGTGATGTCGGTATTTATTGTAGCTAGTATGGCCCTCTAGTGGTCAATAGCGACTACTCGTATAACTGTTAGATTCTCAGGTAGATGGCGCTGTTTTTACGGCAAGTTTTGTTTTCGCTCGATTTTAAGGTTATGTTCTTTTATTGTTTTTCAATTTGACTAAACTTGCGTTAAATGAAGATTTCACTTATGAGGTACATGTAGCAGTCCTTATTTTACAGTTTTGCTATATTGTAACGCCTCAGTTTTTCATAACTATCAAGGACAAGGTTGTTAATGTCACCATCACTTTTCAGTTTATAAAAGTAACAGTTCTTCACTTTTCACCATAACTTCACTTCGACGTACTGATTTATCACAATAAATAACTCCTCAACTAGTTTTTTATTCGAAATTCGTATTGTTTATATTAATTAAGACAGAGTTTCGCGGACAACGGTGTTGACAGCGGCACTGCAGCGCCCTCTCTCCTTATTTAGTAGTTAGTATTAGTTATCACCAAACTTAGCTACAACTTATGTACATCATAAGTATCCTATATGATATCTATCCGATAGGATATTGATTAAAAATTAAATAGTGTTCACGAAATCGTTTAATTTATTTTTCTGAATATTTTTTTATGAGATGCACGCCGTCCTGTACATAATCAAAAACGATGTACATAATTTAAATAGCTGATGAGTCTGGTGGAAGGTCTGCTGCGTCATAAACTATTATAATAACTTAAATTTTAGTACATTCGCTCCGCAAAACGTTTTTGTTTTGGCTTTAAATGATTCTGACTCAAACTGAATTTCGGTAGAACATTTGGTAGCTTCATTTCTTGCATAATAATGCTACTATGACATCTTGCAAGGAGTAGGAATTACCAGTTAAGATCATGGCACACTAGAAAAGCACCGCACCAGCACAGCAAACTATTGCCCGGCGTTGCCAGGAATTAAGGCTACGGCTAGCCTCCAGCGCGCTTAGGCGATTAACACACGGCACCGCGCACCGAGGCGGAGGGCGGTGGCGGTAAAGCGGATTTCGTAGCGGTACCCCGCGCGGTAAGGCGGTGTACGCGCCTGTCCGCGCGGTTGGATTTAACGCGGATTTGACCAGTTTGATCAGACACTGCCAACAACGAACGCTGAATAGCGTAGAAAGAAAAAAAAAAGATATTGGGTTCATCCATTTTTAAGCAGAACAGGACATAAGCAGATAAATTGTTAAATTGCAACACGTACTACACCCACAATGATCCGCGCGGTTATGCGGCGCCCCGTGTGTGAGGCGCCGCCTTACCGCGCGGTCGTCAGCGCGGAGGGGCGGTGGCGGCGAGAGCACCGCTCGAACGCGCGGTCAGGCGGTGTACGTGGTGTTAGGCATCGACGGATTTAATAGAGATCAATGCGACATGAGATCCGCTTCACCGCCAACCGCGGCGGTGCGCGGTGCCGTGTGTTAATCGCCTTACCACGCGTCGTCAGCGAGGTATAATAAGCACGCGGTCCGCTCGCCGCCGCGCCGTCCGCGAGGCGCAAGCTCCCAATCCGTACACTGGCCGTGATAGTCTGGGAGGTAGCGTTGCATCTTGTTCAATACATCTCGAGTGACTGATAAGTGACGCCAACTTCAGTTGAGGCAACCGCGGTGTCTGTAGGATTGGAAGGTTACAGAAAAAAAAGAAAAAGTCATAGTGCACCGGCTCCAGCTGAAGCAACCGCGGTGTCTGTAGGATTGGAAGGTTACAGAAAAAAAAGAAAAAGTCATAGTGCACCGGCTCCAGCTGAAGCAACCGCGGTGTCTGTAGGATTGGAAGGTTACAGAAAAAAAAGAAAAAGTCAAAGTCAACTTTTTTCATAAATCGTTTACATCATAATGAACCTAAAAATAGTGCCAGCTGCATGGTAGATGGAAGATTATGCATCTGCCACTCGCATGAACTTGTAAAAGAAACACGTACAATAACGTTAAAGTTCGCTGGATGGGGTTTAACACAGTGATTGTTTAAATTATCAAATGTACAACAATCAATTGCGCAGTCTTTTACAAATTCATGCAAGCGATAAACAACACCTATGACGGAAAATAAAATTAAAAAACTCTCGAAAATTGTCAACCGACCATACTGCTTGCAATTTAAAGTGTATTTTTATTTTATCATGGGTGTCGATTCATGGTTTTGGGGTTACGGGCCTATTTGAAAGAGATACCGCGGCCTCGGAACATAAAGGGCGAGGAAGGAACATGGATGGGTTTCGGGGTTGCTGATAACGGAAATTATAAGTTTACTATGTAAACTGTTAATGTAATCAACAAAATATATATGTTATGGACCAGGTGATTAATGCGGGCATTATACATAATGTTCGAACATTATGCATAATGGCTATCTCTATCGGGCTAAGTGATGAATACTATCTTAACTTCATTATTTATTACATTGCACGGTCATTATTATATTGCTACATGATAATTGGGCAATTTGATAATTAAGCAAAATTTCACGCGGTGTAAGGGCGGAGAGCTAGGCACGCATGGCGTGGCACGCTTTGACCAGTCAGAGACCGCCATCCAGCGCGCGGCTCGTGCGGCGGACTTCAAGCGCTAATGTTTATTGTTTTTTAGTTTTGCATTGTAAGCGAATATGGACGGACGCGGATGGGTTTCAGTTTCGTAACTCAGTGTCAACGCGAGTGTGTTAACACTGAATTACGAAAGTAAGATTTATTTTGCCTGAAGATGTGCCAGAGACAGAGATTTCGCTGAGAAAATGTTGCAGAATGTCCTCTAAACGAGAAGGGCAAGGTTATAGTAGATGTGATTGTAAAAATGGTTGGACGTCTGATAATGTAGTTGTCGCCAAGCCAAAAGGGCAAAGGCAAAGGCTCGTGGCAAAATAATGCCAGCCGCTCGGGTCGATCTTTAGGTTAAGCCGTGCTTGCCTAGGTAGGTCTGTGGATGGGTGACCACCCTTACCTACCGAGTTTCCTCCGTGCCTCGGAAAGGGTTCTCTATCGTATTACCTAACTTTTTAATCCATAATCTAAAATGACATAATTTTTTTTGTCATAATCATCATTCGTCCGAATGATAATTTACCCGAACTTTAAATCACATGATATCATATGCCATAAAGTTGAAATCCCTAAACATAATAAGCCCTAAATCCGTTTGTCATAAGTATTACAATCAATAATATACAAAAGACATAAAATCGTTTTCAATAAAAGGCATAAGTCCCATTCTAAGTAAATGTTCAATCGTATGTAGGCGTTAAACTGCAATGCAAGCAAGCCTGCAGCAAGCTTGCGGCACGCATGTAGCAAACACGCGGCACGCATACAGCAAGCTTGCAAGCCTGTAGCAAGCATGCAGCAAGCATGCAGCACGCATGCAGCACGCAAGTAGCAAGCATGTAATGCAAGCAAGCATGCAGCAAGCATGCAGCACGCATGTAGCAAGCATCCGGCAAGCATACAGCAAGCAAGTATGCAACAAGCAAGCATGCAGCAAGCAAGCGTGCAGCATGCAAGCAAGCATACAGTATGCAAGCAAGCATGTAGCATGCAAACGAGCAAGCATCATGCAGCAGGCATGGTTTCTCTCACGGCTCCGGCGCTGCGGGGCGCCTACGCGATTGTAAATAACACTCTTGGGGTAGGGCAGACAAGACTGCGTGGAGTCGGTTTTACAGCAATTCGTTTCTGTCACTAAAACCTAACTTTTAGGATTTTTTTAACGAATAACAATTTATAAATGACCGTCCGGAATCATACACATTATGTGCAATACAATACTTAGGACATACGACTTTATGTCATGTAAAATTAGGAGATTCAATTATTATAGTATTCGATATTATGACAAAATAGTATTAGAAGTAAAGTTAGTTATGTAAAACATAATTTCGGTGTTTTGAACATTATGGTTACTGAAGTTTATAGCAAACGTGTTATGGAGAATGATTTTCGGACAAAAAAATTTAGGAAAATCAAGGGAGTACCCTCGGAAAGTACGTTAAGCCGTTGGTCCCGACTGTCTTTTGTCCATCTTTGACCGTCGTTACAAGTAGTCAGTGGCCCCAAAAGTCTGACACCAGTCTTACCAAGTGGTATCGTTTTCCCAGAATTAACTGGGTTGTGGAGGTCAGATAGGCAGTCGCTCCATGTAAAATACTGGTATTCAGCTGCATCCGTTTAGACTGGAAGCTGACCCCAACAAAGTTGGGAAAAGGCTTGGTAGGTGATGATGATGAGTAGGATATGTAGGTGATTATTTAAATGGTTCAATATTTAGTTTATTTTAAGTTAAGTGACAATAACAATAAAAAATAGTAATTAAATATGTTTGTATTACTCCGCCCAAAAGGTGGTGGACAGTATGTATAATGCCCGGTCAATATGATTATTTGAATAATTCTTATCAAATTGCACTCTTATATTGGCCGTTTTTCATAATGACCGGGCATTGTGTATTAATGCCCAATTCATCACTTGGTCCATAACATATATACCTATCTTCAGGGAGTCTTATCGAACTAGGCCTAGTTTTGCGGCTGACCGTGGGCAGCTCGCGCGGACGGCTTGCTTACAGCACGCAGAAGGCGTGCTGGCTCCGAGTTGACCCGCGAGTTGTGTTATAATTATCGTAGCGGCAAGCGCGTTGACTGCTCGCCGTAAGTTTTTTCATATAGACATACTTTTAATGCTCTAATTTGAATGGCAAATTAATTGCTGCTTTGGAGTGGTTGCGGTGCTTGTGTAGTGTGCCACGACTTTAACCTTTTATACTATGTACAGTCAGCAAAACAGTTAGGTATGCAGGCTAGCAATCTTCTTGCGACTATTATAAAAAATTATAAAGTCTGTAAATATCGATTTTTTGTTATTCTCTCACGCAGAAACTACTGAAAGGATTTGGATAAAATTGCAAACAGATTGATTATAACCCTTTTCTACTTATAATAGTTGTAAGAAGGTTGCTAGCCTGCATACCTAACTGTTTTGCTGACTGTACACCGTGGCGAAAATATTAGCCTGTCAACAAAGCGTAACGGTGATGATGAAGCCATAGATAAAGCCGTAAAACAACAGAAATATTATCTTGTTGTAACAAAATATCTTCAAATGTCACAAACTCTTAGGACACGCTCCATAGCACGTGAACATGGAGTAAAAACAAATGATGGAGTGCTAATGTGCAGGCTAGTGATACAGGTGTAGCGGCACTACAAAAAATATTACAACAAAAAGCACAGCGCCATCTATGACGAAGATGATGAATTAACAGCAAGATATCAATTCTCAATTCTTTATTGCGTATCATTCATACACAATATGACCAAGGTACTATTGAAGTACATTTTTGGTCGCGATATTGGGTAAGTTCAGTCTATTTTTATGTCGTAAAACCATTTTCGATTATATATCCTCTCTTTTTGTAAATAATCCTGGATACTTACGCACGAACTTACAAACCTCAAATATACAGAAACAGGGTAAAAGCCTAAGTTCCTGGAAGTGGGATTTACAGCTATCGGTAACTTCAATATTTACTAATATTCTTATTAGTTTCTTTTGTAGTAAACGTAGTGATATCCCACAGAGTATATCTGTGGGATAAACAGCGTGGGCGCGTCAGGTTTGTTGCTCCATAAGATGACACCGTACTATTTGATTTTGATTAGATATGCAAGAACCCATCAATGAATGGACTTAAACTTTGATAGCCCATATCTCGGAAACGAGACATTTTAGAACATTTTACCTCATACAAAACCTGTTTATATTAACCGCTACTTTGAAAATAATCAAAATGCTGGAAATAAATCCGACCACACTATACATTATCTTAATATATATAAATCTCGTGTCACAATGTTTGTCCTCAATGGACTCCTAAACCACTTAACCGATTATAATAAAATTCGCACACCATGTGCAGTTCGATCCAACTTGAGAGATAGGATAGTTTAAATCTCAAATTATGAGACGCAGACGAAGTTGCGCGAGTCAGCTAGTAATATATAAAAATCTTCCAAGCCATTTGAATGTGTTTTGTGTTGATGATGCGGCCTTCTGCAAAGTATCCGTTCAATACTCCATGCAAGACTTTGTAGGAAAAGTAAAAGTCGTAATATTTTTACGATGAAGTAATGACTGCCGTAAACTCATGCTTCCCTAGTACTTTTATCTTCAAGATAACATGAGCTTTCAAGAACTTGTGTTATGAAAAGATTTTTTTTTAATGAAAGACTTTTTGTGTTTAGCACAATTTAGGGTTCCGACTGTATACTTGTGCGTGGCTTTTTTTTCGGATGGGAAATCTTTATCGAACAGGCCCGCAACGGCAGGCTACGGCCCTTGCAAGCCCCTCTCCTTATGCTGACATCTCTTTGAGGCGCGCGTGGAACACGAACGCGCCGTGTCGACACGACCTGTCGTCGTTGTGCGTGGCCTGGCACTTGGCCGCTTTTTACTGAATGCATTATGAATGTACCATAATTAAGGATATTAAAAAAAATTACTTATTTTTATTTTTTGTCCGTCTATTTGTTCCGGCCAATCTCCGAAACGGTTAGACTGATTTTGACGAGGCATTAATTGGTAGAAAGCTGATATTATAAGGCGTAACTTTGGTGAATTAGGGTTCCGTTGAATTGTTAACAAAATCCGATTCGAATAGGAAAGAAATATTCTTATACTTAATAATTTCACGAAGACGAATGTCCCGCGCAACAGCTTGCCTAAAGTTAAACTTTTATCAAACGCGAAAACTGTTCTCGCTTGAACCGTATTTTGTATAAAATACACAGACATCTTTCATCAGTCTTCCAGACATCTTTTCGAGAACCAATATTTATGTGAAGTTACATCAAACCTCCTCCCAATAAACTTTATCATAGACTCACATCCCAATTTTATCTGCATCTCAATAAAAAAAACCTTTTTTTGATGAAACTCGACTGTTTACGACTTTAACAACGTCTTTTTTTTCTAACAATGAAGAATTTTCTTTTATGATTCTCCCAAGGGTTTTTTATTTTATTATAATCTGTGGGAATAAAACGGAAAAGAGATAATAACGTGAAAATGGAGGGCCGCGTGTGCGCGAAATGGTGGTAATTACGGGAAGTGTGGAACTGTTAAAGTGAAAAACGTTTTGGGGAAGTTTGAAGTCTTAGCAAAATTTGTAAAGTCATAAGTCGTTTTGGGTGAAACGAAACGCACCCTTTTTATGTTGGGAAATCATCAAATAACTTCTCCCACTCTGGGCGAAGCGGGAAGGAGTGTCAGACTTACTGACTAAAGCCCATCCATGTTCCTTCCTCGCCCTTTACGTTCCGGGGCCACGGTATCTCTCAAAATACGTCGTCCTCGATAACGGTGGTAGATAAAGTTTCACTACGATTTTATTAAAATACTAGCTGACCCACACAACTTCGTCTGCGTCACATAAGAGAGAAAAACGAAAGGAAAATAAATCCCCGTTTTTGCAACATTTTTCATTCCTGCTCCGCTCCTAATGGCCGTAGCGTAATGTTATATAGCCTAAAGCCTTTCTCGACAAATAAACCATCCAACACAAAAATAATTTTTCAGTTTGAACCAGTAGTTCCTGAGATTAGCGCGTTCAACCAAACAAACAAACTCTTCTGCTTTATAATATTAGTATATACTTTATCACAACTTTTGCTGGAATAAAGCACATGTAATTAGTAAAATTACTTTATTGTGCCAATAAAATAAATGTAAGTAAGGTGGATTGTGATAAATGCCGTCACATTATGGCCGCAACAATCACGGACGTTTGAACTGTCATAGAAATTTTTTTTGACAAGCAGTAGTTGAAATGAACTTTTAATACTATTCTTGGGTTGATAATAGTGTATTTCATTGATTTAAGTAAAGAAACAAATACACGCATATTATAATTTAGGTTTTCAGCTGCGTCCGGCTAGACTGGAAGCCTGCAGATCACCATTATGTAGGTCAGTGGCGTGCCTAAGGGTCAACAAAACTATAAGCCCATAAGGAAAGCAGATTGTTCAGAAACCCTAACGTCATGAAGAGTTTAGGTTCTAAGGCTAAACCAAGCTTTTAGACTTCTATAAAAGAACCGCCACCGATGTAGGTAAGGGTTTAAACTAAGATGAACTACAGAAACCCTACATGAATCTTTGCAAGTTCCACGAAGGATCTGCCCCTTGTAACACGAAGCTCTCAAAGTTTCCGTATACATTAAAACGTGGTGCAATACAAGGTCTTGCCGATAAATTATAATGAAGCTGTGTAAGTTTTCCTTGCATGAACATATTATAGCCACCGACGTAGCCCGAAGAATTTCCAAACTTAAGTGGCAGTGGGCAGGGCACATTGCTCGCAGAACGTATGGTCGATGGGGCCGAAAAGTTTTGGAGTGTTGACCGCGAACTGGAAAACGATGCGTTGGAAGACCTCCCACTAGGTGGACCGATGACCTGGTAAATGTTACGGGAATCCGTTGGATGCGAGTCGCAAGGGACCGGTCAATGTGCCGACACTTTGGGGTGGTCTATGTCCAGCAGTGGACGTCTTTCGGCTGTAATGATGATGATGATGATGATGATGAACATATTACCATGCTTCTACTCCTGTAAAGAGGACTAGACAGAGGCGTTTACTTAAACAGCACTTAACGAAGCCTTACTGGGAGCCTTCTAGTTTCGGGAATGTCTTTGCTACACTTCATTCTTAGTTTGAATTCGCGCTTGCTATTACTAGAGGTAGTCAAATAATAATAATAATATTGCTGGACATGAACACACAGCGCCATCTAGCGCCACACTAAGTAAGGCTTGTGTCGTGGACACCAGATAGTTGATATCCTACTAATATTATAAATGTGAAAGTTTGTAAGTATGGATGTATGGATGTTTGTTACTCTTTCACGCAAAAACTACTGAACGGATTTGGATCAAATTTAGCACACAGATAGTTTATTACCTGGATTAACACATAGGATACTTTTTATCCCGGTAATAAGATCCCGTGGGATAATTTCAAACTTCACGCGGGCGAAGCCGCTGGCAGAAGCTAGTCCTACTAATATTATAAATGCGAAAGTTTGTTTGTATGGATGTATGGATGTATGGATGTATGGATGTTTGTTACTCTTTCACGCAAAAACTACTGAACGGATTTGGATCAAATTTAGCACACAGATAGTTTATTACCTGGATTAACACATAGGATACTTTTTATCCCGGTAATAAGATCCCGTGGGATCATTTCAAACTTCACGCGGGCGAAGCCGCTGGCAGAAGCTAGTACTACATATATTTTTCTGTTTGTAAATATATACTTACCTATTATACATTTATGAACATCCATGACTCGGAAACAATTCTCCATACTCATGACTCAAACATTTGTTCCTACCGGGATTCGAACCCAGGACCTTAAGAACGTAAGGCAGCCTTACTACCACTACGCCATTTGGGACCAACCAAGAAACCAAGATTCAGATAAATACCATTATTTTACATAGGACGACAGCCTATTTGACTTCCTTAACAGGGTCCCAGTAGGTTCTATCTGTCGTTCACGCATTTTTGCCATACCTATTATTGATAGTAAACTGATTGACTGGGTGAAACCGCTGGTTCTAGAGACATGAAACTTGGTGGGTGTGTTCTTTGTAAAAAGTAAGTATCCAAAAAAAAAAAAAGATTAAAAAAAAAATTAAGAAAAGAAAAGATTTATGACAATTCAACCCCTTCTTTTTCGGATGGGAAATCATCAAATAACTTCTCGCACTCTGGGCGGACCGGTAGGGAGTGTCAGACTTTTTCATTTCTCATACTCGGAAAGTAGTGTTTGTTTGATCCGAGTAGCGGGTGGAAAGTGCTTCTTCCCCACCTTTGGGCGGGAAAGACTCATAGTAATTGCTTCCCTCTCTAGTGTGGGTTTTTTTTTAAATAGAACTAATTTGCTCAGCCTGAGCAGCGGTGGCCCGGTGGTGGCGGCCCCGACTTACGAATAGTAAGGCGTGGGTTCGAACCCAGACAGGCGCATTACTTTGTGCAATTTATTTCATCACCGATGCCCTCAAAACGGTGAAGGAAAACATCGTGAGGAAACCGGCATGTCCTAGAACCAAAATTTCGAAGACATGTGACATCTACCAATCCGCACTGGGCCCGCGTGGTAGATTATAGCCAATTCCCTCTCATTGAGAGGAGGCCGTGTCCCAGCAGTGGGAACATTATAGGCTGATAATGATGAATGATGATGATGAATCGGCTGCAGAAAATCAATCATCAAAGGTGGAGCCTGAATGAGGGGTCGGGGTGTACGGGTGGGTCAGGGAAGGTGAGACCATCCGCAGGCGTTGGATCTGGCTCTCCAAGGCTGAAAGAGTATCTGGAGAGTATGACGTGACGCCACCACATCACTGCTATACAGTATTCTTTCTGCCCCCCCGAATAACAATCCTACTTCCTACTTATATATATATATATATAATATATATTATATATATATATATATATTTATATATATATATTATATATTTATATATCCTATCCTACTAATATTATAAATGCGAAAGTTTGTGAGGATGGATGTATGTTTGTTACTCTTTCACGCAAAAACTACTGAACGGATTTGGATGAAATTTTGCGCACAGATGGTTTACAACCTGGATTAACACATAGGATACTTTTTATCCCGGTAGTAAGATCCCATGGGACAATTTTGAAACTTCACGCGGGTGAAGCCGCTGGCAGAAGCTAGTAAATAATAATAATAATAATTTTAAACTAAGGCCTATAGATAAAATACATAAAATAACATTTAAACAACAATAATAAACTAATACATATTTTAAACCTTATACTAAAACTATACACGCAGTGTTGTCGGCGTCGTGTTTCGCTGCGTGGTGTCGCGTAACCGTCCTCGGTCCTCTTTTAAGCAGGTCTGTAGATGTTGGGTTGGTACTCGAACCACAAATGACCTAAAGTTGATGTTGTGGCGCGATTCCAACCTTTCCACCCCTCAGAATGAAGTTGGTCTTCACTTTTAAGTACTGCACCGTTAGTTAACTTGGATTCCGCAAGATCACAAATGTCTTTCTGTTTTTTAAAAGAAGGTAATTTGGAGTCTAGAATACGGGCCGAATTATTTCAATTATCTTTAATTTGATTTGTTAAGGATTTTTGAGTAGCCAAATTTTTTTGGACATGCAGAATCCTGTAAGGGAAGGTGAGTAACTGCTCCCAGGCACGTAGCGAGTTCTCCTGGGTCACGAGACGGACACATCGCGCTAAACTCAGCGCAACAGTGTCTAGCGCCCCGAGGAACTCTTTTTAAAACTGGAGTGGAAAATTTAAATTTAGATAACGTTCGCTAGAAACTTTGTTCTAGAGGTGTTGATGTCGGAGATATGGCTGGGGGGCACATAGGTACACTATGAGGTTTGTGAACCTTGCCATAGTGTATCTTAAGCCCCCGTTCGCCTTTGAAAAAACGAACCTCGGAGCAGTGAGGGCCTCTTACCAGTTGCACATCCAGTGAAGCGGCAGGTTGACTGGCACTAACTGTTCCGGTGTCGCTACAGCTGGCACCGAAAATGAAAAAAATGAACTTACCAATAAACAATAAACAAATATACATTAAAACTAACAATAAGCAAAATAAAATTGTCATTTAACACTGACACCACTTACAACAGCTGCGCGCAGTCGCGCTGCCGGCCTGGGGCACCGCTGCGCTGACCGCGCTGGCATAGTGTGCAGCCCCGCGACCGTTGCTGGGAGACGGGCGTCGCGTTGCAAATTCTTCTTTGTTATAATTCTTCCTCGCCGAAAAAAAAATATCACCATTGCCACCAACCCACGATTTTTTTTGGATTATATTAGTCATGTTTCGCAAAGTTGAAAATATTTGATCTTATATTTGTACTCGAGTTTAATGAGTGTCGGCCAATGATGCTATATATGTATAAAACTGAGGGTCGGTACTCGTGAACAAGGTAAATTTAAACAAATTATTATAATTGTAGCTTTGAGAAAAAATTTTACGTCTTGACGTGCGCTGTCAACTTTTGAAAAAAATAAAATAACACATGTTTTCTTTATTAATTATTAAATGCACTGTAACGTAAACGTGATTGTATTAAAAGTGCGTTTAAATATTTTGAGTCAATTACCTTGTGCTAAGCTTTTCATTCCCTCTCATTGAGAGGAGGCCGTGTCCCAGCAGTGGGAACATTATAGGCTGTTGATGATGATGATGATGAAGCTTTTCTTTTTATAATTCTGTAATCGATTAATTCTATCGGTATTGTTATGAGAACTATCTTTCTCATTGTTCTCCTCTTCTAGATTCAGAATTGAGCTGATTTTTCATATTTAAGGCGCTTAGACGAGCTAAATGAGCAACTCTATTTGTGGTGGTTCAAACTTCGTTTGAAATACTGATAGAATAAAGTTCTAATCAGCTTGCACTACAAAGTGGTTGTTACGTCAGCCACTGCGGGTCAAATAGCGCGAAATGAGTGGTTTCGATCGATTTACGAAAAAACTATTGATTGGATTAAAAAACTGAAACAGTATCATGCTAATATATTGCTTGTAGAATTATTTGCCAAAAAATCAGAATGATCGCATGCATATTACTATGTTTTTTATTGTTTGAAATATATTTTTAGAGATTAGTTCGTGATTTCTTTTTATCGAGCCAAATTAATTGTATTATGTTTTCAAAACAGTATCATGCTAGCATATATCCTGAAGAATATCATATATTTTTCTGGTCTTGTTTATAGCAGTGAATTATATACTTTTAGTAATTATAAAACTCGCGTTTAGCTCATGTAATCGCCTTAAAATAGAAAAATATGACTAATTTTTTAGACCTTATTTTCTATCTCTTTTGTATTAATGCGGTCTATTGAAAATTTATTTATAAGTGTCACAGCGTTTCTGATAATCCCGCCCCCAAAAAGTTAGAAACCGACTTCAAAAACACAAAAAAGTGAAAAATAACTTTCAAAAAAATAAGCTTCAGAAGTCGGTGACAAAAAATAAATCAATCAAATAAAGGTCACCGACAGTTTTTTTTTGCAAAAAAGTTTTTATTTTATACTTTTTAGTGGTTCACATGTGCTTACCCCGTCACAGCGTATCGACGTGATGTTATGTTATGAACTGGTGTAAAAAATAGACAGACATAACATTTCAGCAATCCCAGCCCATTTGCTATCATTTATTGAGGAGTTCCGTTGCCTATCTCCGAAGTTCTTCATTAGAACTTCACCAAATTGAAATGGGATCTCTCCGAAAAAGTACTCTTTCTAAATCCATACAAATCACTTCGAGTGTGCCTATAAAATTTGAAGAGTTCTCTATGTTTCTCCAGGATCCCATCATCAGATCCTGACTTGATGACTATGGAACCACCTGGGAAGTAAGTATATCCTTTCAAACAAAATTTAAAAAATCCGAATCAGTCCAGCCATCTCTGAGTAATCGGGGACCATACCTAAAAAAAATAAAATAAAAAAATAATTTAAAAAAAACGTTCCGACGAATTGAGATCCTCCTCCTTTTTGAAGTCGGTTAAAAAGGGGGATTAAATTGTGGATGGAAAGTCCTTTATTTTCAAAGTAATAACTTTAAATATGCAACGTGTTATTGGAATTCATCCCTTTATCTCTTTATGTGACGCAGACGAAGTTGCGTGGGTCAGCTAGTATGACATAAAATTCGGGTAAGTTCTCATTTGGACAAAAAAAATGCACTTTAGAATATGGATAAAAAAGTTAGATAACACAATAGAGAACCATTTATTCCGAGTAAAATAGTAAGCATAATTCTTTTAATATGCTTTTGTTATTCATGATGTAGTACGAAATGTGTGTTTTGCGTGATACGAAACGTATGATTTTGCACAGTTCAGTTGGCACTATATAAATGTCAAATAGTCAGTATTTCTGAACGATATTAATTTCACGAGTCAGCTCCACTGCACTTACTTCAAAAGGTCAGTGACTTCAACTAACTTATCTGTGGAGGCGGGATAACAGAGAACTAGAATAGTTGTACCAAATATTATGACATGTCTAAACGAATTTTCTTGACAAGCAACGTCACGGTGAACTGTTGACAATCGTGCGTTTATTTACTTTTAATTTTGGAACCGTAAAGACGTGAAGCCATAGACTACTAATATATCCTTCAAGTTGTTATTGTTTGCGGCTGACGGGGCGTGGCCACCACAAAGTTTTAACAAACAAAAGAAGTTTGTATTTGATTTTAAAGGACTAAAGGTCAGTATATTTGAAACAGGATATAAATAAACTCATCACGAAGTCGTCAACCAACCATTCTGTACATCATACTAAGGTCCATGTTCACCATAAAGATGACGGACGATTATCTAAAAACAGCTGTTTAAAACAATTTTTCAATGGGAACTATGTCACATTGACAGCTGTTTTTAGATAATCAGACTGTTATCACAACTTAACTTACGTAACTTTACAAAAAAAATGCTGGAAAACTACTTTTTTATTTGGGGATAAAAAATCACGTTTTACCTTGAAACTTAATGCACTGCACACATTGAAATGGTCGACGAATTGAACAGTACGGGAGTCATGAAACTGTTTAAAGATAAAAAAAACTTGCATTAAAAACTATGTCTTTAAAAAAACTACTTTTAGATAACTTGGAACTTTGACCCCTTAAATCTCCGTAACAAGATGTTTCCCAGGTTTCGGACAGTAAAATGATCGCAAACACGGGGAGAAAACGTGCCTTTCGGCATCATTCAGAGTCTTTTTACACGCTTAATTAAAAAATAAGTCCTTAAAAAAAATTGTCTTTAAAAATTCTGCACGGCAGGCTGATATATACCTAATTAATTCATTGCTTAATTTTAAAATTAGGCAAGCATTCATATTGAAGATAATGTGTGTTTTTGCTACAATCATGTTGGTGGCTCGCTTGCCAAGGTCGTATCTGCAATTTATACATGTTAGTTACTCAATGATTTATATTTTTTTGTGAGTCAGTCTGTGAGTTATCAAACAAAAACAGGAAAGTCGAATATTCGTTTATAGTCATAGGTACCTATTTATTTTGCTCGACTTATAAATGTCTAAGTATCATCATCTGCCTAGCCTTTTCCCAACCACGTTGGGTTTGGCTTCCAGTCTAACCGGATACAGCTGAAAATTTTACGTGGAGCGACTGACTATCTGACCTCCACAATCCAACTAGTACTGGGTAATACGATACCCTGACTGTGAGTCAGAATTTTTGGCGACTGACTACCTGTAACGGCTGTCAAAGATCTATAAATGACAGCCGGAACCAACAGCTTACACGTGCTTACCGATGCACGGAGGAAACTGGATATGTAATGGGTGGTCACCCATCGACAGACCAACCTAGGTGAGCACAGCTTCACCTAAAGATCGACACGAGCGGCTTATGAAAGCTGGATCGCGATAGCTTCCCGAAATGATCACGCGCCTGTAAACTATAAGAACGTTGAAGGAAAGCAAAAAAAGTAAAAAGAGACGTATCATAATTTTCCTTGTACGTGAGTGTGTATTTGAGTGTTTTAATAGTAACACTCTAATACAAGAAATATTTTAATATTTACTTTGAGCAGTCTCTAGAGAAATAATCAAACCTTGTTCAACATATTATATATTTTTTTATAATTTTGTGGCCATAACTAAACCAAACAAAACTGGTAATTTAGCTATGTGATTATTTTTCTACGGAGTGCTCAAAGTAAATATGCCGTTCACAATGTGTTCAATAATGGTAAAAGTTAAAAACATCCTGATTAAAGCCTCATGTAATGGAGATTCTTAATGACAAATATTCATTTCACCAACTTCAAAGACTTAAGCGAAATTTCTACTTTTCATTCAATTTTATCGCATTAACCTTTTGAATGTCTTAATTAGCGACACAATAGTAAGACAATAGCTTAAGTCGAACTGTGTAACTTAAGACATTCAAGAGATTAAGCCATAGGAAGGTGCGTGGGAGACGAGTAGTGCAGGCGGGTTAAGGTGAAACAATGGACTTGAAAATATCGCCGCGATGGCTGGTGATCTAAGTGAAACAATAAGCTTTTTGACCATGCTAAAGTTAACGATTGACAGGCCCCTTTTTTCCGGATGGGAAATCATCAAATAACTTCTCCCACTCTGGGCGGAGCGGGAGGGAGTGTCAGACTTTTACTAACAAAAACCCATCCATGTTCCTTCCTCGCCCTTTATGTTCCGGGGCCGCGGTATCTCTTTCAAACAGTCGGGAAGGGCCCTTAAGTAACAATTATCTGACCATTAGTGTGGCTGTAATCTATATCTATCTATCTGTGTCTTCTTTCTATATATACCGCGTGATTAGTGCCTAATCTGATTTCAGAGTTTTAATGCTGCCCATGATTGACTACTATTTGGTTTTATATGCTGTCGAGAAGTATCTCTCAGTCATGCTAGTTTCCTCAAGATGTTTTCCTTCACCAAAGCAAGTGATAAACATACAATACACACATGACTCCAAAAGTCAGAGGTCTTGAGTTCGAACTCGAGACCTGAAACTCTATCTATTATTTTAATAGCAGTATTTATAATATGCATTTTGTTTCAGAATCTTCAATACAATATAAATTGGGTCTATATAAATATTATAATGCAGAACAATTCCAATCATTCAGAAATTGAAGACAAACTACTTAACAACAGCTTGCTGTTCAGTAGTATTCGTAAAAACAAAACCTCAGATGAAAAAATTCAGAAGATTAAAAAATATTTAGATAGAGGAGCTGACATAAATGCAACAGATGCTAACTACAAAAACAATACACCGTTGCATGTCGCTGTGCTGAAGGGAGAACCGGAAGTTGTCAGATTTCTCTTGAAACGAGGAGCTCTGGCTAACATTAAGAACAATGATAATGAAACGGCTTTAGACATTGCTCGTTTATCAAATAAACCTGTCGGCAAAATAAATAATATTGTAAATGTATTGGATGCATTTAATATAGAGGAAATAAAACCATCTTGGAGCCAGCAGGAACTTGACATTCATTTACTAAAAAAGCGTGATGATCAAAAGAGCTCAGAAGAAAGTGAAGATACGAAATATTTTCAACCTGTGACATGTAACACTGCAAATCAAACCCTATCAACTAATGATTACTATGGCAATGCAGTTAAAAAGAAGTCTAAACAGCACCCACTTAAGAAGCAGTTAAAAACAGCAGGCGGAAAGGAAACATTTTGCTACCAAAAGCGGACTGGCACGTCGAAACTTAGTGGACAACTGTACAAAACTAAACTGTTATGTCTGATTTTGTTTAGAGTTTTGTATGTTCATAAAGTTAAATCATTCTTAATTGCATCGAACATTGACAACATGGATGCTTTCGATGATATCGTATTTAGGTTCTACCCGGATACAAGAAACAAACCAAGAATTATATTCGTGCAAGCGAAGCACAGAGATAATACTGATAAAGACAAATTTACGGTCGAAGAAATTATGAAATCAAACGGAGACTTCAGTCTACATAAATACTTAGAGAGTTATATCAAAATAAGTCAAATGTTTGAGCCAGAAAGTAACAATGTTTTGTTCAGGGGTGAGTTTAAACACATGGACTGTGAATTTATTATTTATACCTCTGCCATCGAGAAATTTTCAAAAAAGAAATTAGTAGAAGCAAATGAAAGTACAAGTTTTATAAACACAAGTATAGGCAAGATAGATCATACAAATGATGACGGTCATCATGATCGAACTAAAACGCCACACGTATTTCGGTTTGATTATGATGATCAAGATGTAGAGCTTCTTGTGCAAACTGTAGGCAAATCGCGTGCAGTGCTTTTAGCAAAACAATTATCAAAGTTTATTTTCAAAGATAATCACAGTAATATGATGACGGATGATTTACTAAAAAGATATCACGTTTTCATTGCACGACACATTCTAGAAGTCGAAATGGAAGAGGGTGAATCGCAAAATCGTTTTCGATACGCTAAATTTCGAAAATCGTTTTTTTCAAGCAATGACAATTTGTTATTAGCATTCAAAGCCACGATTTGTAAAATCCTATGCCCTGAAAGACCGGAACAAGTAGAGAACATTTTAATCTCACAAAAATTTAAAGTACCAGAAAAATTTGGCAACCTAAATTTTAGTTTTAGTGGAAGTAAAGAGACACCGGAAAATGAAGTTGATTACCTTTGTTCAAAATTTAAACAAATTTTTGCGCATTCTGCTGAGACCTTCGAAGAAAATATTTTGATGAAAGTGGACGACAATATGGTTGGCCCAAATAAAATATTACAAAGTACGGATTTAGAATCCCATAGACTGGGTGGTTTAGTTGGTAACCTGCTAGTATTTGATAACATGACTAAGGCTTTAAAATTTAATTTAGATGTTGATACCTTATCCAACGACAACATAAAGCTCTTAGAAAAACTGAAAAGTGATGTTTTCTCTGAGATGGCAAACAAGTGTAGATTTGACATAAACATACAACACTTCCCCCGTCTTTCTCTGGTTCATGAAGAAAATGATAAAAATTTGATAAAAAAGTTTTTGTGTAACCTTACATTTTACACAAATCAGGCAAAAGAGGACAACGTAGAAACGATTTTAAAGAAAGAGATCGATAGTTGTTTTGTGGGTATTGGAAAAAGGCAAACGATAGTAAAAGCTGATGCAATTTTCCTAAAAATACACGATCGTGTACAAAAATGGTGGCAACAACCTACTAGTGCTACATACTTGACCGAATCTTGTAAATACTTTCTCGAAGCTGAACAAGATATTCTTAACAGCCCGTTATTGAGCATCCTTAATTTTACTTTTACTGAAACAATAAAAAACGCGTTGGCCGAAGTAAAATTTAAAAATACCGCACTTGAATTATTACAGCTAGATGACTTTTTTGCCGGGCCAGAAAAAATCTTGAGCATAATTACTGAAGAAAATGCACTTTCCAGTATTAAATTAATGCAATATTTTAATGAACGGAATTTGAACGGTTTTACCTTTATCGATTTGGATTATGTTGGGATCGGAAATTATTTTGCTGATGTCAAAGCAGAGATACAGGAGTCCAAACTGGCTACACTCATTGTTATTTGTAAAAGTAAAGATGTTACTGACATCCATTTGTTGATAAGGCACTTTGCTGGAAAAATAATCGTTATTTGTAATGGCAATTTGTCTAACCAGATTAAAAGAATAGCGACAGAAAACATTGTTGAAAGAGTTGACAATGAAATTGTCTTTAATGATCTAACAGATATAATACGTATTAGGTTGCTTAGAAAGAGATATATTGAGTTCCAAGGAATAGAAATACCACTTGGTATTTTGTTTAAAGACGAATCGCATTATCTTATTAATCCGCAAGTATTATACATGATTATTAACAATAAAGAAATAACGATGGGTAATTGCCTTAATAGCCCGGCTTATGATGAAATATCAGATGTTTATATAAACGAACACATATGTCGTTATATTACATTAGATCCAAGCGTTCAATCAAATGATCAGTTTAATGTTGTAAAATATAACGAGTTGGATGATGATTTCACACTTGATTCGAAGGATATCGTTTTGATTGCTGATAGCGCAGAAGAATTTGGTGTGTTTATCAATACGTATAGAAATTGTAATGTACATTGGTTTAACTTAGTAGGCAGTTACAAGTACCAAAAACGTCTTGTATGGCAAAAATCACGAGGAAAATTACAGAATATATTTAATCACGTTAACAGGGGTACACACTCAGCCAACACATTGCAACCCATGACGTTGAAAGATGTGAGTGAAAAAATCGTAATAATAAGTGCCGAACCGGGCATGGGCAAATCTTCCTTACTAACTCATTTAGCAATAACTACTAAAGTTATGTATCCGGCGCTGTGGATTTCAAAAATTAACTTACTGGACCATACCGATGCACTGAGAAGAATAAAAGAAAACCAAATCACCATTGACTTAAAAGAAGCTCTGCAATTTTTATTCCAAGTTACTGGATTCAAAGCTTTTAAAGAGGAAAGAGCAGGTTTCGAGATCATAACTGATCTTGTTTCTGTCATAGGTGACAACATCGTTTTAAAAAACAAAGTAGAGTTAAATGTAACTGGATTAAACTTATTAGAAATTGAGTTATTTATGTATTGCTACAATAACAATCGGGTTGTCTTACTACTCGATGGTTTTGATGAAATATGTCCTGATTTTGCGAATGAGTTTATTCAATTAGTTAACATTCTTAAGAATTCAAAAGTTATACATTTGTGGATAACAAGCCGTTTATACAACGTTCTTCATCAGTTAGAAAATGCCTTGGAAACTTTCTCTTTTACTATACAACCCTTGTTTCCTGAAAATCAGTTGGAGTTTATAAAAAAAATGTTTTTAAGAAAGTTCAGCTCAGACGAACTTGACCGCTTCCCTACAAAAAAAGATGGACTAAATTGTGTTGGGGAATTTCGTCATCTGCTCGGGCTTGTGGTAGAGAAGAATTTTCTGGACACACCATTACATTTGTATATGACAGCAGAGTTATTTCAAGATTCTTATTTTAATGATTCATTTGACCCTAAATACGTTAATTTAAGTAACATTTATAAACTATTAGTAGATTCAAAATTTTTCAAGATACGTTTTGGAGAAAAAAAACCTCTGTTGTGTATCAATGATCCTGATATGAGAAAGTTGGTACATACTGAGCGAACTGTATTTTTAAATGCTCATAAAGTAATTGCTGCTCATGTAATATGCGGTGAAACGGATGCAATGCAATTATTTGACACAAGCGCTAAGAAGACATTGCGCGATTTTATTGAAGAAATAAAAATCGGGGAAGAGAAAACAGGCATTGTTGAAAGAATAATACAGAATAAACCTAAATTTGTCCATTACACATTTGCTGAATATTTTGCAGCAGAGTTTTTTTACGATAAAATAAAATCATTGCATTATAGAAGTTCTGTTTGGCTGTATTTAATTAACACGTTTCTGCAGTCAGAACGTTACGGCCCACTGCGGTTTTTAAATCACAAACTAGAAAACCATCAACTCATGTTTAATGAAACATACTTTACAGATTTAAGCGAAATGTTTGAGACTTTGCTTATGGAGTGTGAAAATTTGGGCAAGTCGCTTTATCGTCTTATTTGTCACAAATGGTATAACATTTTAACAATTTTACTTAAATTAGTCAAAGCTGCGCTAGGTAAGAAAAATCTTAAAAAGTTTATTGAAATGGTCACCAACAAACGCAGACCGACCTATATGTATAATTGTATTGTGTGTACGACAGTCCAGAGGCAGGAAACACCTTATCTTGCTTTTATTATTAAGCTGATTAATGATATTGATGATAAAAGGGTAATTGATATATTCAATTGCTATCATTTACCAAGGTGTAATCCATTGGTGGATAGAGGTGATCTTCGAGCTAGTTTATGTCGGAATGTGGAATTATTAGATGCTCTTTTGTCAAATACATGTCCTTCTGTACTTGTAAATGTGTTATGCCAAGAAATTACGTATACTTTACCATGCGATAAACAAATATCAAGTAAAGTAATACATATCCTGACTAAATCGTGGTTGCAAGGTGATATAGAAACCGCATGGTTTAATAAAACTTTCGAAAAATTGAACCGGGAGCAACTCATGACCATTTTTAGTGCAAGAGATTGGCTGAATAGGGTAGTAGCTCATATAGCAGCAATGAAGCAGTGTTACTGGATTTTTGACATATTAGAATCATTTTTAGACAGAAATCAATTTAAGGAAATTTGCTTGATTCAAGACAAAGCAGGGTTAACACCAATTCATTATTTTATCATGAAAATAAACTGCGAAAAACTAAGAATTCTTCAGGAAAAAGTCTATTACGGCAATACCAAAGACAATTTTGTTTCTCGTCATGATCTCATGAAAGAAAAGTTTGAAAATTATGTTGAATGTCTTGTTATATTTGGTGGAACGGATGAAATACAGTTATTTCATGCCTACGATACTACTGATATTACCAAAATTCGTGTTTTTATTGAAGAGATAAAAGTTCAGGAAGAAAAATCATGCCTTGTTGAAGAAATTATTCAGAACAAATCCAAGTTTGACCTTAATACATTTGCTAAATATATGGCTGCTGAGTTTCTCTTCGATGAACTAAATTCGTTCCGTTGTAAAACTTCTCTTTGGGTGTATTTAATTAATACGTTTTTCCAATCTGGAGTAGACGACCCTCGAAGGTTTTTCAATGCTGAACTAGAAAACCATCAAATCCTGTTTAATGAAATAAATAATGCAAATTTTAAAAAAAAGTTCGAGACTTTGCTTTCAGAGAGCGAAAAATTGGCTAAGTCACTTTATAAAGCTATTGTTAGCAAACTGAATAATATTGCAATAATTCTACTCAAATTCGTTAAAGATGTGCTAAGTGAAAACAATATTGTCGATTTTATAAATGTGCTCAACAACACTTGTAATGAACGTTGTATTGTATGTATTGCAGTCCATAATAACGCAAAGGATGTTGTTTCATTTATTATTGAGTTGATTAGAAGTATTGACGAGAAAATGATAATTGGAGTATTCAATTGCATTGATCTACCAGCCGCGAATCCGTTAGTGGTTAGAGGAGGACTTCGAAAAAGTCTGCATGAGAATGTAGAGTTATTAGAAGCTCTTTTGTCAGATTTAACTCCTTCCGAACTTGTTAAATTATTTTGTAGCGATGTTGGGAACTACTTTAATAATACATCGTGTAAAATAATACATATTATAGTAAAGTCGTGGCTGCGAGGTTTTATACACTACGAATGGATTGATAGAACTTTAGAAAAATTTGATCAGGAACAACTCATGATCATTTTTGGTGTAAGTGATTCGTCCAAGAAGGCAGCTGCTCATATTGCGGCTTTAGAACAATCTTACGAGTTTTTCAACAAACTAGAGTCTCTTTTAGATAAAAATCAATTCAAGGAAATTTGTGACACTCCAGACATAACAGGTAAAACGCCAATGCAATATCTATATCTATAGAATGTGTAAATAGATGCTTCACGAAGCCATTAACCAAGCATTCTGTACATCAATCTTAGATACATTATATGTGTTACCGGCCAAACCCGATATCAGGCAAGCTAGTTTGGCCTAGGATAAACTAGCTTGGATCTATACTGACTTGCGGCACCCCTTTTTTATATACCATTTAGAAGTAGGAGCCCACGAGGTAGGTCTCCGTCGGCCGGGACTCCCTTGACTCGGATGCAAGAGCGAGCGATTTAAACTGTAGTTCAGCCTAGGCCAAACTAGTTTGTCCTGAAATCGGGTTTGGCCGGTAGCACATACATTACACAACAATAATGTATTTATTTTATTTATTTATTCATGTACACACAAAATACTTTAAAGGACAATATATTAACATAGAAGAGCACAAAGGTACTGCTTATTTCAAAAGAAATTTCTTCCAGCAGACCTGCGAGAGGAATAATAGGTGGGTATTGACTTTTTTTGGGGTGAAAAATCTCGTTTTGCGGTAAAAATCAAAGTGCCGCGCGCGCGCGCTGCTGCATTGTGCTTACATTATGAAAAAGTTGGAATTTTGACCCTCTATACAATTTGCAACAGAAAAGGAATAGTCATATGAAAGGGAGTGCTACAGACCATCAAACTGAAAAACTTTCTCCATGGCACCACCAGTCCACCATCGTAATCGCGAAAAAATAATCAATCCCCATACAAAATTCCAATACCTACTCGGCCAAATGTATGACACGTTGTATATCCGTAACTAAAACGTGATGATCTGGAACAAAAAAATGGGGAGGACAAGAATGTCTTTCGGATTCGTTAGGAGGTTTTTTAACACCTTTTATATTATTATGAGGCTGACACGGTACCGTGGCGATTGCCACAAGAAAACAGAGGCATTTGCCCGGCAGTGAGTGAGTTAGGGCTGTGGATGGATGATTTTATAATTATGAATAAGTAAGAGATGATGTTTTGTTCAAATAAAAAACAATCATTACCAGTTTGGGGGTTGTATTTTATTTCAATTCCCTTTTTTAAACTTTCACGATCAGAACACATTATAAAACATATGAAACCGTTTTCACGTGTTTTATAATGTGTTCGGGTATTTATCGCGAATTTACCTTTAATTTAAGCCCGACGTTTCGACCGGATAGCACCAGCCGTGGTCGGGAGGAGACAAGTATTGGAGGTACCGCGACCGCAAAGTGAAGACGTTTGTTCAACTGCAGCACTAATTAACATTTATGAAGATCAAGCGAGGGTAGTTGAATAAACACCTTCACTTTGCTGTCGCGGTTCCTCCAATACTTCAGTCTCCTCGCGACAACGGCTGGTGCAATCCGATCGAAACGTCCGGCTTAAATTTAAGGTAAATTCGCGATAATTACCCGTTTTCATATGTTTTATTTCAATGGTTTGTTACTTTTAGATCCCTGAAGATTCTTAAGGTTTTCTTATGATTTGGGTTTAAATAAGCTGGTACGCATGGTTTTTCATTTTTATCTGCTTCGATTATTAACATAATTATGTAGATAACTTCATTGGTCATCTCAAATTAACGTTTTAATTCATGACTCTTGGTAATGCCGTATGCTTAAATTAGTTTTGTAATGATCTACGCCATAAGCCCAAAGAGATCTGAACAAATGGCAAGCTGAACCGGTTCCGTTCTTTCTTTGACGGCCAAGAAGAACGTATAGTAAGAACAATAGGCTCGTGAAAATAAGCAGATTTAACGAGGAAATGCGAATTCTAGTACCCCACAGAACTTCGCCTTGACGATCAATCTGACCTTTCAGAATATCACACAGCCATTTTACTCGGAAACTAGTTGCCTTTAATTTTGTTGGGAGTTTTACTCCCCGAGGGATGAAAAATAAAACATGAAAAGTGCTTTGCTACTTGACCCAATTTTTACATATCCCGCACTAGGTCGCATTTTAAATGTAAGCAAACGATTGTTGTATGATCTTCTTTTCGTTTCCACGTTACTTTTGCGTTTTACAGTTTAGACCTTTTTTTTTTTTTAAGGATGGGAAATCATCAAATGACCCCCCCCCCCCCACTCTGGGCGGAGTGGGAGGGAGTGTCAGACTCTTACTGACTAAAAACCATCCATGTTCCTTCCTCGCCTTTTACGTTCCGGGGCCGCGGCATCTCTTTCGAACAGGCCCGCAACCCCGACAGGCTTCGGCCCTTGCGGGCCCCTCTCCTTTCGCTGACATCTCTTTGAGGCGCGCGTGGAACACGAACGCGCCGTCGACACGGCCTGTCGTCGTCGTTAGACGGCCGGACGGCTAGCTAGCCCATAGCCAGCCGTCCACAGGCCCGCATCTACGGTGGCCGGTAGCCACCACGTGGCCCCCGACGCCCGTTGCGTCTCCCGCGACGGCCGGGAAGAGAGGATCTCTCCCTCTCTCGTTCCGCCAATAGTTTAGACCCTGGAGACAGCAGCGTGCAGCTCAGCACAAACAAAGAGGCCTAATAGCCAGCAGTGGGCGAAGTCGGGCAGTGAATGATGATGACGATGGCAACGTTTAATGCAGCACCTGAGGCGCTATTCAGACCGTCGAGTGTGCAGGTAACGGACACCTGGGACAGTCCAGAAGGTGGGGCATAGCGCCACATAGCGCATTCGGCATCATACGCAAGCGGTGCTCGTCCTTAGTGCGCGGGACGCAGGCTCGCTCCAACACTGTCCTGGCGATAGTTGCTCGGAGACTGGTTTTCCCCTACTTTGGGCATTGTTGTGACAGGCATTTATTGCTAGTGCTTATTTTGTTATTTTATATAGCTTTCATGCGTGTTTTGGATTTAATAACTTTAGTTTTTTGCTTCTGACATCAATTTTTGTTACTATAATAATTCATTGCTTTCCTTTTTTTTTTAGTTTTGTGCCTTTAACGTTATTTGATTTGATCTGACATTTGTTTAATTACCTTTTTTCCGTTACTAGCTGGTACCCGCGACTTCGTTCGTGCGAAAAAATGTATACGTATAGGAGACTGTCTCGTTGATCGAGTGGTCGCAAGCGCGACAACTACGCATGAAGTCCTAGGATCGATTCCTGGTTTAAGCAGTGTTGAAAAAAGTACATATTTCAATTGCATAAAGTTATGACGGTGGTAATTTGGAATGCTTGTGTAAGGTGACCCCGCTCTTGCCTTGTCGACGGCCGCTCCGCCTAGAGTGGGAGAAGTAATTTGATGATTCTCCAACCGAAAAATAAAATACGTGGCTCTGCTTTTCCGGCTTTATATTAAAGGCATGATGTTATGTTATGTGTGAGGACTGACTGTCTGATCAAAATGAGAGAATATGGGTGATGACTATGTCACCGTAAAATTGACAAACACGTTCTAATGTAATCTCTCTAGCGATATTGTAAACTCTCGAATTATTGTCAAATGAACATACTGCTTACAATAAAACGCATCATTTTTCGTGAATTGCATGCGATGGTAGTCAACTCACGCGGTGTGGAGCGAAGGAGGGGTTCCCCTTGCCAAGTGGTACCACTCTCATGAAAAGATACTGTACCATTCCTGAGAAATATCAATTGATATGACCTAACCTTAAAACACTTTATCCCAACATATTATTCCCCTAAAAAGCGTAGTCGACGGAGTCTCGCCTCGTGGGGTATTTCTGAGTGCAGGGTTTAAAGGAACCTAACTAACCTAACGGAGGGTTGCCCCAAGTCCCGATTATGGGGGCAAAGATACTTCCGTATGTGCAGTTGACAATAATTCGAGCGTTTACAATATCGCTGGAGAGAAACACGTTATGTTGTACCATAACGTGTTTGACAATTTTACGGTGACAACTAACAAAAGGTGTCTTATTGGATGCTGTATTTCTGGGCGGCATCGGCAGAGGACCGAAACCAAATTAAATGGCGTTGAGGTGACTATATAGCACCGATACAACTGTGTTAAATTTTGTAGTTTTTGGGCACTGAACAACCAACAATAATTGCCCGTATGAGAAGCATGGAGTACACAATTGAGTGCCTGCCACTTTTATGTTTTCGCCCTTGGTGAAATGTGGGTGTACGATCTGTTGATTGTCATTGTAAAAGCAAATTGAAATGATATGTTATTTGGAATAACGGGAATGCGGGGAAATGAAACACTCTCTTTTGCAGCTCCGTGTTTGTAATGCATGTTAAATTTTGTATGACCAAACGTTACTTTTGAGTATCTGTTAAATATGTGAGTTAATAGTAAGTGCTACATAAATTTTGAGTGATTTTTATTCAGGGGTAAGTGCATCAAAGTTTTGCATCAGCAGAACTGGAACGACAACATTAAGCTCTAGATGATGGAACGGCACGTCCGCTAACTGTGGGGAGTTGAGAAATTTATCGGGGTAGGTAGTACCATCGTTCTCTGTGGAGGGTGGAACACCGCCGTGTCCTCGAAGCGCCGATCGGTTGCGGCAACCCCTCCGGCCCTGGTTCAATCCATGGTGCGGAGCGAAAAGGAATGGGAAGCCGTCACCTCCTTCTGCGAAGCAGTCGTGCTAGCAAAAGAGGTGGCGGAACGTGAGAGAGAGATAACCTCACGTCCCAGCCGCCGCGCGAGACGCAGCGGGCGTCGGGGGTCACGTAGTGGCCCCTAGCCACCGTAGGCGCGGGCTTGTGGACGGTGAGCAAGGGGCTAGTCCGTCCGTCTTATGACGACATGCCGTGTCGACGGCGCGTTCGTGTTCCACGCGCGCCTCAAAGAGATGTCAGCAAAAAGAAAGGGGTCCGGCATGAGCCGATGCCTGCAGGGGCTGCGGGACTGTTTGAAAGAGATACCGTGGCCTCGGAATAAAAGGACTAAGAAGGAACATGGATGGGTTTTAGTCAGTAAAAGTCTCACACTCCCTTCCGCTCCACCCGGAGCGGGAAGGGTCATTTGATGATTACCCATCTGAAAAAAAGGCACTACCATCGTCATAAGCCATCAGTGTCTATGGATGTGTATACTTTTCCGACGTTCTCGAAATTTAATTTTGGTTTTGTATGCTTACCCACTCATTCTTTGACGACAGCACTTCCCTCTTACACTACCACTGTTTACTTTTTATATTTACCTCTAAATTTAGAAAAAGTTCAGTAGCCACAGTGTAACACTTTCAACCCCGATTGGGGCCCCACGTTGGGCGCCATTGTGACGTTGGTAGACGTCAACATCAAATAAAAGATGTATAAATAAAACTAGTGAATGAGAAAAAATAGCTGTATTGACTAATAAAAAATTACTATGTAGGTAGTTAACAAAAACAGAACCGGGTCGCGGGTACGTAAATTCTGCTGAGTCAATTCGGAGCGTTTTAAGAGGTAACCACTTCCCTGGCAGTTGTAGTGGCTGTCCGGGCAGTCTTTGAGGTGGATGACGTCACAGTCTTGCGGTTGTAGTAGTGTCCGCTGTAGGGACGTAGGCAGAATGCAGGATAATAAAAATAGGGGCCGAGCGTAGTCTCGTACCGGGACCCTGAAATTCCGGGAAATTGGACATTTTAGTAAAAGTCCGATTTCATGTTTGTGACTGCAACATCAATTCGCGTCCGGGAACGAAAGCGTCGATTAGGCGAAGTGGAACCAAAGCATGAGATAATGATCAATGATGTTGCGATCACAAGTAAAATCAGCTGATACATTTACATACATTAACCGTTAATGGTTCAAAGTATAAAGCGCAGAAAGAAATAATTGACCAACACGTACAAAGCATGGCCCGCCCAATAAGAAGTCTAAATGTGAAAATGACAATTAGCATAGAAGCGTTACTAAATAGATCAAAATAATTAAAACATACAAAATCAAATGTTCAACAATAACGAACATGTAGGTAGGTTGGTAACAATTACGTGATAAAATAAGTAAATCCGTTTTATTTACCATTAACAACATGTTCGCTAGTATCTACTAGATAATCTTCAGTTTTCTAATTACACTAAATACAGACTAAGATTTCTACGTACTTAGGTACTACAATAATTACAAAAGGTATGCAACACTTACCCAATCGGGGTTACACAAATTCACTTTTACGTAAAATATAATTTAATTATAGCGTTAGAGCGTATTTCAATTGTAGAAATATAAAAATTAATAAAACCGTTAAAATGGTTTGGAGGGAAATCAGTGACAAAACAACGTATTCGTACGGCTAGTGTTTGCGCTGGATTGACGATCGGCTGGGGGTCACCTTTGAACCGGCCGTTAGTACGAGCCTTGCCGACAACATCCGAGTAGATACGAACGCCGCGCGCGCATAGAATCGCATCGGAAGACGGTTACTTTCATTGTTTGATAGTTTAAAAGTGTTTTGAACTAATGTGAATGTAAAATAGTTTAATATTAATAATTAAAGGTTAGTTTGCTAGATAAAATAATAAAATATAATGAGTTAATTTTTTATGTAAATAATGAGATTTAAAGATTATTCCTTTGAACTAGTTTTGTAAGTTAATAAAAACACACAGTGTTACAGGAAACTACTAGTAATTTTCCCAACTGCGTCCGATTCCAGACGGCCCTCTCCCATTTCCAGTAGCTTATTCCCAAAGGCACCTTCTTCGTGATCATTGTACATTTGTTTGCACGTAATATGAAGTTTTTCAATACCGGACGTTATCATCAGCGCCTGATTGCCGCGGCATGCATGCGACTGCTGCCAATGCTGCAAAAGGACTAGCTCGTTTTTTTGGGGTATCTTTGCTAGCTAGATAAACGCCTTCATGGAAGCCACAGCTACAGCTAAATGACTGTACGGTTGGCGCAGTGGCGGAGCAAATGGGTGCTGCCCTGTGGGTATCGGGTTTGATGCCCTCACCAAACAAATTTTTGTATGGCTTATAGGTAGTGGTTCCGGGTCTAGCTGTTTGTGTTTGTGGGTTTTAATGTTTGTGAACACACCCACGATCTAGTGTGAGGTAAAACTTTTGCGGTCCTTGCGGAGTAGGGCCAGCTGATGGTTCAGCCAGAATGCAAAAATGGGATGGTACAGTTGGCGCCGTGGATGAGCAATTTACTACGGCGCTGCGTGTTGCGGGTTCGATTCCCACACTGATAAATTTAGAACGTCGTAGATTTTTATCAAATTTTGTTTTCATTTGAAACGTTTTTGAGTTTTCTTATTTTCGTACTGTGTAAATTGTTCAAGTTAAATTAATTAGTTTACTGATAACCTGTATTTTCCGTGGTAAAAAAAAGGTTGGAATTATTTGAAATTAAAATAAACAAATTACCTAGAACTTACAAAAAGTGAAAACCATGTGGGGATCGAACCATGTTAAATGACTTTTGGGAATCTAATAAGTACTAAAAAACACAACACAAAAAGTGGATACTTACAGCGATTCGAACTCGCGCATTCTGGTTCGCAGGAAGGCCGCTGAACCGATACGCTACATATTCCTGTCGCCAATGGCCCAAAATGGCCGTTACACAGTTATCAGTTGTCAAACAGTTGGAGAATGTTGTTGAATTAATTAACATAATGCAATTTTGCTCACCCCCCTAAATTATTAGCGTGATAATATATAGCCTATGTATTATTCCAGACTATAATCTATCTCTGTGCTAAATTTCATCTAGATCCGTTCAGCCGTTGTGGCGTGATTGAGTAACAAACATACATCCATACATCTAAACTTTCGCATTTATAATAGTAGTAAGTTATAGAGGAAAACTTTGTTTGTTTGGTTGTAATGAATAAACTCAAAAACTACATCATCATCTTTCATCATCATCATCTTTCATTATTGGAAAGCTACATTCACCCTGAGTAACATAGGCTATATTTTATCCCCGTAGTCCCACGGAAACGGGAACTACGCGGGTGAGACCGCGTAACGTCCGCTAGTGTTAATATAAATTTATCCGTGGTGCTAGGCAACTGGGCCTAACCCAGTTGTAAACGTCCCTTTGTGCCTATTGGCCTTGTTTAGTTCTGTCTCCTGTTGATATGGAGGAAAGTGGAAATTACGGTTTTTTTCTACAACTTTCTGATTAATTTCGTGGCGAAATCCAAAACAGTTAAATTCATTCTCTGGGATTTCGTCGAGCTTCATTGTCTCGGCGCTTTTCTGGTGGTCGCTACTGTTGTTTCTGGCTTTCAGGAGTTACAGTGGTTTGGGAATAGTGTGGCAGGCTTGTCCCGTAAAAATAATGTTAATTGCTGGGTTGGAGCGGTGCCGTTGCGGTGCCGGAGCGATGATGAAAACTTTAGCGACTTTTTGCCTACCCGAGGTATGTAACCCGACGTGTGTCATTACTTCCCAGAATTTGATTCTTTTAGGAAAATTGATTTTAAATTTAGTTTTAGTAATGTAGATTTAGTTTTCCGCAAAATCTTTTGAGCATTTTTCGCTATACCTACTTCAAAGTTACGGATTTGGCAATTCACCCCTTTTTACGGGTGGGAAATCATCAAATAACTTCTCCCACTCTGGGCTGTGCGGGAGGGAGTGTCAGACTTTTACTGACTGAAACCCATCCATGTTCCTTCCTCGCCCTTTATGTTCTGGGGCCGCGGTATCTCTTTCGAACAGTCCCGCAGCCTCGGCAGGTTCTGAACCCCAAAAATTCACCCTCTATTCGTAATAGAACTAATAAAACCTCTTATATTTTTGTACAGATTTATTTACTCATATTTGAAAACACTATAATCAGCTAGTACGATTCTTGCAGATGTAATAAGTAGGTATTGATATCAGGAAAAAAAAGTACTTAAGGATAATAGTTTTTTTTTTTTTTTAAACTAAAACAGCATTATTTCATTCTTCTTGACACAACATTGTATTGGTTCGGTGTTCGTTGATTATTAATAATTACATAAAGAAACTTATTTTTTACCAAAAATATAAATTTAGTTTTCTATAATAATCCAGTCGGAGACACAGAACCCTGTGATTAAAATATAATACTTAAACATCAAAACAATACATAGTTTAACAAACATAGCAGTGACAATACACTAACGTAACTACGTGGCTTCTTTGTGTCAGCCGGTTAATTTAGCTTATATACGAACTTCCATTTCACAAACGAACGGAAGGCGATCATCACAGTTCATAACCCCAGTGTACAGATTGCTACTGTCCCTATCTTTCTGTACCTGATTCTTGCAGATGTAATAAGTAGGTATTGATATCAGGAAAAATAAGTAGGTATAGTAGATTTTTTTTATTAAACTTAAACAGCATTATTTCATTATTCTTGACAAAACATTGTATTGGTTCGGTGTTCGTTGATTATTAATATTCACATAGGGAAACTTACTTTTTACTAAAAATATAAATTTATTTTTGGATAATAATCCAGTCTGAGACACAGAACCCTGTGATTAAAATATAATATTTAAACATCAAAACAATACATAGTTTAACAAACATAGCAGTGACAATACACTGACGTAACTACCTGGCTTCTTTGTGTATTTTATATACGAACTTCCATTTCACAAATGAACGGAAGGCGATCATCACAGTTCATAACCCCGGTGTACAGATTGCTACTGTCCCTATCAGAAACTGTCCCACAATCCTTATTCTTGAGAGAGATTTGGGCGCGGACTGCTAAGAGGCCGCCGTATTGGAACTGCCCGTATTGGTTCGGATATTCACCAATTTCATTCGGGTAATAACCGTCTTCATTCGGTAAAAAGCCGTATTCGTTTGGTACGTTATTGTACTGAACTCGGTCGTTGCTGTACGGGTGTTGAAACATGTCGGTGAATTTTTGGCCTATAATTGAAAACAAGAGCGTTATCAGTGATATAGGTAAAGACGTAATAATTCACTTAGGTACGCGCATAGATATACATATATTAACTCAATGGGTACGCGTATCAAAAGCAGAAAAGAGAATCAAAAAACTCATCGTCATGTGTGTGAGGTGCCTCTGTCTAGCAAAATCTTGAGGTTATGAAATTTATTTGGCGTAACACACTGTTTTGGCAAAATCGTATGACTAGAAAAGAGGTATCTGACGAGATGACGATTAATAGAGAGGCATGGAAGAGGCATGTTTTCATTAATTTTAGATTTTATTTTGAGTAGGTATATTTTATCACAGTAGGTAGATTGGTAGTTGAAAGAAAAGTAAATTACGCACCTTGATAAAGTGAGTAATGAATGAACTCGTGTAAATTTAGTGCCCTAGCGTGCGCTCGGACACCACACACATAACACTCGTGCATAAATGACTCAAATAAGAAAAGTTTTTTTGCACTTGCGCTCGATGTAACAGTCTACTAATATGCTATCCACTGTTATGCAAAATAATATCATGGCGTAAAAAGTTCTGCTATAAATGGTAGACCTGACTAGGTAGTCGGGACGTTGGCAAGCGGCTTTTCGACTCCTCCTATTACCAGAAAGGCTTGCCTATTTTTTGGTCAAAGCCAGCCTTCTTTGCACTTTCTCCGTTGACAGCAATGTGGATGATATTTTTTTCTGCTTTTAATACATCATTAGGTTAGAACGAAATAATATCGAAATTTTACCTTTTACCGTGTAGAAATCACCGCGAGGTGGGAGCTTTCGCACTCCTACGAAATATGTTTCTTTACTTTCCAGGATATTATTGTCCTTAATATCTTGTGCCTGATCACTGTTCTCTATTACTGCCAATACCCCTCCTTCGATAAAGCAGGTTTTCATTGCTTCCTTCCAGTTTTGTGGCATTTTATGTTTTTTGTAGCATTTTTTTGATGTCTTCAAAAATTTGTAACCTGAAAATGTATTTTGATTCGCATTTAGATTTATAGCTTTTACTCATACTCTAATAGACTCATCTCGCGTGGGAGTGTGAGTGATTAAACAAAGTTTATTTTTTACCAGTAAAAAAATCTTTTGTGATCCTACTGCATTCTGTCATGGGACCTTACAAATTTAATATTTGTATTTGACATAGCTTTTTGCAATGGGGACTATCGCGCATTAATTTGCCGCTAGGGGCGCTCGTGTAGAGTAAGGTCTTCCGAAATGTCAGATGTCATAGATTGTTCACGCAATGCGCTTTTTTTATCACGTATTTTTACTAATTTTCGCAATTGTGATCTAAATTGACCCATTCCTGATTAATAATGGCTAGAAGATTTTAAGTAACAAGTTTGATTTTGAACATCTAATTTGTTTAGTACTTCGAAGAAAAAATATTTTTAAATGTTCAATGCTTGCTCATTTTAGTGGCAATATTGTAAATATGAATCTAAAGTATGCACAATCTATATCTATATCTATCTATCTATACTTATAATAAATCTGTAGAGAGGTCAATTCTGTACATGAAATATATTTACAAAATAACTATCGGGGGGTGATTAGTGATCGATACTGATGCCAAAAATGCAATCAGTAAAATTTTTGTCTGTCTGTCTGTCTGTCTTTCTGTCTGTCTGTCTGTCTGTCTGTCTGTATGTTATTTATAGAAAAAAAAACTACTCGACGGATTTTAACGAAACTTGGTACAATTATTCTACATACTCCTGAGCAGGTAATAGTATACTTTTCATCACGCTACCATTAATAGGAGCAGAGCAGTGAAAGGAAATTAACGAAAGGGAATTAATTATTGTTAGCAAAATAATGTCGACCGCACACAAACTACGAAACATTGGGTTTAATGTTAATGACGAATGGTTGGGAACCTTGCTACTGGCTGGTTTACCCGAGGTCTATCTAATACAATCCAAGTGCGGAATGTTCTTTATGTTCCTGGTCTGGCCACTAATCTTCTCTCGGTTACTCAGATGATCAAAAATGGATGTCATATACAGTTTAATGAGAAAGGTTGCAAGATTTTAAACAGAAATAAACAACAAGTGGCTACTGCAAAGATGATGAATAATATGTACCGGCTTAATACTTACAGTACACCAGCATACATATCTGCATCAAAAGACAATGACTGTTACTTGTGGCATCAAAGAATGGCTCATTTAAATTTTGAAGATTTGAGTAAACTAACAGAATCTGCAGGAATTAAGTTAGAAAATAAAGAAAAGTTCTTATGTATTTCATGTCAAGAAGGGAAACAATCAAGAAAACCTTTTCCTTCTCAAGGATCTCGAGCACAAGCAAAGCTAGAAGTCATTCACTCTGATATTTGTGGGCCTATGGAGGTACCATCTCTTGGAGGAGCTCGCTACTATGTCACCTTCATCGATGATTTTACCAGGAAGGTATTTGTATACATATTAAATAAGAAATCTGATGTGTTTGAAAAATTTAAAGAATTTAAAGCATTGGTGGAGAACCAACTAGATTTAAAAATAAAGACTCTCCGTACAGATAATGGCAATGAATACTTGAGCAATGAATTTCGCAATTTTCTCAAGAAGTCTGGAATTTCACATCAAACTACTACTCCCTACACCCCACAACAAAACGGTCTAGCGGAGCGTATGAATAGAACTCTTTTAGAACGTGCAAGATGCATGCTACTGAATGCTCAATTACAAAAACAGTATTGGGCAGAAGCAATTACGACTGCTGCCTATATCACAAATAGATGTCCCACACGAGTGATAGAATTTTCAACACCTAAAGAGAAGTGGAGTGGTAGAAGGCCGGACATCACTAATTTGAAAGTCTTTGGCTGTGAAGCAATGGTGCATGTGCCAAAAGAAAAATCGAAAAAGTGGGACTCAAAGGCAAACAAGATGATTTTTATTGGCTATAATGAACAGACGAAAGGATATAGGCTTTTAGATCCAAAGACAAAGAAAGTGTTAATTAGCAGAGATGTCATCTTCATTGAAAGTTCAGTTAAAAGGAACTATGCATTACTGCCATTGTCAGAGTCAGTCTCAGAACCCAAGACCAATGATGATAGTTCTATCAATAATGAGACTAAATTAGAAAATACATCTGAAGATAGTGAATTGCAGTCTGAAACCAGTGATGAATCTTTTAAGTCAGATGAAGGATCAATTTATGAACCAGACCAAACAATTGATCCATCAGAACTTACACGAAATGTAACAACAAGATCTAAACAAAGAATGTGTAAAATGGATGCTAAAACATATTCATGTGTTAATGAAGTTTCAGAACAGGATGATGTTCCAGAAAGTTACACAGCAGCAATATCCTCACACAATGTGAATGCTAAACATTGGAAACAGTCAATTCAAGATGAGTTAAAAGCTCATGAAGAAAATAATACTTGGAACCTTATTGAAAAACCGGAAGGAGTACGATTAATTGATTGTAAATGGGTATTTAGAATAAAAGAAAACCCATCTGGTCCAATCTTTAAATCAAGACTGTGTGCTAAAGGATGTGGACAAAAACAAGGCATTGATTACACTGAAGTTTACTCTCCTACGGTGAGATATGATTCAATCAGAGTTGTACTGTCAGAAGCTGTCCGAAATGAGTTAAAAATTATCCAATTTGATGTGAAAACTGCATTCTTATATGGAGATGTAAAGGAAGTTATTTACATGAAGCCACCAGAAGGTTTGGAGGTCCAATCGAATTTGGTATGTAAACTTGTGACGTTGTGGGTGCCGACGATGAAATAATAAACGTTTCTTGTGCGACTTGGTTGTTTATTATTGTAGAAATCCAATATACAATATGGATATACTGGTGGATACCATTATATCTATGGTTTTTTAGAACTTCATTAAATAGAAACTTAGCTGTGCTAGTTAGAGTAAACACTCAATATTCTGATTCAGGAAGAAACTTAGAAGATGTATATCGTTACATGATTTTGGTAGGACTGAACATGAAAATGGCTGTGCAGTCAATGCGACAAGCCAATTTTAAATTCGAATTTTGAAAGGACTGTTACATTTCTTTCTTTGAGTACAAGTAAGTACTATGGAGGTTTTTTAGTCGTCGTGGAGGTTTTACGTCCACGAGACTGTAAATGAAACGACATCGTTACAATACCGGGGTGGCCGGCGCAAAAAAAAAAATCTTTAAGGATTTTTTTTTTTTTTTTTTTTGCAAAAGAAGGAGAATTGGTATGAAGAGGTGAAAGTTAAAGAAAAAGTTAGTTGAAAGTTAGAAAAGAGAAAAAAAAATTAGTTAAGTTGAAGTTAAGTTGTTATTAATCATCATTCTCTTGCCCTTATCCCAATTTATTTGGGGTCGGCGCAGCATGTCTTCTTCTTCCATACTCCTCTATTTTTCGTCATCGCATCAGAAACTTCTTTTCTTACCATATCCTTCTTAACACAGTCCATCCATCGTTTCTTTGGTCTTCCTCTACTCAAATACCCATCCACATTCATACTCAAAACTTTTTTCACGACATTTTCCTCATTCCTCCGCATCACATGCCCATACCACGACAACCGATTACCACACAATTTTTCAGTCACCGGCGCTACTTTCAGACTTCCTCTAATATACTCATTCCTTACTTTATCCATTCGCGTAACACCACACATCCCCCTTAGCATTCTCATCTCCGCGACATGCAGATGCCTTTCATTCATCCCTTTTGTGGCCCAACATTCTGATCCATACAACACAGCAGGTCTAACCATTGTTTTATAAATCTTCCCCTTAAGTTTTAGGGGAATGCGGGAGTCGCAGATCGTTCCCGTGACCTGCCGCCATTTCATCCATCCTGTGTTAATTCTGTGCTTTACACTACGATCTATTTCGCCATCGCTTTGCATGAGTGAACCAAGATACCGAAAGTCGGAGCAGACAGGAAGAGACGCGCCATCTAGCGCTATGGCTCCAGAGCTGGAGAGACCGCCGAATTCGCAGAACATGTATTCCGTTTTACTTCTGCTGATTTTCAAGCCAACATTCTCCAGTTTCTGTTGCCATTTCTCCAGTCTGCACTGGATCTCAGGTCCATTTTCACCGACAAGAACAATGTCATCGGCAAACAGCATGCACCAAGGTGCCTCTTCTTGGATGTCCGACGTCAAAGCGTCCATGATCAACAAGAAGAGGTAAGGACTTAAAGCCGACCCTTGATGCAAACCTACAGCCACACTGAACTCACCGGTGTTGCCAGCAGCTGACCGGACGTAGGTACAAGATTGACTGTACATAGCACGAATTAACTCTACATACTTCCCAGGTATACCTTTCTCTTTCAAGGCCCACCACAACACATCCCGAGGTACCCTATCATACGCTTTCTCCAGATCAATGAACACCATGTGCAAGTTTTTGTGTGCACGTCTGTACTTCTCGCACAATTGGCGGAGTGCAAAAGTGGCGTCCATTGTTCCTCGACCTGGCATAAACCCAAACTGATTTTGAGTGATCTTACTCTCCTCTCTTATCCTTTTCTCTATCACTTTCTCCCATACTTTCATACTATGTGACATGAGCTTTATCCCCCGATAATTGTTACAGTCCTGCACGTCACCTTTATTTTTAAAGATGGGCACAAGCGAGCTATTGCACCATTCTTGTGGGATCGTTCCTTCATACAACAACTTATTGAAGAATAAAGTCAGCCACATACATCCGTCTTCTTTTAAACACTTCCACACTTCTACTGGTATTTCATCAGGGCCCAAGGCCTTTCCATTTTTCATACTTTGAACTGCCTTCCTCACTTCATCCATGCTAATTTCCCTCACCAAACCCATATTTACCGGTACCTTTAAGCACACCGCTCCATTTATTCTCTTCATTCATTAGCTTTTCAAAATAACCCTTCCATCTCTCTTTTATTTCATCATCTTTAGACAAAACTTTACCAGCGCCGTCTTTCACACACTTGATACGATTTATATCTCTCGTTCTCCTTTCTCTTGCTTTTGTAATTCGGTAGAGCTCCTTTTGGCCTCTAGGACTGTCCAGTGAGTCATATAACTTCTCCTGGGCCTTAGCCCTGGAAACTGCTACCGCCTTTTTTGCCTTTCTCTTCCATTCCTTATAAATCTTCTTCTTTTCTTCTTTCAAACTGTCGTTCCCATTAGCTACACCCTGCCATTCTTTAAATGCAACCTTTTTCTCTTTTAGACTCTTTTGCACATCTTCATTCCACCACCATGTATCTTTATCTATCATACCTCTCCCTTTCGATTCTCCAAACACATCTTTTGCTACTCTTCTTATACAATCCGCCATCTCTTGCCAACATTCATTTACAGATTTTCCTTCCAAATCCAGCATATCCTTCATTTCGATCATCTTATCAACTACTTGACTCTTAAACATACTTGCACATTCTTCTTTTTCTATCATACGCCACCTTGTTTTGGGTGGGAGTCGTTCTTTGTTTCTACTGGCCGAGACACTAACTTTTATCTCCACTATGATCAATCTGTGTTGGGAGACTAAGTCTTCGCCTGGCAGCACTTTACAGTTTATGACATTCTTAATACTGTCCCGTTTTACCAGGAAAAAGTCTATTTGCGTCGCGTGGTGGCCACTTTTATAAGTAATGAGGTGTTCGTCTCTTTTCTTAAACCACGTATTTGTTATTGCCAGGTCAAAAGCAGATGCAGCTTGGAGCAGTGCCTCGCCATCATTGTTACGGTCTCCGTACCCCCAACCGCCATGCACTCTCTCATACCCATCCTTCATTCTTCCTACATGCCCGTTAAAATCACCCCCTACACACACTTCCTCACTCTCTTGCACATCCAACATCACTCGATCAAAGTCTTCCCAAAACTTCTCTTTTACGCTATCGTCACTTCCTGACTGGGGTGCATACACACTAACTACATTTAGCACCAAACTATCCAGAATCACTTTTACAGCAATCACTCTATCGCTAACTCTTTTAACATCCACCACACATTCTTTCAATTCACTATCCAAAACTATACCCACACCATTTCGCTTACCATCGCTGCCACAGTAATAGAATTTATATCCTTCTCCTATTTCTCTTGCCTTCCCACCCTTCCATTTAGTCTCTTGCAGACACGCTATTTTTATCCGTCGCCTTTTAAGAACATCTGCCAACTCTCTTCCTCTTCCAGTCATCGTACCTACATTCCAGCTCGCACACCTCATTCTTACATCTCTCCGGGCTTGCGTCTTACGTCGCACCCACCCGTTCTGATGCGACAACCCTTTTCCACTTTCCGCAGCGGCCGGGTGCTGCCCCTGCGCGTCGCCTGTGGGGTACGCCCTAGCCCTAACATTACTTCCATTTACTATACTGACCATACTGCTAAAGTTTTGGCAAGCATTTTATGACCGGCCGCCTGCCTGACGTCAACCCTCCTTGGGAATGCTATTGTGCATATAATTTATTGTAAATATGCTAAGTAATCCATTAGTCGCCTCTTACGACACCCGCTGGATGAGATGGGGTGGTGGTATTCTTTGAGTCCGGCACCACACGGACCACGGATCTTTAAGTCAGAGTTAAATTAAAGTTTAAAAAAAATACGGGAATGATAACGATGTCATTTTCTTAATTACATTAAATTTGGTAGGTAAGTAGTTACAAAACAAGTCACTTTTATATAAAAATAATAATATAGGTAATAACATATTTGTTAATTAATGGAAGTGCATGATAGAATTTGAATGTAAGAATGTTAATTACAGTGACAAATTTACACTAGGTTGGTTCCGGTTCCATTCAAATACTAACATTCATCGTATCTAACAAAGTCTTAATCAATAAGTCTGAATTAAGGCAACAGTTAAGAAGAGAAATCTTATATAATAGAAGATGTTTCTCAAGGAACTAACCCAGATTAGTGCAGGCTTATTGAATTATTGCCAGTCACCACCCGCTGGCGTTTGGTGATCGTATTCAGTGTTTTTGTGTGTGATGAATGTCATGTGTAAGTGTGTGTGTTAAGTGTTATAAAAATTTACAAGTTTACTAACCCTAATAATGGTCAGAAAAAATATTAATCTGCTTAGAGATTATAATAAGTAGGCACTTGTGAAGAGTACATAATATTTTAGGTTTACGATGGCTTATTTTTTTAATTAGGTGTCGTAACCCGCACCTTTTAAATAACCCACTTAAAATTCAGGTTAAAGGATATAAAATTACTATCTAACTTAAAAGTAAGGTTCACAAAGGCTTATTTTACGAGTTATGAAAACCGCTCGACACCATAAGGTAATATGCGACTATTACTAAAGCCGCAAATACGACAAGGAAATGTAAAAAAAAAATAAAATTGTAATAATCTCATATGTACAAAATTAAGCATTGATAAAGAAGTTGATGGTTAGCCGAAAGGATGGAGATGTATATAAAAACAGTACCTATATAAATCATAAGACTAAGTGACATGTGTCACGCTTAAAAATACAACAAATTATTAAAATAAATAAGTAGTTAATATTAGAAGGAATATGGTAAATTAGGGGTAAAATGATTGTTAGTTATCTTAACTTGGGGATAGGTTTAATATCTTTCACATGCCAACGACCTAATGGTTTATCGGACATGTCAGATAAATCATAAACGAGAGGTGTAACTTTATTTGTAATTTTACATTTAATAAATTTGGGTGCTAGTTTTGCTGAAAAATATTTATCCGCTGAGCTAATGGGGTAATTACGTTTCCAGATAATATCACCTTGGTCGAATTCTAACTGTTGGTGATGTCTGTTATAATACTGAGCATTCGTTTGGTGACATTTGTAGAGACGAGCTTGAACTTCTGAAAATATTGGACTAAGTAAACCAATGTTTTCAGAATATTTGTCTTTAGGGGCTAGTATGGAATCTTCTGTTATGTCGGTGTTGTAGAAAGAACCGCACGTGACAAGTTCACGACCGAAAACTAGATACGATGGCGTTAACTGGGTTGTTTCATTTACAGCGGAATTAATCGCAAATTGAATTTTGTTGAGATGAATATCCCATGTTCTATGATCGTCATCAACAAATGAAGCGATTGCGGTAATTATGGTTTTGTTATAGCGTTCTACTGTATTTACTTGTGGGCAATAGCGTGGGGTATAATGTACTTTGGGTACGTTGAAGAATTTAAATAAGTCTGTGAGTTCATTGCTTATCATTTGTGGGCCATTGTCCAAAATAATTGTTTCAGGAATACCATATGTCATAAAAACTAGATTTTCAAGAATATGTTTAATGACTGAAGATGTTGCACGTTTAATAGGATATATTAAACAATATTTGGAGAAACAACAAGTTACTACTAAAATAAATCTGTTTAGTTTACGAGACAATGGTAATGGTCCAATTAAATCAATTGATAAACATTGAAAGGGACGTGAACAATGTTTTGGTTTTCCCATCAAACCAATTGTATGTTGATTTTGGTGTTTGTAGGCGAGGCAAGTTTCACATTTGGATATATATATTGCAATGTCTTTATACATGCCAGGCCAAAAGTAGCTATTTCTGATACGATGATATGTTTTAAATGTACCAAAATGAGCAGTTGTAGGTGTAGAATGGTTTTCGGCAATGACAGAGTCACGCAATTCCAAAGGAACAACTAACTTCCAAGAAAACTCAGAATTATATGGAGTGTTAGATCGTGAATATTTATACAAGTTATTGTTTTTGATATTGTTACATCGGACCTACTAGAACATTCGAGAAAGCCAGTGATTACAGTGTGTGTACGTTAGAAGTTCGAGGACATTCCATTATTATTAGTTTTAAAGTTAGGTAGGTACAAACTCGCGACCTATTTAAATAAAGACATTAGAATTTCGACCGTACGCCTAGGGCATACGGTTCATATTTGTTTGTTTTGTACAAGTAGCTTATACCTACAACTTTTATAGGTAATACCTACCTTGTAGGTAGGTACTTACAATTTCTTTTGTTAGTGTTTTTTATGACCCTCTCGAATGTTCGTGGTTACTCTGGTGTGTCTGTTGGCGAGTATAAATAGAGCGCTCAGGGCCGCGACCGGCAGTCTTGTTTTAGCGACACAACGAAGCGAATCCAAGTGAACTACAAGTGCGATATCTAAGTGAATAGTAAACAGTAGTGTATTTGTGAATGAGTTTTGATTGTTTTGTGATTAATAAAGTTATTGTGTTGTTTAATCGGTAGTAATTAATTTATCTCATACCCAGCTTGTAACAAATTGGTGTCAGAAGTGAGAGATAAATTATGCCAATCCTACCAAAGGACGACACGGACGGTATCCGTACCAGAAGTCAGCGACAGCAGGATATGGACCAAAGGCGGTTTGGGGATTCTCCGACACAGACACCGGGTGGTGTCCAGCCTACGTCACAGCCAGTCGCTGGCCCATCCGGAGTTTCTCCAGCATCAGGGGCGCCAGACTTGTCAGCTTTAATGGCGCTGCTGCAGGATCAAGCTCGCCGTCAAGAGGAGCAAGCTCGCCGTCAAGAGGAGCAAGCTCGCCGTCAAGAGGAGCAAGCTCGCCGTCAAGAGGAGCAAGCTCGCCGTCAAGAGGAGCAGGCTCGCCGATTGGAAGAGCAACTGCAGCGAGACAAGGAGGAGCAGGCTCGCCGTCAAGAGGAGCAGGCTCGCCGTCAAGAGGAGCAGGCTCGTCGGTTGGAAGAGCAGTTGCAGCGAGACAAAGAGGAGCAGGTCCGCCGCCAGGACGAGCAGATGCTCCTCATAAAGGATCTGCATGCAAGTTTTGGCAAGGACATCAAGTTGATGAAAGAACAGGTCCACCAGCATGAGAATCGCATCTCGGAGGCCGAAGTTCAGATTGCTGGGGTAAAGAAGGCTTTGGGCGAACTGAAGACTGAAGGCGGGACTGTAGCTTCGGTGATTGCTGCACCATCTTCGCGTGGTTTTAAAGTGCCTCCATTCGACGGCACATCTTCGTGGTCGGCTTACAAAATCCAGTTTGAGGCCGTCATGAAGGCGAATGGATGGACCAAACCACAAGCCATGACCGCGCTCACTTTGGGCCTCCGAGACCAGGCTTTAACTATTCTCGAGGCACTCGGCAAGGATGTAACCTACGAGCAGCTGCTGGAGGCGTTGGAGTCCAGATACGGCGACGCGCACCTGGAGCACGTATTCCGTGCCAAGTTGAAGGACCGTGTTCAACGTAGTGCCGAGAACCTACAGCAGTGGGCCCTGGAAATTGAAAAACTCGTTCGGAAAGCCTACCAGTCTACCCCTGCACTGATTGATGGAAATCTGGTACAGGCCTTCGTTGATGGAATACGTGACTTAGAAGTTAGAGCTGCCGTGAGACTGGGGCATCATGAGACCTTGAAGGACGCCTTGGCCCATGCCTTAGAAGTAGAGGCAGTGAGGCAAGACCACCGAACGCACCGTGTCAGGGAGGTTGTTGCATCACCTGTACGCGACCGCCCACAGGGGTATAGTCCTAGGTGCTACACTTGTGGAGAAAGGGGTCATCTTCGGTCCAGCTGCCCTAAGCGCAGCACCCCGAGAGAAGATCAGCAGGGAAGAGTGGCTGAAGTGACTGCCCAGCCACAGCAGGGAAACGAGTAAATGCCAGGACTGGGGGGCGGGTGCTGGCTGGTATTGAAAGAGCCCCGAGAATCTTGATCTCGCAAGCACATGACGGGAACAGCCTGATCATCAAAGGCGAAGTCAATGGAACACCATGCAAACTAACGTTGGATACTGGAGCTTCTCACACGGTCGTCAATTCTAAATTAGCAAGTCGGTTTCTTGGGGACTACTTCAATAAGCACGACCGTATACATTTACTAACAGCTACTGGTCAGCACATTACCGTCCGAGGCAAGAAGGAGGTGGAGTTAAAATTGGGTGACAGATATTACAAGCAGAATGTCATCGTGGCTGACATAGTGGACGATTGCATCTTGGGCTTGGACTTCATGCGGAAATATCGTTGTGAGATCGACGTTGATCAAGGAGTACTGAAATGTGGTTCAGAGGAAGTCTTCATGGAAGGTGCACCGTCAGGGAAAGTGTACTGCTTGAAGAAGATTGTTCTTCCTCGCAGATCAGAAACGATTGTGCCAATTTGTTTGCCATGGAATTCTGGACAAAGAGATCGAAGTGTACTGATAGAAAGGGTGAACAATGACTTCCCATGGAAAATGGCAAGAACTCTGGTCAAGGCCACCAACGTCTCAGCAGTACGTATACTGAATCCAAGTGACCAGGAGCAAGTGATTAAGAAGGGCACCTTAATCGGCACTTGCGAGGAAGTAGCTTGGATGCGTCAATTGCAAGATGTCCCTACCGGAAATGAAATTCGCAGTTCAAAATTTGACGTGTCAACGCTTTTGGAAAACTGCGATTTAACTAAAGGAGAAATGGACAAGGCTAAGAAGATGTTACTTCAGTACGCCAACATTTTCTCTTCGAATGATGCTGACATAGGGAGAACTGGACTTGTTCAGCACCAGATTAATACAGGTAACGAGTTACCTATCCGTCAGCGACCAAGAAGACTGCCAGTTGCACGAGAAAAAGAGGTAGAAACCATGATTGAGGGAATGGTGAAGGACGGTGTTATAGAGCCTTCATCGAGTCCATGGTGTTCTCCTGTGGTCCTGGTAAAGAAAAAGGACGGCAGTATGCGCTTCTGTGTGGACTATCGACGACTGAACGACGTCACGAAAAAGGACAGCTACCCGCTGCCTAGGATCGATGACACACTGGACACGCTGACTGGTATGAAGTGGTTTACCACACTTGATCTGAAGAGTGGCTACTGGCAAGTAGAAATAGACCCCAAGGACAAGGAGAAAACTGCATTCTCAACAGGAAAAGGGCTATGGCAGTTTAAAGTTATGCCATTCGGTTTGTGCAACGCTCCTGCGACGTTTGAAAGGCTGATGGAGCAAGTACTCGCCGGATTGATTGGAGACGCATGTCTTGTCTATCTAGACGACATAATCATCGTGGGCCGTACATTTGAAGATCACCTTAAAAACCTCAACCGAGTGCTGTCGAAAATCCAAACAGCAAATCTCAAGTTAAGTCCGAAAAAGTGCTCGTTTTTCAGACAGCAAGTGAACTTCTTAGGACACATAGTTTCGGGGGAAGGTGTTCAAACAGACCCAGAAAAAGTAGTCGCCGTCAAGGATTGGCCAGTTCCGAAAGACAAGACACAGGTAAGAGCATTCCTGGGTTTGTGCTCCTACTATCGAAGATTTGTCAAGAATTTTGCCGACATTGCCAAACCTCTGCACAAACTCACTGAGGAAAAGAGGCAATTCTGTTGGGACGAGGACTGCGACGTCGCATTTCAGGAATTAAAGAAACGTCTGTGCAACACACCTATTTTGGGATATCCTGACACTGAAAATGACTTCATAGTTGACACAGATGCCAGTAATACTGGAATTGGGGGCGTGCTGTCTCAACGGAAAGGAGACCGGGAGGTTGTAATAGCTTACTTCAGCAAGTCTTTATCTAAGCCAGAAAGAAATTACTGCGTTACAAGACGGGAGCTACTCGCTGTAGTAAAGACAGTGCAGCACTTCAGTAAATATTTGCTGGGACGCAAATTCCAATTACGAACTGACCATGCTGCACTGAAGTGGCTATTACAGTTCAAGAATCCAGAGGGGCAAGTGGCGAGATGGATTGAACTACTCCAAGAGTTTGATTTCGTAACTGAACATCGCAGTGGGAGAACTCACGGTAACGCAGACGCCTTGTCAAGAAGACCTTGTCCTGAAGACTGTAAGCACTGTGCCAGGCAAGAGACTAAGGAAGTAGTGCCCGTGAGGATGCTTAGAACGGATCTCAGCGATGAATGGAAGGAGACCCTACAGCAGACTCAGCAAAACGACTCGGATATCAAACCGATTTTCGAGTGGATCAAAGCTGGTGTTCCTAAACCCAAGTGGAGTGATGTGGCTGCGATGAGTTCCATCACGAAGAGTTATTGGGCCCAATGGAACAGCTTGGTGATCCAGGATGGTGTCTTGTGCCGTAAATGGGAAAACGCTAGAGGGGACAGTTGTCATCTACAAATGGTGGTCCCTAAAGCTAAGGTACCGGATGTTCTACGGCTCTACCATGATGGATGTTCTGGAGGACATATGGGGGTAAAAAGGACTCTCCTAAAAATTCGAGAACGCTTTTACTGGATCCACTGTCGAGATGATGTGGAGGACTGGTGTCGCAAATGTTCCAGTTGTGCAGCCGTGAAAGGACCCCAGACACGCAGCAGAGGTGCATTAAAAGTGTACAACGTTGGAGCCCCTTGGGAACGGATAGCACTAGACGTTGCGGGACCATTTCCAGTAAGTGAGAGTGGAAACAGGTACTTCCTGGTGGTCATGGATTACTTTACAAAGTGGCCGGAAGTCTTCGCCATTCCTAACCAAGAAGCAACAACTGTCGCAGATAAATTAGTTCAAGAAGTCTTCTGTCGTTTTGGAGTACCCTTAGAAATACACAGCGATCAAGGAAGAAATTTTGAATCGCAAGTATTTCAAGAGACTTGTCGATTGAGGGGTACCCATAAAACCAGAACCACCTCTTACCACCCACAATCCGATGGAATGGTAGAACGATTCAACCAAACGTTGGAGAGATATCTGGCGAAAGTTGTGGAAAGCCGGCAAAGGGATTGGGACAAGCACATACAGCCGTTTCTTCTGTCTTACCGAAGTGCAGTCCACGAAAGTACGACTGTGACACCAGCCTTCGCGAACTTTGGAAGGGAATTACGGTTACCTGCTGATTTAATCATTGGAACTCCCCCTGATGCTCCATGTAGTGTAACAGATTACGCGAATGACTTGCGTAATAAGTTGAACGATGTTTATGAGCATATCCGACAATCCAGCCAACAGATGTCTGAGAAGATGAAGACCCGTTATGACCGGAAAGCAAACGGTAGGGGTTTCGACGAGGGTTCACTGGTGTGGTTGCATAACCCAGTGCGGAGCAAGGGGAAGTCTCCAAAGTTACAAGCAAAATGGGATGGACCATACCGAGTCGTGACTAGGATCAACGATGTCACCTACCGAATACAGAAGGGTCCACGAGGTGCGCCTAAAATTGTGCATGTAGACCGGTTGGCGCGATACTACGGGACTAATGATGCTCGGGACGAGCATGTCTAAGGAGGGGGCAGTGTTACATCGGACCTACTAGAACATTCGAGAAAGCCAGTGATTACAGTGTGTGTACGTTGGAAGTTCGAGGACATTCCATTATTATTAGTTTTAAAGTTAGGTAGGTACAAACTCGCGACCTATTTAAATAAAGACATTAGAATTTCGACCGTACGCCTAGGGCATACGGTTCATATTTGTTTGTTTTGTACAAGTAGCTTATACCTACAACTTTTATAGGTAATACCTACCTTGTAGGTAGGTACTTACAATTTCTTTTGTTAGTGTTTTTTATGACCCTCTCGAATGTTCGTGGTTACTCTGGTGTGTCTGTTGGCGAGTATAAATAGAGCGCTCAGGGCCGCGACCGGCAGTCTTGTTTTAGCGACACAACGAAGCGAATCCAAGTGAACTACAAGTGCGATATCTAAGTGAATAGTAAACAGTAGTGTATTTGTGAATGAGTTTTGATTGTTTTGTGATTAATAAAGTTATTGTGTTGTTTAATCGGTAGTAATTAATTTATCTCATACCCAGCTTGTAACAATATAATAATCAGGGGTTGAAGATGGATTTGTTTTACATTTAGATAAGATTGTATTAAACCAATCATCATTAGATTTGGATAATTCAATATTAATAGCATTAATAGCCTTAATACGGGATAAGGTATCTGGTACTAGGTGATCTTTACCTTTTTTATGTTTAATTTCGAAATTAAACATGGATAAACGAATACTCCATCTGGCTAATCGACCTGTGGGATTATCGAGATGTAAAAACCACTGAAGGGCAGAATGGTCTGTATAGATAGTAAATTTCTGGCCGTTATCTAAATAACAACGCCAATGCTCTAGAGCAGTTATAACACTTAATAACTCACGTTCAGTGATTGAGTAATTTCTTTGAGGTTGAGTGAGGGATTTACTCATAAGCAATAGGTTTTTCTAACCCATCAAATTCCTGTGTCAGCATTGCTCCCAGACCGTATGCTGATGCATCACAGTGGACAGCAAAAGGTTTTGAAAAATCAGGACAAGTTAGAATTGGAGTAGAAACTAATGCTTGTTTAATTAAATTAAATGCGTTATTTGCTTCTGGAAGCCATTTAAAAGGAGGTGCTTTTTTGCTAGTTGATGTTAATTTCGTGAGAGGGGCAGCCAAGGTGCTGAGATTTGGAATGAAACGACGGTACCAGCTCGCTGTACCAAGGAACTTTTTGACTTCTTTACTAGATTTAGGCGGCTGTATGTCTAGAATAGCTTTTATTTTATCGGGGTCGGTATGTAAACCTTTTTCATTAACTACATAGCCTAAATATTTAAGTTCGCTACGGAAGAAGGCGCATTTGGGAAAGTTAATAGTAATGTTAGCTGATTTTAATTTGTTGAAAACTTTATTTAGAAGGGTAATATGATCGTCAAATGTTTCTGAAATGATAATTATGTCATCTAAGTAACAGAATACGGAGCCGTCAACGTCACAAAGCAGATTATCTATAAATCTTTGCTGAGTTGCGGGTGCGTTAGTGAGACCAAAGGGCATAACCTTAAATTGGTATGTTCCACGACCTGGAACGTGAAAAGAAGTCTTGGGACGATCTTCTACTCGGAGAGGAATCTCCCAAAATGCTTTTGCAATATCAATGGAAGATAGATATTTAGCATTTTTCAAATTATCAATAATATCTGATATAAAAGGTAATTTATATGCGTCTTTCCTGGTGACATCGTTTAGTTTACGGCTGTCTACACAGAAACGCCAAGTGCCATCTTTTTTAGGGGTTATAATAACAGGGTTAAGCCAAGGGCTTTCGCAAGGTTCAATTACATCTAATTCAAGCATTTTATCTACTTCTTGGCGAAGAGCTTTTTGTTTCTCAGGAGATAAACGATAACATCGTTGACGTATAGGAGGATGGTCACCTGTGTCAATATGATGTTCAATTAAGTGGGTTTTCCCAAGAGGTAAGGTTTCGGTAGAAATGTATTTAAAATTTTGAATGATAGTATCAGATATAAGGCGTTGAGTTTCAGAAAGATTGTTATAATTATTTAATTGAATATCTGTTGTATTGATTAAGAAAGTTGGGGCGTCTGAAGATTTATGGAGAGTTATTTTGGAAAGAATCTGGGGAGCTAAGTTAAAAGCTTTCCAAAAATCAATTCCTAGTATGAGAGATTCGGAGATGTTTGGTATAATATGAGCAATAATATTAGAAAATGTATTATTATACATAGTAGGTAAGTTAATATATCCAATGGAACGTATGGGTTGACCATTTGCAACCGTACCGTGTATTATGTTATTGTGTTTTACCTTGTGACCATGTTGAAGTAACAACTTGTGTGAGTTATTGCCCAAAATAGTGATTGCACTACCACTGTCTAATAATCCAGATAAAATTAAACCATTGACGTTAATATTGGTATAGGGACGTTCAGTATCCGTAGTATTTGTAAAAAGGAGCGTAGTAATTTTATAAGATTTAAAAAATATTTTAATAGCATTAAGCCAATTGTCCCAATCTGACTTAACAAAATTAGATTTACTACGATCCTTGTTTATTAGTTTTTTTGGAGGGTTATTATTACATTTCGGACAATTTGTGAAAATTACGTTTTGTTTCCCGCATCGAAAACAAACTCTTTTAGTACTAGTACAATCTTCTAGTTTGTGTTCGTCTGTCCGGCAACGAGGACAAGAAAAATATTTTTGTTGTTTAGTTGGGGGTGTGTAAGTACGTGTATGTATGCTGTTGTCGAAGCTATGGGACATTGAAAAACTTTTTTGCTTCGATAAAGTAGGTAAAAAGTGGGATAAATCGTTAGAGTCGGAATTTGATACTTCTTGACAGTTTTCGAACCATTTACAGGATTCAAGTAATGTATTTACTGAGGAGAGATCGTTAGGTAATAATCTTTGACTGAACTCTGGTTTTAAGTTCCGTCGTAAAATTTCAATTTTTTGTTTTTCCGAGAGTGGTTCGTGGAGTTTGTGGAACAATGACTCCATTGTAGCAAAATAGATAATAACTCTTTCATTACTTTTTTGTTTGCGTGAATCTATAAATTTTTTGAGTTTATAGTCATAATCTGTTATTTCGAAATATTTGAATAAGGATGTTTTAAAAGCTTCCCAATCTCTTATAGAGTCTTTGTTTGCTCTGAACCAATCTAGAGCTATTCCGGAGAGTAAATCGTAAATGTGATTGTACAAGGTATTATTGCTGATATTCCTAGCAGTAGCGAATTCCTCTACTTTTAGGATAAATTCTCTGGGACATCCATCTCCAGAAAAAGAAAATTTCTTAATCTCCGCGTTTGGTCGGTTATATGATAAATTAGTTAGGGTTTGGGTAAGAGTATCGAAAAATATGTTTGGTACAGTGGTTTCCTGAACAGATGTCGCAGAATGGTATACTGATGTAGATGGTGTTGGTTCTAGGATCTGGAAACGTTGCTCGTGTGTTTTTAATTGTTCCCAAAGGGATTTATAATTTTGAATGTCCTCGGGTGGACTTTCTGTGTTGATTTCTATCAAATACAAACGATTACGGATGTGGGTAATATATGGAATAATCTTTGTTTTTCTATTGGGATAGGAAGTTATCGTTATGTCTAGAATGTCTAGGCATTTTTTTAATTCCTCTATATCTCGGGCTAAGGTATATGGGCTTAAAGAAGTTGGTGGATATAAATGGGACTCTGCTAATATATTGGAAAGAATTTCACGCAATTCAACGGCAGTTTGTGTTGGTTGAAATTGCGCGTTTCGCAAATTAAGCTCATAAATAATTTCTGGTTTGTTAAGTTGTGAAATATCCATATTGTATATATGGCTTTATAATTGAACAATTGGTATCAAACCTTTTCTGTCAAATAAAGAAAATTGTTGAAAATAAATAGTGACAACGTCTGAGTATGACAGTTATGTATTTAAATATTCTGAATATGATGATAATTTCTGATTATGTATTTTATTATATTATATTATTGTATAGTTGTGTATTTAGTGTTAAAAATATATTCTGTTAGCTGCATGTAATGTTTGTAAGAACTTAGCTTACGTAGTCTCGAGTCGGCTTCGAAGGCCTAGAGAAATACGGGCTAAGCGTGTAGTAACTTGGATAAGGGTACTCCCCAAAGCCAAGGGTGAGGTAACCAACGTGTTTTGGAATAACTGCGAGGGTTTAAACTCCAAAAACTCGTGGGTTTATGTAGCTGTCGTTAGACAAGCCGTTGGTGTGAGTAGGTGATGTCTGTAAGGCGTGTTGTATTAAGTATTGAGTTTTGTAAGTATTTGGTATATGAGTAATAGGTAGGTAATTAGTTTGTGTATGAATGCCTCCGGTACTAAGACAATCGGGAACCGATTACATTTGTAACCTGCCTTAGTAGCGTCGAGCGTGTTATTGTCTGTAAAATGTGTGTATAGTGATTGTAGTTTAGATAGTTGTGATACGTTCTGTTTTGTGTTATGAAAAATGGGGATGAAGTTTGACTGTAGTACTTACATAGGGTAAAATATGGTATAACACTAAAAACACTAAAAAGTAATCACTATCACGCCGTTGTTATATACGCACTGTAAATATTAATAATAGTCTCTAATCTTCATTTTTTGATCCAATTAGGGTGGTCAGTGTCCTCGGCGCAGTCACGTAGAATGTAGCGGAAGATGGTGTAAAACGCTTCTGGTAGCTGGCGTGTCGGCCTCGTCTGGCGTGTCAGCGCTTCTGGTAGCTGGCGTGTCGGCCTCGTCTGGCGTGTCAGCGCTTTCTCGCCAAGCTTCTACAACCTCATCCCGGGGTAGTTCTTCCGGAGAGCCAGTGTGACGTTGTGGGTGCCGACGATGAAATAATAAACGTTTCTTGTGCGACTTGGTTGTTTATTATTGTAGAAATCCAATATACAATATGGATATACTGGTGGATACCATTATATCTATGGTTTTTTAGAACTTCATTAAATAGAAACTTAGCTGTGCTAGTTAGAGTAAACACTCAATATTCTGATTCAGGAAGAAACTTAGAAGATGTATATCGTTACATGATTTTGGTAGGACTGAACATGAAAATGGCTGTGCAGTCAATGCGACAAGCCAATTTTAAATTCGAATTTTGAAAGGACTGTTACATTTCTTTCTTTGAGTACAAGTAAGTACTATGGAGGTTTTTTAGTCGTCGTGGAGGTTTTACGTCCACGAGACTGTAAATGAAACGACATCGTTACAAACTTAATCGTTCACTTTATGGTTTAAAGCAAGCACCAAGGTGTTGGAACCAGAAATTTGATCATACACTAAAGAAATTTGGGTTTACTAATAGTCATAGCGATAAATGTGTCTATATTGGAAATGTAAACAAAAATAAAATTTACTTGTTGTTGTATGTTGACGATGGGCTTCTAATATCTAATTCAGAAGACTCACTAAACAAAGTGTTGAGTGACTTAAAGGATAATTTTGAAATCAAACAGTGTGACCCAAAGAACTTTGTAGGGTTACAAATAGAAAGATTTGAAAAGTGTATGTTTATTCACCAATCAAAATATATTGAACGGTTATTATGTAGATTTAATATGCAAAATGCAAACTCTAACAATGTTCCAGTTGATCCTCACACTACTCTGGAGAGAGCAACTGAAGCCCCAGACAAAACTATTCCCTACAGAGAGGCTGTGGGCTCACTCATGCACCTGGCTGTGGTAAGCCGTCCAGATATCATGTATGGAGTCAGTCTGGTGAGTAGATATTTGAACTGTTACGATCAGACCCATTGGAATGTTGTCAAGAAAATATTAAGATATCTGAAAGGAACAAAGGACTATGGTTTATGCTACACACCTACAAAGTCTAACCTAGAAGGTTATAGTGACGCAGACTATGCCAAAGACACGAGCACACGCAGGTCTTTAACTGGCTATGTATTTATGAAAAATGGAGCTGCAGTAACATGGGCAACACAACGCCAACAAAGTGTAGCCTTGTCTACAACGGAAGCAGAGTTCATGGCTGCTTGTTCTGCAACTAAAGAAGCTATATGGTTAAAGGGATTGTTAATGGACATAAACGAATTTAATCAGAACTCTATCTGTCTAAATATTGACAATCAAAGTGCAATCTGTTTAATTAAGAATGTAGATTATCACAAACGATGTAAGCATATAGATATAAGGTATAATTTTATCAAAGAAAAGTATTCAGAGAAACAAATAGATCTCAAATATGTGAATACCAAAGAGCAATATGCAGACATATTTACTAAAGCTTTACCTAAAGAACAATTTCAATATCTTAGAAATAAAATTGGTGTTAAGCAAGCATCTCTCAAGTAGATTTATTTTTGTTGTAATTGCTATTCTTAGCTAAAGGTTGTCTGTTAGTCATATATTTTTCTCATATAAGATGTATGTAAAGTTAAAATTTGGTGAAGTGTTGTAATAATAAAATTCTACTTTACCGATCATCTATGTATATTATCAAGTTTAGTGACAACACTAACTAAAAGGTACTTCTCTAGTAAGTCTATGTTTTTGTTTTTTTTACTCTGTGGAATCTCTTAAATAAAACTACGCTGTGTTAAATTTACTTTTGCCGTTTTTAATTAATCTCAACAGAAATGTTGGGAAAACGGGAGAAGTTACTTGGTTTTTTTAGCTTCCGTCGCGTGTGCAGCCTTAATGGTTAAAGCTACATAGAAATCGTGTATAACGGAAATATTCCACATATAATTATATAAAAAATATCCCAAGACAGCATATGTCTATCTTTTATAGTTGACTCACAATAACACGTGTAACTCCCGATAGCTTAGCTATCCTACTATCCTACTAATATTATAAATGCGAAAGTTTGTGAGGATGGATGTATGTTTGTTACTCTTTCACGAAAAAACTACTGAACGGATTTGGATGAAATTTTGCACACAGATAGTTTATAACCTGGATTAAAACATAGGATACTTTTTATCCCCTATAGTAAGATCCCATGGGACAATAACCAAACATCACGCGGGCGAAGCCGCTGGCAGAAGCTAGTATGTAATAAAATTAACTTTTTATGAAGTTATTGGTACTTGAAAATATCAAAAAGAATGAATGACAGGACCTTACTCGCCAGTGGCGCCATCTGGTGAACTCAAAAACGATAGCCCCCATTGGTATGGTAAGAAGCACTGAGCCACCTCCGGTTATCTATACTTATAATAAATCTGTAGAAAGGTCAATTCTGTACATGAAATATATTTACAAAATAACTATCGGGGGGTGATTAGTGATCGATACTGATGCCAAAAATGCAATAAGTAAAATTTTTGTCTGTCTGTCTGTCTGTCTGTCTGTCAGTCTGTCTGTCTGTATGTTATTTATAGAAAAAAAAACTACTCGACGGATTTTAACGAAACTTGGTACAATTATTCTACATACTCCTGAGCAGGTAATAGTATACTTTTTATCACGCTACCATTAATAGGAGCAGAGCAGTGAAAGGAAATGTTGGGAAAACGGAAGAAGTTACTTGGTTTTTTTAGCTTCCGTCGCGTGTGCAGCCTTAATGGTTAAAGCTACATAGAAATCATGTAAAACGGAAATATTCCACATAAAATTATATAAAAAATATCCCAAGACAGCATATGTCTATCTTTTATAGTTGACTCACAATAACACGTGTAACTCCCGATAGCTTAGCAGTTCGGAGATTTGTTATTATTATATTTGTTTACTCTTACGTTTATAATATTCTCACTCAACCCCAATTTTGAAACTTCACGCGGGCGAAGCCGCTGGCAGAAGCTAGTATTACTATAATGGTCACTTCAGTGTGGGAAAAAATGGAGCTATAAAGGAGGCTGGAGCTGTAGGTGCCCAGAACGAAGAAAACCACTCACCGTGATCGACAGTTGGACATGACATTTTATCAACTTTCTTGCAAACGAACGGCAAAGGCGTATCAGAGCTTTTCGGACAACTGTCCACACTGAACAGACCTGTTTCTATATTCATAGTCATGCAACTGTCGTTACTTGGCAATAGGCTTCCGTCAGCAGGCAGAGGATATGGTGTAGATTGTCCTGGAAAAAAAAAATGATAGGTATAGTCGCCAAAACTTAACTACTATCGGCCACAACTTAAGGTTGGAATTAATTATGTCAGTTAAGGGTCTGACAACCGGTTAGGACACATCAGGCGCGTTGCCAAGACTAGGAAACCTTCATGGAAATAAGAAAATCAGCCAGTATTCGCTGACGGTATACACTACTAGATAATTCGAATTCGTCAAATTGGTACGAACAAGTTGCTGGGTGTGTACCGTCAGCGAATACTGGCTGATTTTCTTATTTCGCAGTTTTATTTCGGAACAAAGTGTTTACTAGATAATTCAAATTCGTCAAATTGATACGAACAAGTTGCTGGAACACTTTGTTCCGAAATAAAACTGCTAAATTAGAGGGAGGTATTTATCCACATGTTACTTGCGAAGTATGGAAGAAGACAAGACACAAATATACATTGGGAATAAATGGCAGGAGAATAAGAACCATTGTTAAGATTTTTTTATTCCATTTTTTTATAATAATAATAAATAATTATATATTTTTTTAAATGTATATAGTTTTAATTTATTTTTATTATTTGTTGTTATAGGGGCAACATCTGTGAAAATTTCAGCTATCACGGTTTCTTTAGATACAATCTGGTGACTGACACACAAACGGATAGTGGAGTCTTAGCAATAGGGTCCCGTTTTTGGGGTTCCGCAGTCCATACAAGGAACCCTAATAGTTTCATCATGTCCGTGCGTTCGTCCGTCCGAGGTTTTGCCCAGAGACTGTTAGTAAGTACGTTACGTCGACAAAATGGTAAAATAAAATTTTGGAAAAAGGTAAGCTCCCCCAACTGTGAACTGGGGTATCGTTGAATAGGTCTTATAAAATGAGTTAGGGGTTGCTAATGCTATTTTGACTTAATGTTCTATTTACGAAATAATAAACTTCAACGAGCAAATATTTGTTCCCTACCTCTAAAAGGTAAACTGTGAGCTTGAAAAATCTGGAAAAATTCGTGACGATGATAAGTAATTTAATTTAAATTTTATGAACTTTAAAGGAAAATTTAGATAACTTTATATTTTTTAGCAGTAATAGTTATTGAACTTGGATGTTGGGTAATTTTGTACCAAAAGCAAAATTCTGAGAATAAATCGTTCTATATTATGATAACGGGCTACTACGGAACCCTTTAATGTATGTGGCCCAACACGCACTTGGCCGGATTTTACCCTTTGAATATGGAAACCTTAAAAAAAAAAACAAGAAAACAATAACAAAATAAAATCTATTTTAATAAAAACGTATGTGTGTGTGTGTCTGTGTGTTTAAGTGTGGTGTGTGCGTGTATGCAGATATGTATGTGTGTGGGAGTGTGCTTTATGTGAATGCACACGTGGCAACTGGTAATTTCTCCGGTTTCGTCGTACGGTAAGGAGAACAGCAAATTGCGAATCACTTTCTTGTATGAAAGTTTTTGTAAGAATTATAATGTGTAATAAGATATAATTATTATTATAGTATACAGTTAAGACTACTTACCGTCAACAGTGACAAACTCGCCTACATTAAATTCATCATGCAATCCCACAAAGATATCAGTAACATTGGGTGCTGCTGTCATTTTTTCTGTTAGGTTCTGGACAATGCTCCATTCTCCCTTTGTCTTTGGATAAAAGAGGACAGCTCCTTCATCATCGCAGGCTAAAAAAGCAGTGTTCCAAGAAGATCCACTGACGTCCCAATGAACTTTGTAGAAGGCATCAAACTCCTCTACGTAAGTATAGTCTTTCCGATAAAACGGGACATTGCGACAGTATATTGAAGGTGTGAAGATACCTGTAGGGAATTACACAGAAGATAAATAAAGGGCGCCTCTTAACGAAGCCGAAAGGCACTTATTCTCCCTGTCATTACGATATTTTTTTGTTCTACACTATATCTGGGAACCTTCTAGTTATGGAGATATTGGGGGTCAAAGTTACAACTTCTTGACAAGTTTTTTGTAAAAAAACAAGTATTTATTGTAAGATTGTTACTTTAATTACTTCCACGAACCCCGTACTATGCAATACAGCCCTCTGCACATTGTTTTCAGCGCGTAACATTCAGTTATACCACAAATCGTGATTTTTCACCCAATAAAAAAAGTTTTTGCGTAAAGTAACACAGTTTGATGAATGCTTTGTTGATGGCTTCGTGATGAAGTTGTTTACACCCTGTATAAAGGTAATAAATACAGAAGCAATGAAGACAAGAATTCAAAGTAGAAGAGAGTGTAACTTAACTGTTGAACGACTTCATTATCAGTCTAGACTAGACTTTTCCAAACTATGTTGGGGTCGGCTATTTATCTAACCGGATTCAGCTGAATATTACTGGTATTTTACATGGAGCGACTGCCTAACTGATCTCCACTTGGTTAGACTAGTATATACTTTTGTTACCGTGGGGCAACTCTCGAATTCAACGCGGGCGAAGCCGGACATAAACTAGTGGTCAATAGCTTCTCTTTTTTTTTGGAACAAGCCCGCCACACACGCCCATCATCATCATCATCATCAGCCTTTAATGTTCCCACTGCTGGGACACGGCCTCCTCTTAATGAGAGGGAATGGGCTATAATCTACCGCGCGGGCCCAGTGCGGATTGGTAGATGTCACATGTCTTCGAATTTTTGGTTCTAGGACATGCCGGTTTCCTCACGATGTTTTCCTTCACCGTTTTGAGAGCAGCGGTGATGAAAATAATTTACACAAAGTAATGCGCCTACCTGGGTTCGAACCCACGACTTACTGTTCGTAAGTCGGGGCCGCCACCACTGGGCCACCGCTGCCCACACACGCCCAAACCACTATAACTCCTGAAAGCCAGAATCAACACTGGTCTTGTGGTGGTCTGAAAGTACAGCGGAGGTGTTGGAAAATACTAATAATAAGTAATTTCCACATCCCTTCATATCAACAGGAGATAGAACGAAACAAGGCCATAGGCACAAAGGGACGTATACAACTGGGAAAGGCCCAGTTGCCTAGCACCACGAATAAATATTAACATTAATGGGTCCTAAAATGTGAGCTGCTATATTTGATTCCAATAATAGGTATGGCAAAAACCACAGAAATATTAAAAAGCAAAAACACTTGAACGCACGGAAATTTGCTCTAGTTTCTACAGTAAATAACTCCAAATGTAACCTGTACCCTAAGTATCCAACATAATATTGCGTTCATTTTGCCAAAGACTATCAATAGTTTTATAGAAACTGATCCTCTTTTATGAATATACTTTGATACTAGTTACGGTTTATTAGAAGCCCGGAGATCAGATAGACCAGTCTTCCCAAAGGATATCGTATAACCAAGCTGTTTGATGACATAGGTCAGATAGAGATTTTTATTAGTAAGCTTTAAATACTGATAATTTTGATGTGGTTTGTCCTGTGCGGGCTAATAAATGTTTTATCTTTCTTTCTTTCTAAGATAGGCAGTCGCTTAATGTAAAATACTAATATGCTCTGGTGTGCCCCCGGTTAGACTAAAAAGCAGCCGCACCATAGTTGGAAAAAGGCTGGGCAAATGATGATGATTAATGAAAGCTGTTGCTAATAAAATAACAAAGAACTTACATAACAGAAATGAGGCTAAAACAATGCACTTCATCTTCACACAAAATGTACTGTTGGTACTAAATGAAGTTGGTGGACAAACAACACTATTTATACCCTATTTCTAAATATATTTCTTGTTTATGGTCGGGGGTGAACCTGTCATAAAGTATAGATATATAGACATTTTTGTTATATATACAGGGTGATGTCTTGGTTACATTGTATGCTCTCGTTAAAATATTTATGTTCATAAAACCTTGTCTTACACCATAAACCCTAAACTTTTGTCTTCCAATGTGATACACAAAATGTGCTTTTTTAGATTAAGAAATATAAGCGTAAAACTGACAAAAGTTTTTGAAAATTGAGGTTTTTATCCCCGCCCGAGTTTGTACAGGGTCTTTGAAGTCGAAAACTTAGGATAGTCTTGATAGTTAAAGTTCTAATAACTTCGGAATACTTCACTAGGTAAAAGAACAGAAGTAACAGACACAGAAACCCCACACCACATAACTGCTGGACATAAGTTCACAACATTAAGCAGCTCGAGTTTCTTCTAACAAGTTATCAAGAATCACATAAATTAACCCTGTGATCACAAAGCACTCGTAAACAAACCAAAAATGACGCATCAATACATAACCATCACCATCTTCCTAGCCTTTTCTCAACCATGTTGTGGTCAGCTTCCAGTCCAACCGGATGCAGCTGAATCCCAGTATTTTACATGGAACGTCTGCCTATCTGACCTCCACAATCCAGTTAATACTGGGTAATACGATAACACTTAGTAAGATTGGTTGTCAGACTTTTAGGGCCACTGACTACCTGTAACGATTGTCAAAGATGGACAAAGGACAGCCGGGACCAACAGCTTAACGTGCTTTCCGAGGCATGGAGGAAACTCAGTATGTACGCATCAATACATTACCCTTCACTTTGGGCCCTATCAGAATACAGCGCTGTGACGTTTTTTTTTTAATGTTACAGCACCATGCTGAGATAGGAGCCTTTTGGCCACGTACAGGACGAGTTTCATTTCTTTTAATTTTTAAATATATATTTGTTTTTTTTTCTGTGTAATTTTTATACTGTTAATTTTGATGTGTTTTTGGCCTGTGTGGGCTAATAAATGCTTTTTCTTTCTTTCTTTTCTTTACTCTTTTAATAGTTAGGTTAGAAATGAAACATGCTGTATATTATAATCTATTTTTTATCGCCGGATGTCGAAAGTTCATGTCTGCATAGATAGTAAATACAGTAAAGTTTGTGTTGTCTCTGACAATTCGCTATTGTGTACCAATTATACTATGTATGTCTGTTTGTTGTGTTGGGCCTTGTACCAACGAATATCAAAGTAATCAGACATCCTGCCATTTATAACGTTTCGTAGAAACATGGTATCATGATTATTGTGTACTAGCTGATGCCCCCAGCTTCGCCTGGGGCCTAATTCTGCTATTTTAATAAATTCGTCACTCCAACACGATTCCATTCTCATCCCATTGTCATTTTGCTTAAAGTTCGTAATCTGCCAAATGGTCTCGTAATAAAATTGTGTTTTAATGGCATTGTTGTATTGCTACTATAATAAAACCATTCGTACAAATGGTTTTCGAAATCTACTACTAAATGCGAACATTTATTCATGCCAGATTAAATGTACGAGATTAATATTCTATGACATTTCTTTCAAAGGAATGTCAGTGGTTTTTCATTGAGATGTCATAATAATGCCATTATAATAGTAGATTATCAAACTTGTCAAAAATTGACAGAACTTGATCATTATGACTTCAATGATCGCCTATTCTGACACTATCGTAATAGCAGAATCGAGGCCCTGTATGGATGTCGGTTATCGCGGCCCAATGTAATCATGAAAGGACTTGCCCAAAAATTGTATGAGCCTGTACCCCAGCATGAACAAATAAAAAACCTATGTCATATAATAGTAAAAATCTTTTATAACAGAAATAAAAAAAGTACGTATTGCTCTGCAGATTTGAACTAAAGTTATAAACGGCAGGATTTTTCCATGTCCTTTTGATGCCGTCCCAAAAAATATCATCATATTTTAGCCAATGTATACAAAAACTTGACAAAGTTAAAAGAAGTTCTTGACGAAGGTAAGTTTTAAGAAGAACCACTCTATCACTTGGTGACAAAACAGCGTGAAAATCGGTGCAGTAGTTGTTGTGTTTATCGCGAACAGACAAACAGACAGACGCGGCGGAGGACTTTGTTTTATAAGTAGCGACTAGTTAAATTATTTTCAAAATATTACTTTCCTATTTGTATCGGATTTGGTCAACAATTTCAAGGGTTGACTTTTTTTTCAGGGAACCCTAATAAAAGTAGCTATCTGTGAGTAAAAGTTCCGTCAAATCTGACCAGAATTTTCGGAGATTAGATGGAACAAAATGACTAAAACGTTTTCTTTTTGTTGTAACTACATACTTTCACATGCATTCAGTAAGAAGCAGTTACTTTGAAATTACAAACATACATTTCATTTTTATATATTTGTATAGATACGTCCTGCATAACAGCATTTTATTATAAGCATTTTAAAGGCCAAACTTAACTTTGCTGTTCTAAACGGTTATTGCACGAACCGCAAATAATAAGTTTTTCGCATCACAAAGCCCAAACGCCTGAAAGACTTCTTCGCAAGGGTAGAAATGTGGTCTTTAAATGTCAGACAGCGGTCGAAAGTCACTCCCAAATCCTTTACGTTGGTCACTCGAGAAATTACATCACCACCAAATCTGTAGTTGAAATGGATTGGTCGCAACCCTCTACCGTATGTCATGACGTGGCACTTGCTTGTGTTGAGAGGAAGTTTATTTACAATGCTCCACCTATAAACGGCATCAATGTCCTTTTGTAGGAGTATACAGTCCTCGTCCGATCTGATTTGTGCAACCAGTTTTAGATCATCAGCGTATAGCAACCGCCTGGCAAACTTAACCTCCGTTACCAAATCATTAATCATGATCAGGAACAGAGGTGGCTCCAATACTGATCCCTGGCTCACGCTGGAGCGGGTGTTATAAGGTTTAGATTCAAAGCAACCATGTCTGACAAACTGTTTGCGATCTCGAAGGTAGTCGGCAAAGAAGCTGAGAAATCCGGACGAGAAACCTATGGCCTCTGGTTTTGACAAGAGTTCATCGTTGTCAACTGTATCGAAGGCTTTTTGGAAATCAAAATATAGAGCGATGACCTGCCTCCCGGTGTCCAAGCTACTGGATATGTAGTAAACATGAATGATCAAATTTGAGTCTACGGAGCAACCCCGTCGAAAACCGTGTTGGGCATCAGAGAACAGCTTGTCAACGTGTTTGTAAATCACGATGTGGAGAATATGCTCGAAAACCTTGGCAACTGTTGGGAGGATAGCGATGGGTCTGTGTTTCTCTACCGATGTTTTGTCGGAGGTTTTAGGGATGGAAGTGACTCGCGAAGTTTTCTATTACTCAGGGTATACGCCGGACTGGAGGGCAAGGTTAAAAATATGACACAGAGGAGCTGCCAAGGTGTCATTACATCCATTAAGGACAAAGGCTGGAATGTTGTCAGGGCCAACTGAGCTAGAGGGTCTTAGTTTAGCAATCCTTTTTACTACGTCCGATGAGGTTAAGAGGGGAAGGGGAATTTTATTTGTCACACCACTTGGACTGGAGTTCATAGGGTCTAATATGTGAATTCGGCTGAAATACGCTTGCAAAATATTGAACAAATGCCGCGGCCGCTTTAACACCCGAGCACGTCGCACCATTGTGAACAACGATTGGTTCAAATCCGGCCTTAGATCGCAGTCTGTGCTGCCAAAAGTGTCGTGGATTCTGTGTATGCTGTTTTCCACGCTGCTGCAGTGCAATCTGTAGGCGTCTCGCGTTCTGATCTTTAGGCTTGACCGCAGTTTACTAAAATCGGCATTTGTGGCATCGCATCGCGAAAGTTTCCAGCTATTGTGAAGTTTAGTTTTCCGCCGAGTGTTGTTCACAATATCCCGCGTAAACCAGACTGGGTACCTCCTATTACCAGCGCTCATTCTCCTCTTTCTTGGAATTGGGGAATCAAACAGGTCGTAAATTACTGAATAACTTACCAGCAGCAAAGGATGTGCCTCCGCAGCTAATAACGCCATACCAAGGAGCAGAAGAATAAGATCACTTAAAAATGAGAAGTTCTCTTTGCCAAAATTCCAATCCCTACTCCGATCAATGTTGCTGGGGTCTAATTTTTCTCTATCTTTGTAGGTTTTGAGAGTAAACGCAACATCTAATGGAGGGTGATGAAGGTCGATTGGGACCAGCTCCGTACCTTTAACGTGCTCACAGCTTACTTCGGTGCCTTCCCGTGCCAGCACTACGTCTAACTTAGGTACTTCCACGCATATCCATACTACATTCATCTCAGTCAGAATACAGAAGCTTAAGAAGTAACAGTAATAATTGTTAACATTTACAAAGGCACTTTTCAAGTCACCTAATATTAACAGGTCCGTTCAGATTGCAGATTGACGACCCGAATATCGTAGAGATGGGCAAGGTTGCGTTCTTAGGGTCCTGGGTTCGAATCACGGTAGGTGCAAATGTTTGTGGACATTTGTTTCCGAGTCATGGATGTTTATATGTATAATATGTATGTATTTATAAACAAAAAAGTATTTATGTAGTATATCAACTATCTGGTATCCACGACACAAGCTTTGCTTAGTGTGGTACTAGATAGCGCTGTGGGTTAATGTCCAGCGATATTTATTTATTGAATGCTCTCAACTTTGCAAAACCAAGTCATGTAGTCGCCGTCCATTGCAGTGGGCTTCATATAGACAACACATACAGAAATTGTCTGGCCACAAATTGTAATTGTTGCCCATAAATCTTCGCCACATTCAGTCTCAAGATCGGGCCGCCGCTTCATGGTAACGCCGCCGCCGGGGCGCGCAGCAAGCAGTACTCCACCGCCGTCACTCTGTCTCTGCGTAGAATGCGCCATTCTCCGATTGATATTTCTGAGTCCTCAACGGAATTGTCCAGGTTTGTCTCTGTTACAGCTATTAGGTCGTGATCGGAAAGCAACAAGCGTGATCGCCATATTGATAACTTGGTTTTGAGCCCACGCACATTCTGGTACAGTATTCGCAGATAGTCGTTGCGATATGTAGAGGTGGGAGAAGAAATAACGTTATGGGGCTTGTTGGGAGATGGATGGATTGTGTAATTCCTCACACAATCCATGCATTTTTTTCTTTAGTGTATCTGTCACCGTAAAATTGTCAAACACGTTACATTACAATATAACGTGTTTTTTCTCGCGATATTGTAATGTCTCGAATTATTGTCAACTGAACATACGGAAGTATCTCTGCCCCCATAACCGGACCTTGGGGCACCCCCCCGTTAGGTTAGTTAGGTTCCTTTAAACCCTGCACTCGGAAATAGGGGCCGTCGACTCCTCTTTTTAGGGGGAATATAAAGTGTTTTAAGGTTATGTTATAGTAATCGGTATTTCTCAGTAATGGTGCATTATCTTTTCATGAGAGTTGTGCCACTGGGCAAGGGGGACCCCTCCTTCCCCCCACACCGCTTAAGTTGACTACCATCGCATGCATTTCACGAAAAATAATGCGTTTTGTTTGTAAGCAGTATGTTCATTTGACAATAATTCGAGACTTTACAATATCACTAGAGATATTACAATATAACGTATTTGACAATTTTACGGTGACATATCTTTGTTTTTATGATATGTGAGTAAATAATAGTGTGACAATCGTTGAATCAAGCGAGATTGGAAGAAAACATCTTATACCCGGAGTAAGATGGGACAAGCGAAGAAAGATGACGATGATACAATAATGACCAAAGACGCGGGCTCAGCTAGTATAACCTTAAAAATAGATTGTTATGCTTATGAAACAAGATCAATAGTCCATAAAGGTTGCTGAAGTAATTAGTTTTATGGAAAGATAAGTTGAAACATTGTTGCGTTCAGACACGAGGAGGGTTAGGGGCAGGGCAGATGGGAGGTGAGACGAGGACAAGCGAATGGAGGGCGTTTAAGGAGACTGTCTGATATAATTTTATGACCAAAATGATAATTTTAAGCTAAATTTGGATAATTGAAATATACCTATGGAGACGGCATTTATAAGAATAAGTATACACTTTTAAAGAAAGATTAGTCATACAAAAATATCGATGAAATTGACACACACATGTGAAAAGGTATCAAGACAGCTGCCGCGAAAGACATTTGCGCGAAAGACACTTGCGCGAAAAGACAAATGCGCGAATGGACTTTTGTGCGATTGGACATTTGCGTACCAGGATACTTGCGCGACTGGACATTTACGCGACTTAATGGCCACAGAGGTTTACTGTGTGGAGTAAACATAACATCACGCCTTAAAATACTTGGAGGGTTTTTTTTCATCATGAGTTTACATGGTTTTTGAGGTCGCTGATTACAAAAATGAGGTCAAAAAAAAAAACGAAGATGGCGCCCTGGATTTTTATGGGTTTTCCGTCAAGGGTGTCGTTTTCGCCATACCAAGGAGCAGAAGAATAAGATCACTTAAAAATGAGAAGTTCCCTTTGCCAAAATTCCAATCCCTACTCCGATCAATGTTGCTGGGGTCTAATTTTTCTCTATCTTTGTAGGTTTTGAGAGTAAACGCAACATCTAATGGAGGGTGATGAAGGTCGATTGGGACCAGCTCCGTACCTTTAACGTGCTCACAGCTTACTTCGGTGCCTTCCCGTGCCAGCACTACGTCTAACTTACTTCCACGCATATCCATACTACATTCATCTCAGTCAGAATACAGAAGCTTAAGAAGTAACAGTAATAATTGTTAACATTTACAAAGGCACTTTTCAAGTCACCTAATATTAACAGGTCCGTTCAGATTGCAGATTGACGACCCGAATATCGTAGAGATGGGCAAGGTTGCGTTCTTAGGGTCCTGGGTTCGAATCCCGGTAGGAGCAAATGTTTGTGTGATTAACATGGACATTTGTTTGCGAGTCATGGATGTTTATATGTATAATATGTATGTATTTATAAACAAAAAATGTATTTATGTAGTATATCAACTATCTGGTATCCACGACACAAGCTTTGCTTAGTGTGGCACTAGATAGCGCTGTGGGTTAATGTCCGATATTTATTTATTTAATGCTCTCAACTTTGCAAAACCAAGTCATGTAGTCGCCGTCCGTTGCAGTGGGCTTCTTATAGACAACACATACAGAATTGTCTGGCCATAAATTGTAATTGTTGCCCATAAATCTTCGCCACATTCAGTCTCAAGATCGGGCCGCCCCTTCATGGTAACGCCGCCGGGGCGCGCAGCAAGCAGTACTCCACCGCCGTCACTCTGTCTCTGCGTAGAATGCGCCATTCTCCGATTGATATTTCTGAGTCCTCAACGGAATTGTCCAGGTTTGTCTCTGTTACAGCTATTAGGTCGTGATCGGAAAGCAACAAGCGTGATCGCCATATTGATAACTTGGTTTTGAGCCCACGCACATTCTGGTACAGTATTCGCAGATAGTCGTTGCGATATGTAGAGGTGGGAGAAGAAATAACGTTATGGGGCTTGTTGGGAGATGGATGGATTGTGTAATTCCTCACACAATCCATGCATTTTTTTCTTTAGTGTATCTGTCACCGTAAAATTGTCAAACACGTTACATTACAATATAACGTGTTTTTTCTCGCGATATTGTAATGTCTCGAATTATTGTCAACTGAACATACGGAAGTATCTCTGCCCCCATAACCGGACCTTGGGGCACCCCCCCGTTAGGTTAGTTAGGTTCCTTTAAACCCTGCACTCGGAAATAGGGGCCGTCGACTCCTCTTTTTAGGGGGAATATAAAGTGTTTTAAGGTTATGTTATAGTAATCGGTATTTCTCAGTAATGGTGCATTATCTTTTCATGAGAGTTGTGCCACTGGGCAAGGGGGACCCCTCCTTCCCCCCACACCGCTTAAGTTGACTACCATCGCATGCATTTCACGAAAAATAATGCGTTTTGTTTGTAAGCAGTATGTTCATTTGACAATAATTCGAGACTTTACAATATCACTAGAGATATTACAATATAACGTATTTGACAATTTTACGGTGACATATCTTTGTTTTTATGATATGTGAGTAAATAATAGTGTGACAATCGTTGAATCAAGCGAGATTGGAAGAAAACATCTTATACCCGGAGTAAGATGGGACAAGCGAAGAAAGATGACGATGATACAATAATGACCAAAGACGCGGGCTCAGCTAGTATAACCTTAAAAATAGATTGTTATGCTTATGAAACCAGATCAATAGTCCATAAAGGTTGCTGAAGTAATTAGTTTTATGGAAAGATAAGTTGAAACATTGTTGCGTTCAGACACGAGGAGGGTTAGGGGCAGGGCAGATGGGAGGTGAGACGAGGACAAGCGAATGGAGGGCGTTTAAGGAGACTGTCTGATATAATTTTATGACCAAAATGATAATTTTAAGCTAAATTTGGATAATTGAAATATACCTATGGAGACGGCATTTATAAGAATAAGTATACACTTTTAAAGAAAGATTAGTCATACAAAAATATCGATGAAATTGACACACACATGTGAAAAGGTATCAAGACAGCTGCCGCGAAAGACATTTGCGCGGAAGACACTTGCGCGAAAAGACAAATGCGCGAATGGACTTTTGTGCGATTGGACATTTGCGTACCAGGATACTTGCGCGACTGGACATTTACGCGACTTAATGGCCACAGAGGTTTACTGTGTGGAGTAAACATAACATCACGCCTTAAAATACTTGGAGGGTTTTTTTTCATCATGAGTTTACATGGTTTTTGAGGTCGCTGATTACAAAAATGAGGTCAAAAAAAAAAACGAAGATGGCGCCCTGGATTTTTATGGGTTTTCCGTCAAGGGTGTCGTTTTCCTGTTTTTTGGGGTCGCTGATTACGAAAATGGAGTCAAAAATAAAATCCAAGATGGCGCCAGGGAAAATTTGAGTTTTCTCCGTCACGCAAAAGTCCAGTCGCGCATTGGTCTTTTCGCGCAAATGGGTTCGCGCAAGTGTCTTTTGCGCAAATGTCTTTCGTGCAAAAGTCCCTGATCCATGTGAAAATAGTTTTGTTTATTTTTAACCGCCGACGCAAAAACGATGGGATGTTATAAGTTTGACGTGTCTGTGTGAGTATGTGTGTCTGTGGCATCGAAGCGCATTTCATCACCAATGCTACCAAAACGGCGAAAAAACGTCGTGAAGAAACAGGCATGGCATGTGACATCTACCAATCCGCACTAGGCCGCATGGTATTTTATTGGCCACTCCCCCATTCCCTCTCATAGAGAGGAGGCCTGTGTCCCAGCAGTGGGAACATTAATAGGCTGATGATGATCATGACTTGACTTTTGAAATTCACTTCATACTGTCCTGTCTTTGACGCTTTATTTCGAAGGTAGTCCGACTGACCTATCTACGTCGAATCGGCGATTGCTACGTACCCAATCCGCAACCCCTGCGTTTACACCGTGTTCGTGTCTTGTCAGTATTAATACAGGGTGTAAACCACCTCATCACGAATCTGTGAACTAAGCATTCTGTAAATCAAACTAAGTTACTTTATGCAAAAATTATAGCCGGGGGGAAACGACTTTTTTTTTGGGGTGAACTCAATGTAACACACTCAAAACATTAAGCTGATGGATTGGTTTGAATGCACGGGGGTTGTGAAGGTGTTTAAAGTAAAAATCTTACAATGAAAGCTTGTATTTAAAAAAAAACTTGTCAAAAAGTTGTAACTTTGACCCCTAATATTTCCAAAACCAGAAGGTTCCCAGGTAGGGTTTAGAACAAAAAAATGGTCGCAATGACAGGGAAAACAAGTGCCTTGCAGCTTCATTAAGTTTTTTACACTCTTTATAGTATGCTGACGGACTTCTGTGTCAAGTGTCAAATAAATAAACTAATAAAAATAAAAAATGGGTTCGAACTTGAGACCAAATTAAGCCTTGGTAGTCCGACGTTCACACCAATAGGCCCATCACTGCTGCACAAGCTGCTGTGTGTGCGTGCTGTGTGTGCGGCTGTGTGTGTGTGTGTGTGTGTTTGTGTGCTTTAAGTATGTGTGGGTGTGTACCTACTAGCAATTAAGCCACGTGAAACAGATGTCACGACCTCGTCTTACATCCCTTCTGTCTGCCCTGCGCCTTAGCATTATATAAACCGTACACGCTAAGGTTCACCGGTAAGTTATCGGTATATCAAGGGTATGCAGAAGGTCAATTAATTTAATTATTATTATAATTAATACATAATTTAATATAAAATTAGTATTAATATATTATTCATTTAATTTTGGTTATTTTATTTATTAAATGTCTGTTTTCCATAATTATCAATGACTAGCTGACCCACGCAACTACGTCTGCGTCACATAAGAGGAAAACAGCTACCTACTACTACCTACCTACTACTACCTACTTCTACCTACCTACTACTACCTACCTACTACTACCTACCTACTACTACTACCTACCTACCTACTACTACATTTTTTTTCATAAGAACCTTCTCCCCACAATAACAAACACAACAAAAAAAGAATCAGCCAAATCAGTCAAGCCGTTTTCATGCTATGTCGTGACAACGGAAAACGGGTTTCATTTTTATATATATAGAAGATAGATTATTGTATTCATCTGTTAAATATTCGTTGACTGTAATAGCTATTTTTAATTTAGAATTTCTTTAATTTATTTTAAATAGACTAGTTTTATTTTGGCTTTTTATGTCTTCTGGTTGTTTATTGTAGATTTTTATTGACATAGAATATGGACTGGATGAGTGTGATTTAAGGCGGGAGGGGGGCAAATTTAATTTATTTTTGTCTCGCAACGAATAATTAGTTTGTATGTCTCCACGTGTGTTGTAAGAATCTGGATATTTGCGGTAAGAATCTGAATATTTTTTGAAGTCGGTTTTATTTTTTGCAAAACAGTTTTTATTTTTCACTTTTTAGTGCACTTTTTCACATGTGCTTGGTACACATAGAAAGTGCATAACGTTACAATTAGAACAAGCCCAAACACGACTAGGATACATTGTCTCATTATGGAGTTCCGTGACTCTTGGCTTCATCATCAGATCTGATGGTAGAATGGTTCTTATCAAACGCAAATGCTTTACTTGTTGTAGAAAATACCAAAATCGCTGTACGTTATCCTATAAAATTTGAAGAGTTCCCTCGATTTCGCCAAAATTCCATTATCAGATCTAAACTTGGTGACTATGGGGGCCATTTGGAAAGTATACCCTTTCCAACAAAAAAATTAAAAAAAAAAATCGGTTGGAAAGCGACGGAGTTAGGTATGCGCGAAAAAAACATAAAAAAACGAAACATCCGAAATTGAGAATCTTCTCCTTTTTTAGAAATCGGTTGAAAAACATTAATCATCACAAATGAGAGGATCCAATCGAATAGGAAAAATAATTAACACGGTTCATCCGACGGACGTTTAAATTCTCTAGTCAGTGTTTAATTAATTACATGTCCCGAATGCGGACAGCGCTATTTGCAGCGTCCGGCCGGACAGCCGCTGTCCGGGCCTGTATTAAATATGCGGTTTGTCTGATTTAAATTGTAGTGTGTACTTGAATAGAGTTGACGTTACGGCATTGGGCGAACACGATTGAATTTTCATTGAGCCTAACGTAAATACGAACGATTTATAAATCAAAAATACAACACCGTACCGTTTTTTTTGCACTAGGCACAAATAAAATAATTAACAATTCCCGCAACCATCACCGATGAGCTGATAAAGGTTTCGGGAAACCGCTGGATGCGAGTCGCACGGGGTCAATGAGGTGACACTTGAGAAAGAAAGAAAGAAAAAAAAACGGCCCAAATGTCCAGCAGTGGATGTCTTTCGGCGAAAATGATGGTGATGGTGATGATGATGAAGCACAACTAGTTTTACCTATGGACTACTGAGTAAAGGCCCCTCCACGACCTCTTTTCTAGCGCCACCTTGTAACTATGTTAAAAAATAAATGAATAAATGACTTATGAGTTATAAGACAGACTTCGGTTGCCTACTACGAATTAAACTAAAATTATTTATGAAAAAAATACATGCCATACATGCATGCAAATACATGCATTAAATGCATGTCGATTATTATTTACAATCATTTACCAAATAATTTACAAGACCTACCATTGACATTGTTTAAAAAATACTTTTCAATTTGCTACTTAATGAAAAATGTGACACTGTTAAGGAATATTTAGAAGACAAGTAAATAGAATCTGTAATTTGCATGTTTGAGTAATTGACATCACTGACTGTGAATATATAATAATAATAATAATAAATAGCTAGCAGAATAAACGAAAAGATTTAAATAATAATAATATTTATTTATCCAAAAAACATACAGAGTTTGAAAAACAGTTCATATTTGGTTTAGAAATACATTGTATTTAAGTTGATAATTCTGTACAAGAATGATACTCTACCTCTTAAGCTAGGGTATACCTGTATTATAAGAGGTAGTTTACGGCCATCAATACAAACTTGAATTACGAGTGGACTGTGTCATTCTACAGTATGGTATAAAAGAGTAGAATTGTATGTTGTGTAAACACACAAACGTGTGTGTGCGTGTGTGTGTGCGTGTGTGTGTGCGTGTGTGTTTATGTGTGTGTGTGTTATACAAGATATGTGAGTAAAGACTCCGAGTAAGAGTAATCATTAAGGAGCAGCCACTCCGTTACTTTAGATTTTAGTGAATGTGAGTTTAGATTTATAATACTGAGGTGTTTGTTTATGATTTTAAATATATGAGTACTTAGTATATAATATTGGTGTTTGGCGAAGGAGGTCTTGTGTTGTATATTTGGTGAAATGTACGTGGGATTGTTTTTATTAAGAGGAGGGAGGCCTGCGTGCTTTCTAATGGTGGATTTAAGCTCATAAAGCTGACGAACCGTAAGTACTTTACAGTCGGAGAATAATTCCGTTGTTGGATACCGGTCAGGGCTTTTTGGTCATGACTTTAAGTATAGCTCGCTGTGAGGAGTTGTGCGACTACTCAGGCACAAGAGAGCTAAAAATCTACACTGATGGATCAAAAACCAACGATGGGACAGGCGTCGGGGTGTTCTCCGACGACCTCAACATTAAAATATCAAAATCCCTTGGAAGGTTCAACTCTGTCTACCAAGCAAAGTGTGTAGGCATTATCCAAGCAGCACACGCTATAGAGGCCGGGCTCCGACAGTGCCTCAGTCCTTCAATCCCTAAAGAGTAACCAGTCACGTCGAGACTAATATTAGAATGCCACAAGGCCCTAGAACAAATCACGGTGTTGAATCACAACACGGTAACGCTGCAATGGATTAGAGGACACAGTGGATCACTCGGCAATGATGCGGTTGACGAACTTGCCAGAAGAGGATCCAGCACAAAACCCTACGGACCCGAACCAATTGTGCCCATTCCCTTCAAGCAGCTGAGGAACTGGTTAAAGGATCACACCCGATTACAAGCAGAGAAATGGTGGGCCTCGGCACCAGGTCGTAGGCAATCCAAGGAAGCTATGCTATCCTTGGATCCAAAGCTGACCAGGCGCCTTCTGCGCCTAGACAGAGATAGCCTGCGTCTGGTGGCGGGGACCATCACTGGACACTGCTCGCTGAACAGGCACTTCCACACCCTAGGTATCACTGACAGTCCCCTGTGCAGAGCGTGCATGGAGGCGGAGGAGACGGTAGCGCATGTGCTCCTGGAGTGCACAGCCGTTACCGAGATTTACGAAGAGACCCTGGGAACACCAGGATCACTTGCAGATGTTCTGAGGAGAACGGGAAGTTTAATCTGCTTCTGGAGGGAGGTGGGCTGGTTGGAGTAATCGGCCACCATGGCTCACGCACAATGGTCCATTTCAAGGACTAAGTGCGGAAACCTAAACCCCATTGATAGATAGATAGCTCGCTGTGCTCTTTCCACCCTTAGAAAACTAGTCTTGGCAGCACCGCCCCACGTAGCTATGAAATAACGAATCACTGATTGGCATAGTGCAAGGTACACCATCTTTAGAGGTTTTGGGTCGGCGGATACTCTAAGAGACTTAAATATGTGTATAAGACGAGAAGTTCTGGTGGTGACGGCGTCAATTTGTTGGTACCATTTCAGTCTGTCGTCTATGTGTACTCCGGTATTAACACTTTCGGATCTAGCAAGCGGAGGACAAGTGCAAGGGGTGGACGAGTTTGTGCAGGAATATAATTTGTACGCCATGTTATGGCAGGATATGCTGAAACAAACCTACCTTTATGAACCATGTTCTAGCAAATAAATGTTTTGATTTGATTTATAATTATATGAGTTTTTTCATAGAATATTACATAATAATCCTTAACTACAACATTTCATATTTATTGACCCCAAAAAAACTGAAAGATCACGGCTACAACAGATTTTTATGAATCTCAAAAATGTTCTACAAATGGTTTCATTGATCTACATCGTTTTTGCAGTTAATTATTATATGTTTGAGATGTACACGTTATGCCTGTTTCTGCCGATTCTGCTTTTTTAGCGTAATCCTTTGACCCATTTTTTTTTGTTAAATACGTAAACCAAAATTGACGAAGATACGTATCTTTTCAAATTCCGAAAGCGTCGTTGTATAATTTTTGGTGCGTTCTGACGTCACGAGTCCCCAATAATAATTAATCTATACATATAATAAAATCGTTGAGACCAAAAAATCTGTACATTGAAGATTAAAAAAAAAAAACCGATCAGAGTGACTTAAAATAAGTAACTGAACATATTAAAACCATTTTTAAAATTCGTGTTTGTTTGTTTGTTTGTCTGTCTGTTTGTTTGTTTGTTTATTTGACCGCGCATCACGTCAAAACTGCTGGACGGATTTTGATGAAAACTTGACTAATCTATTTAAATATACTCAGAATAACACTTAGGCTATAGAAATTATGGAAAATGTTGGAAAAAGGGGGTGAAAAGGGGGGGTAAAGTTTGTATGAAAAAAAAATTTTAGATTGTTCTAGAATCATGAAACTCAGAGTAAATACTTATTTTAAAAAATAAAGAAATACCTGTTTCAGCTTTTTTATAAAATTTTATCCAGAGACGTAAACAAGAGGGTTTTGTGTTTAAAATTAATTAACTTCATACATCTATAGAACAAAATCCAATTAAGTGTAAAACTTTAAAAGTTGCTGTAATTACTTCAAATCTAATACAGGTAAATATAATTTCACAATTTTCTTGAAATTTGATTTTTGAAGTGAATACGCCCAAAATAGCGGGACTCAAGAAAATCGGCTTTCCTCGGTATAAGTAGTTGGTAATACAGGGTGGAAACAGTAAACGGGGGCAGTAAGAGGAGCTACAGCTACATGAAAATGGTCTTAGAAACAATCCATAAATTTTACGATAAATTTTGATCCCCATTCACAGATTTAATTAAAAAATAAAGTGCAGTTAGCAAGAAAATTTCCATTTTTACATAAAACAATTTTTTTGATGCCAATAATGATAAACCTTAACCGCTGCAGTTACATGAAAATGGGCTACATGAAAATGGTCTTAGGAAACTATCCGTGAGTTTTCGTGAAATTTTGATCCCCATTCACAGATTTAAAAAAAAGTACTGTTAGCAAGAAAATTGCTATTTTACACAAACCATTTTTTGATGCCAATCGATCCTGTTTCTAATACTCAACGGTTAAGGAAGTTCCCCTTTCTGCCCCATTAATCGTTTCCACCCTGTATTTACAAATAAAATAATACTACGAAGAAAATGTAGACTATACGAATGTAAATCAGACATAAAGCCGAAAAGTTACAAGTACAAACGAGTACAAATCCTACTATCTACAAATAAAAAATGCTTTGTCCTGAAGGACTGTCTGATGGATCGGATCAACGCACAGCCTAAACCGCATATTGTAGAAACCTGAAACCTGGAGGGTGAATTTATTATATTTATGACGTAGACATACGATAAGAAAGGATTTTCTGAAATTATACCCATAGGGGGGTGAAAAGAGGGGGCAAAGTTTGTATGGGAAAACGTGATTCCTTGATCCAATCTACTTCAAATTTTGCTATCAACAATATTAACAGAATTGATAGACGCGTTTCGTATTGCACGTATATTGATTTCAATGCATACTTATCTCCTAAGGTACACCGTTTTAAATAACTCTGCAGCAAAATAACGATCATGTACCGGGCGCTCATTTTCATTATGCGGAAGGATGTGTGTGATGTGCTCTTTGAAAATTGTATTATAGGTGCTTACGACCCACTCTCTGTAACCCTCTCTTTCTCTTACGTGATGACGCAGACGAAGTTGCGCGGGTCAGCTAGTTTATTAATAAAAACAAAAAATTAAGTGTCCATTATTTTCCAATACCTACTCTAACTGACGGACTTAGTATATTTGCAATTTATTGATGGTGGAAAATAGCCTACATTGTTGGCAACCCTCAAAACTTCTGTTAGTGGTTTGTGAAACAGCATTGAATAGTTTATCTTTGAGCGAGAGAATTACTAAGCGACTGTACATTTCAATTGTTATAAGGTTAGGTCTGCTATCTGAAACAAATTATAGTCTCCAAATTAATAACTTAAGTTCACTTTTTCATGCGATATTCATTCAATAGGATAAAAACCGGCCAATGACCTTGTAAGTATTTTGTTGTTAAACTACATATTTAAGGTTTTCAGATTTTTCCCATAACATGTGACGACGTTACTTTTTTTTTGGGAAATCATCAAAATAAATAATTTCTCCCGCGCTGAGCGGAGCAGGAGGGAGTGTCTGACTTTAACGTTGATGCTTACAGCTCTTGAGCTTGAGCGCAATTTAGATGAGCCACCTTCATACATAAAGGGTGTAAAACACCTCTTAACGATTCCGAAAACCACTTGTTCTCCCCATCATTGCGATCATTTTTTTGTTGTATACCATAGCTGGGAACCTTCTAGTTACGGATATATGGGGGGTCAAAGTTACAACTTTTGACAACTTTTTGTTTAATTACAAGTTTTTTTTTGTAAGACTGTTAACACTTCCAAGACCCCCGTACTATTTATTCAATCCATCCATCAGCACAATGTTTTTAATGCGTAACATGGAGTTCTATCACAAAACGTGATTTATAACCTCAAAAAAAAAGTCGTTTCCCAGCAAAAATTTGTGCTTAAAGTTACTTAGTTTGATGTGCAGATTGCTTGGTTAACGGCTTTGTGATGAGGTGGTTTACACCCTCCCATCCTATCCTAAAAAAAAAGTAACAGTTGGACTGTCACTTTTTTTTTTAAGATGAGAAATCATCAAATAACTTCTCCCACTCTGGGCGGAGCGGAAGGGAGTGTCAGACTTTTACTGACTAAAACCCGTCCATATTCCTTCCTCGCCCTTTATGTTCCGGGGCCGCGGTATCTCTTTCGAATAGGCCCGCAACCCCGGCAGGCTGCGGCTTTAGCCTTCAATGTGCTGACATCTCTTTGAGGCGCGCATGGAACACGAACGCGCCGTCGACACGGCCTGTCATCAGACGGACGGACGGCTAGCTAGCCCATAGCTAACCGTCCACAGGCCCGCGTCTACGGTGGCCGGTAGCCACCACGTGGCCCCCGACGCCCGGTGCGTCTCCCGTGGCGGCTGGGAAGAAGGCTCTCTCCCTCTCGCGTTCCGCCACCTCCTTCGCTAGCATGAATGCTTCGCAGAAGGAGGTGACGGCTTTCCATTCCGTCTCACTCCGGACCATGGATTGAACCAGGGCCGGACGCGAAAGGTCGCCGCTGCCGTTCGCCGCCACGAGGACACGGCGGTGCTCCGCCCACGCAGGGCAGCCTTCCACCGTGTGCTCCACCGTGTCCTCCGGTCGATCCTCGCAGTGGAAACACCCGGGCGACGACGTTGCTTCTCGCAAAATGTCATGATTCAAGGTCAACGGGAAGTAGCCTATAAATTTCGATTCCCTTGAGTGTTTCGAAATTAAAGTGTTTTGCGAAATAAAAGCCTGTATATTTTTTTAAGTTTACTTATGTCCATGTTCACCAAAAAGATAACAGTCTGATTATCTAAAACAGCTGTTTAAAACACATTTTTGTATGGTAATATATCACTGTGTCAGCTGTGTTTAGATAATTAGACTGTTATCTTCTCGGTGAACATGGACCTTAGAAGGTTGATTATTGATTAGACAGAAGGACGGGCTCTGTTTTTTCGAATTGAGGCATGGAACCCTGAAAATATAATGATTAAATCGTTAATGATTATTGTTATAGAGAGTCCATATTGTCCCACTGCTAACAGCTAACAGTACCTAACAGTATATTCAAGTCTTTACAAAGAGGTGAAACCATAAGCCGGGTAGAAATCCAAACTCCGTGCTGTTACTGAGAAAGTTTTGTCTAAACCAACTTGTTAAACCTCTTAAATATTCCTAGTAGCCTGATACTTTCAACTTTTGTTAGTCCACAGTCCATTCGCGTAGAAAATTATGTCAAACTGTCTTGTATAAAACTTTTGCGTTAAAACTGTGAACTTGTTAGTCTTCGTCATAAAATGCTATGCGTTTCATGAATAAAAACACTTTCTTGCCAAACTCGTGTTTTTGTTATATCATGTGCGTATTGTATAGTCATAATTTGCTTCGGTGAAGAAAAATATTGTGAGGAAACCAGCATCTCTGAGAGATATTTCTCGTAAAGCCAAGTCAGAGGCCAATGGGCGACATAAAAACTCCGGCAGTAGGTTAGGCACTAACCACCAACACGATAAAAAAGAATAAGATTAAGGTTTCAAGCACGGAACAGTAAAAACAGTGGAAAAAGTAAGTAGGCGTGGCACTGTCGCCGCTAGTAAGTCATGCGTAACGCACTTGCTGTTCAAGCGCTCTCATTCTCTAACTAGACAGCGTCAACACAATATTAACAAAAAATAATATTAAAATGCCTTATTGTACCATACTGGACTGTAAAACCATGGTCGGACTAAAAATCTAATTCATGGAGGGGTATCATACCACCGGTAAGCTTTATTTTCGGATTTATTTAAATAAAATGAAAAAACTAAATTTCGTCAAACATTGCATAACATATAGGTACAATCAAAAATAATGTTTGATTAGATTACAAAAAAGTTGATTTTCTTTTCCCGGTTATAAGCCTTTCTGGAATATTTGTTGGTCTACCTATACCGTACTTTTGACCACGAACAGCTGTTTCGTGGTTTCAAGACTATTTTAAAGAAGATAAACAAAAAAGTTTGTATACATTGTAGTTGCAATGGAGACTTGACCAGGCTTTCAGGTACAAAGAAGAGGTTACATTCGTTTAGTTTGAATTATATAACTTTATATATTACCCGCTAATTTCATAGCTCGCACTCCGTCACGTCACGTCTCTCCGAAACATTAAATATTTCGAAAAATTCCATCCAGATTGAGACGAAACTTGAGCAAAGTTTTGAACAACAAAGAGATTTAATCTTACACTGTCACTCATTCAAACGTCTGACGAGTAAAACTTTTGTTTTTCAATACTTCTTGCATAAATAATTTAGCAGGCCTACAACATAGCCACACCTACAACTTTAAGCCAGGCAGAAGCAACTTTTGGTCAAACCAAATTAATTAATTAAATTCGTCACTCCAACACGATTCCATTCCCATGCCATTGTCATTTTGCTTTAAAGTAATAAATTCACAATGGTCGATCATTGGTCGGCCAATGGTCTAGAATAAAATTATGTTTTGATGGCATTATCGTATTGCTATTATTATTATAAAACCCTTAGTAAAAATGATAAAAATTTATTCATGCCAGATTTCATGAACGAGATTACCATTCTATGACATTTCTTTCAATGGAGTGTCAGTGGTTGCCCATTGAAGTCATAATGTCGCCATTATGTTAGTAGATTAACAAACTTGTCAAAATTTGACAGAACTTGACCATTATGATATCAATGATCGACTATTCTGAGACAATTGTTATAGCAGAATCGAGGCCCAGGAAAAATGTTTGATCGCACGACATGGCATCTGCGCATGACATCGCGTGGTGCGCAGCGAGCACAAGGTTTTTCGAAGTTGCAAATTAGGATTCACATCACCTTAAATGATCTATACAACATATTAAAATTGATGCCACATTATGAAGTGGAAAGATTTGTGTTTTTGTATATAACGTAAAACCAACTGAACCGATTTTAAAAATTCTTTCAGAAATGGATAGCTACATTATCAACGAGTAACGTAGGTTATATTTTATCCCCGTAATCCTACGGGAACAGGAACTACGCGGGTGAAACGTGTCGCAGCAACAGCTTGTAACAAATAAAGCCGTTAACCAAGCAATCGGTACATCAAACTAAGTAACTTTACGCAAAAATTATTGCTGGGAATCATGTTTTGTGGTAGAACTCAATGTAACGCACTTAAAATAATGTGGTGATGGATGGATTGAATAGTACGGGGGTCGTGGAGTTGTTAAATGTCAAAATTTTACCAAAAAAACTTTCAAAAAGTTGTAACTTTGACCCCCTATATCTCCGTAACTAGAAGGTTCCCAGGTAGACCAAAAAAATTATCGCAACGATGGGGAGAACAATAGTGCCTTTCGGCTTCGTGAAGAGGTGTTTTACACTCTTTATACTCACCTTTAAAGTTACTTATTATACCTAAGCTAGCTGTCCCCTACATCCTGAACTTGAAAGTATAAAATTACATGTAACATTTGTTTCATTTACTCACATAATAAGCTTCGTTATCTTACCCACTGAATCTTACGTAACAAAAGAGGAAATTAAATATACTTAGCACAGTATACACTGAAATGAACGCGTGTAAATGTGTAAAGGGCTTTACACACCAAACATTACTGCCGCCGAAACACACCGGCGACCTCATATAGCGACGTTATTTAATTATATGAAAAATTCCCTGAGACATGTCAGAGACATTTCAGTAAAAAAGTGGCAAATCTCGTGCTGGCGAAAAGTTTTTCGAATAGTATTTAAAGTTGTACTTTCACTTACGGGATTTCTTCCGTGATCATCGATTATTCGGAGCTCCCGATATTTCGACGCTGTTGCAAGTGCCATGATCGCGGGATGAAATATCGGGAGCTCAGACTAATAGGTAATCGCATGATACCCCGTAAATGACATTATAAGTCTAGTTATACATTGTGAAAGCTTAAAATTAATCGTTTCATCACGAAGGTTCGAGGTGGCGCAGAAGAAGAGTCCCTGCACGGAGAATAAAAAAAATAAAAAAAAATCAAACAAATGTAGCCGCCTATTAACGACGACCTGAATGACGCAGCGGTAGTGAGGCTGCTTTACATTCTTAAGGTCCCGGGTTCGAATCTTGATAGGAGCAAATGTCTGTGAAGGTCGAGTCATGTTTGTATGTTTAATACTCGTAACTACTTATGTATTTCATCTGCCTATCATTTTCCCAACTATGTTGGGGTCGGCTTCCAGTCTAACCGGATTTTACCGGATACAGCTGAATACCAGTATTTTACATGTAGCGACTGCCTATCTGACCTCCACAATCTAGTTAATATTGGGAAATACGATACCACTTATTAAGACTAGTGTCAGACTTTTTGGGCCACTTACTACCTGTGACAACTGTCAAAGATGGACAAATGACAGCAGGGACCAACCGCTTAACGTGCTTTCCGAGGTACGGAGGAAACTCGGTATGTAAGGGTGGTCGCCCATCACGCCACGATAGTGGCGGTAAGTCCCCTCTTTGAGGAGTGGCTGGAGAGGCGCCACGGCGTCCTCACCTTCCGCCTGACGCAGGTCCTCACCACGGATGTTTTGGGAGGTACCTGCACCGAATCGGGCGGGAGGAATCGCCCGGGTGTCTCCACTGCGAGGATCGACCGGAGGACACGGTGGAGCACACGGTGGAAGTCTGTCCTGCGTGGGCGGAGCTCCGCCGTGTCCTCGTGGCGGCGATCGGCGGCGGCGACCTCTCGCGTCCGGCCCTGGTTCAATCCATGGTCCGGAGCGAGACGGAATGGGAAGCCGTCGCCTCCTTCTGCGAAGCAGTCATGCTAACGAAGGAGGTGGCGGAACGAGAGAGGGAGAGATCCTCTCTTCCCGGCCGCCGCGGGAGACCCAACGGGCGTCGGGGGCCACGTGGTGGCTACCGGCCACCGTAGGTGCGGGCCTGTGGACGGCTGGCTATGGGCTAGCTAGCCGTCCGGCCGTCTAACGACGACGACAGGCCGTGTCGACGGCGCGTTCGTGTTCCACGCGCGCCTCAAAGAGATGTCAGCAAAAGGAGAGGGGCCCGCAAGGGCCAAAGCCTGCCGGGGTTGCGGGCCTTTTCGAAAGAGATACCGCGGCCCCGGAACGTAAAAGGCGAGGAAGGAACATGGATGGTTTTTAGTCAGTAAGAGTCTGACACTCCCTCCCGCTCCGCCCAGAGTGGGGGGGGTCATTTGATGATTCCAATACTTAAAAAAAAAAAAAAAAAAAAAAAGGGTGGTCGCCCATCCACAGGCCAACCTAGGCATGCATAGCTTAACCTAAAGACCGACCCGAGCGGCTGATATTATTTAGCCACGAGTCCTCCTAATACTAATAACTACCTATTTATTTCCAAACAAAAAGTGTCTAAGTGGTATATCAACTATCTGGTGTCCACGACACAAGCCTCGTTTGCTTATTGTGGCACTAGATGGTGCCGTGATATCCAGTGATATTTACTTACTAATGTCGCCGACACAAATATTGGCGGCCTTTGGTGTGAAGATGTCTTAACAACGACTAGCTTAGTAGTCTGAACCGCCCGAATGTTTGTCGTAAAGTGTATCCTAATATCGGAACCCCGAGGGTGTTACAGTGATTGGGGTGCCTGTGAAAGCGATGGATCTTTTTGTTGTATCGCATAGAGACTTTTTTCTCAGAGGTTAAGGTCTCGCCTCCCAGGGTTCAAATCCGGGCAAGTTCCGATGTGTTTTATCCAATTCATATGTAGTTTTCTAAGTTTATCTTGGACATCACAGACATCAGTGAAGTAAAAACATCGTGAGGAAACCTCGACTTATCTATACTAATATTATAAAGTAGAAGAGTTTGATAACCGACTTCTAAAAAAGGAGGAGGTTCTCAAGTAGGATGTTTCAATTTTTATTTATATGTTTGTTCGGGCATAACTCCGTCGTTTGCCATCCGATTTTAAAAATTCTTTTTTTGTTGAAAAGGGTATACTGTCCAAATGGTCCCACAGCCTCCGAATCGGGATCTGATGATGGAATCTTGGCGAAATCGAGGGAACTCTTCAAATTTTATAGGATAACGTACAGCGATTTTGGTATTTTCTACAACAAGTAAAGCATTTGCGTTTACTAAGAACCATTCTACTATCAGATCTGACGATGAAGCCAAGAATCATGGAACTCCATAATGAGACAATGCATCCTAGTCGTGTCGGGCTTGTTGTAATTGTAACGGTTTGCACTTTCCATGTGTACCAAGCACATGCGAACCACTAAAAAGTGAAAAATAAAAATATATTTTTTGCAAAAAAATAAAACAGTCTTCAAAGAGTACCAAAAAATTTAAAAATAACTTTAGCTTCTGAAGTCGGTGACAAAAAATAAATTTTTGTTTATTCGTTTGGTTGAACGCGCTAATCTCAGAAACTACCGGCTCGAATTGAAAAATTTTGCGTTGGATAGTCCATTTATCGAAGAAGACTATAGGCACGCTACGCTATGACCAATAAGAGCGGAGCATAAATGAAAAATGTTACAAAAATGCTTCCAAAAATGGGGGAAATTTTATTCCCTTTGTGACCTTTTTTCTCTCATACTGTGACGCAGACGAAGTTGCGTGGCTCAGCTAGTAATTAATATAAGTCTCACTCTCTCTCTTAATATAAGACCAGCAGTGAGACAGTAATAGGCTGGTATTATATTTATATTTGATATTATTATTCTTGTCCTGTTGTAGAATTTGACCAACGGGGGCTAGATTTTAACACGTGTAAAAATCTTATGAAATCGTGCTGACGCGGACGCATGGACTTTTGGCAGTCGATCTATAATACCACATGACATACGAGATGCTTATCGTACAATCAGGTAGACAACACACCAGACCGTTTGGTTGGGATCCTCCTTTCTTAATGGAGTTTGAAAAACTTTACACCCCGTTCCTCATTAAAAAGTATTTGCTTAAGTCTTCTCAGTTTTGATGTTTTTCGAAACAAATTGGTCGAACCATAATTATATGCATGAGCGTAATTTTGTGAGTCGCGTAAATTCGGTTTCATACATAGTTGGTCGCATTTTACGTCGTGGTGGCGCAACTATGTCAAATATGTGTGAAAAAAACCGAAATTATGCGGTTCACACAAAATTACGTGCGTTTGGCTTTAGCCTAATAGGTACAATACGTATTATTGTTATCCGTTGTAACAGAGACCACACCTCAAAACGAAACATACCCTGTACAATCGTACAAACAATTTTGTGTCGAAAATTCGAATTCAATTTCTTTAGAGCTTATTTTGCGCTAGTATATTTTGTTCGTGTCCGATATTTGTTTGAAAAAATATAGTGTGACAAAATTTCACTGAATTATATTTTAGTCTAACCGGATGCAGCTGAACACCAGTATTTTATTTGGAACGTCTGCCTATCTGACCTCCACACTGTTAGTTCTGGGTTATACGATACCCAGTACTAACTGTGTGGAGTAAATGGGTAGCTAGGCCATACGATATACCGGCAAGAAGACTGGTTGTGAAACTTTCGTGCCACTGACTACCTGTAACGACTGTCAAAGATCTATAAATGACAGCTGGGACTAACGTCCAACTAGCACATTAGCGAAAATTACAGCCAAAATGGACTCTACTACAGCCAAATGCTCTTTTTAACCGACTTCCAAAAAGGAGGAGGTTCTCTATTCGACTGTATGTATTTTTTTTTTTTTTATGTATGTTCACCGATTACTCAAAGATGCCTGAACCGATTTGAAAAATTCTTTTTTTGTTTGAAAGGGTATACTTCCAAGTTGGTCCCATAGAAATATTGTCATGATCTGATCACGAACTTCGGAGATATGGAACGGAACTCTTCAATAATAGACAGCAAATCTGTCGTGATTGCTGCAATCGCTTGGATGTTTATTGTTTACACAACATCATAACATAACATCACGCCTGTATGCTCTGAGGGGGTACGCAGATGTGTACAGTATACCCATATTTCGACAGTTAGGTATGTTAACTCTTCAAATTTTATATGAAAACGTGTTGCGATTTTGGTATTTTCTACAACAAGTGAAGCATTTGCGTTTGATAAGAACCATTCTACCATCAGATCTGATGATGAAGCCAAGAGTCACGGAACTCCATAATGAAACAATGTACCCTAGTCGTGTTTGGGCTTGTTAACGGGCATAACTCCGTCGCTTGCCAACCGATTTGGATTTTTTTTTTTGTTGGAAAGGATATTCTTCCCAAATGGTCCCATAGCCACCAAGTCGGGATCTGATGATGGAATCTTGGCGAAATCGAGGGAACTCTTCAAATTTTATATGGAAACGTGTTGCGATTTTGGTATTTTCTACAACAAGTGAAGCATTTGCGTTTGATAAGAACCATTCTACCATCAGATCTGATGATGAAGCCAAGAGTCACGGAACTCCATAATGAAACAATGTACCCTAGTCGTGTTTGGGCTTGTTGTAATTGTAACGGTATGCACTTTTCATGTATGTCAAGCACATGTGAACCACTAAAAAGTGAAAAATAAAAACTTTTTTGCAAAAAATAAAACCGACTTCAAAAAAAAAACAAAAAGTGAAAAATAACTTTAGCTTCTGAAGTCGGTGACAAAAAAACTAAAGCAATGAAACAAAGGTCACCGACTTCAGAAGCTAAAGTTATTTTTCACTTTTTGTTTTTTTTTTGAAGTCGGTTTTATTTTTTGCAAAAAAGTTTTGTAGCTGTACAAACGGATGAAATGATTCTTGCAACTGTATGAGGGGTGATCTCTACACTGTTGAACAGCACAGCTGGCTAATGGCTGTAAAATGGTGAAAAAAGACACAAAATGCTTGTTAGTAGAATTTAAAAGACCTATTGTCCAGCTTTGGCTACGAATAATGTACAGTTTCCAAATGATTAATTGACATAAATATGGCCATTAACCAGAAAAGAGTGGGGCAAGGGTGTTTAGTAAGAAATTTAGCTGGATAACAAATTAACGCCATTCTAATATTAACAAGCAGATTACATTTGAAAAAAAAACCACTGATATCTGTTAAATTTTCATGATATTTAAGAACTATTAAGATAAAAACACTTTATTTCATTGTTACAATTAGATATTAATTCTCATAACCTGAAAAAAAAATTAAAAATCCATGAATAATTATTACAACGTATTTATTTTGTATAATAATTTAGTAAAACCATATTGTTTCGAAGGCGCGTGTATTATTTGATAATTTCACCCATAAATATCAACAGTAAAGTAATACCCGCAGTACAATTTACCAATAGAGGAACAAAATCAACGTGAATAAAACACTTAACTTAAATGAGACATTTATATTATCATGTATCATGCACAGAAAAAGTTTAGAGACTTTGACGTATGTAACATGTATGTAACATTGCAGGAACTTGTCAAAGTTTAATGTTCCTATATTTCTTTGTAGATTTAACATCAGCCGCTAGTAAGCCATAAACCATCTCCTGGCTGTCTAAGAGAATTAATGGAGCTGGACAGTGAATAGGAAGATAGCTAGTCCAGCTATTGTACGGCCATCATCCAGTGCTCTAAAATGCTGCTAACGAGCTACTGTATCGCTCAGGAGTCCAGTCTTTAACCAGCTATTTGTGCTAATTGGGCGGTTTAACGTGCTTTCCGAGGCGCGTAGGAAACTAGGTATGTATGGCGATACCTAGGCAAGCGGGGTCGACCCAAGCGGCTGTTATTATTTATCCACGAGCTTCAGGCCCAGGCTCCGCTTGCAGTAGCGGCGTTTGACGGCAGCCGCCGACGCGTCGACGGCAGTCGTCGACACACATTTACGTAGCACGCCACAACTGCAAGCGTCGTCACTCGTCGACGCATCGGCGGCTGCCGTCGTTGGCAAGTAGCGAACGCTTAATTGTTTATTAGCAGAATGTTCTCGGAAAATATTCGTTATAATTATAATCTCCAGTGAATTTTCCTTTTAATTTTATATTATCTTTACATTCCTTCCCTAAGGGCAAATAACTTACAACGTACTGGTTCATAATAAAATTATGTTAACGTACCTAATGTAATTATGTAAGTTACATGAGCCTATTTCAGACTCGTAAACTACTTTTCTCTTATTCTCTTAGTCAAGAATATTGTGTGTGTAATAAAATATTTCATTTTGGCGAAAATCGGCTTATTTTTCGTAGGCCAATTTGTCTGGATTACTGTGAAAACGTGTTTAGCTCTTTCCCCATGGTAGTAGTTTATTTTCACGAATGTTCATGGGAGCTACCAGGGGATTATAAGGTCATAGGCGATGGGATTTACGTCTATTTAGGTACCTATTCTCCATATGAAGGTATATCTTGTATTTCACTCTTCACTTGTTTTCGAGTGATGTAATATTTAGGACTGGTTTATTTCAGGTACCGCATTTTAAATATGAACTCACTAAAAGCTATATTGAACACACTAATTTACTAGTGTTCGGATCGTCATGATTTGCCAGTCTGATGGAAAGATAGAATACTCTTAAAACAAGACTTATTCTAAATCGGTTCATTCGTTCAGGAGCGATGATGCCACAGACTGACGCACAGATACACTCTTCAAACATATAAAGAAATTCACGCGATACTTAGGTTATAAATTTAAAACCCCCTAGCTGAGTTACAAGGAACGCTGCATACGATTCCACTTACTTCCACTTGTAACTCGGAGAAATATACAGGGTGTAAACCACCTCATCACAAAGCCGTTAACCAAGCATTCTGTACATCAAACTAAGAAGCTTTACGCACAAAACATTGCTGGGAAACAACATTTTTTTTTGAGGTTATGAATCATTTGTGGTAGAACTCCATGTAACGCACTTAAAATATTGTGCTGATGGATGGATTGAATAGTAATGGGGTCGAATATTTTAACAAAAAACTTGTATTTAAAAAAAAACTGGTCAAAAAGTTGTAACTTTGACCCCCCATATCTCCGTAACTAGAAGGTTCCCAGGTATGGTGTAGAACAAAAAAAATATCGCAATGATGGGGAGAATAGGTGCCTTTCGGCTTTGTGAAGAGGTGGTTTACACCCTTCATCTGACATACCGTTCCTAGTGAAAATAGCACAATCAAGGATTGAGTGTCCTAAACTTCTTTCTAAGCTGTCCCTGAATGTTCCTCCTCGCCATTCTCGCTTGAGAAATCTTCTTCGTGCTCCCTACGCTCGTAAGATTTACCGTAGTAATTCTGTTTTCCTTCGTTCAATTGTAACGAACGAACACCCATCAATCGATTTGTTTGCAAGTAGCTTAGCAACCCACCGTAGATGCGGGCCTGTGGACGGCTGGCTATGGGCTAGCTAGCCGTCCGGCCGTCTAACGACGACGACAGGCCGTGTCGACGGCGCGTTCGTGTTCCACGCGCGCCTCAAAGAGATGTCAGCAAAAGGAGAGGGGCCGAAGCCTGCCGGGGTTGCGGGCCTGTTCGAAAGAGATACCGCGGCCCCGGAACGTAAAAGGCGAGGAAAGAACATGGATGGTTTTTAGTCAGTAAGAGTCTGACACTCCCTCCCGCTCCGCCCAGAGTGGGGGGGGGTAATTTGATGATTTCCCATCCTTAAAAAAAAAAAAAAAAGTAGCTTAGCAATAAGTATTGCCTTGTCTAAAACCTATGTTATTTGTGATGAATTTGAATAGTATTGTTTTTCTTCATATAAATTGTATTTATGATAAGTAGTTTAATGATAATTATGCCTAGATATAAGTTTGTGCAACAATAGTTTAGTGCTAAATGTGGAGGCTAATGGCTTATCGTTGATTGCCTTACTATATATGTTTGTTTGTAAACCACCCAAACACAATAAAATAAAATAAATAAATTAAACCCCTCTTTTTTGGTCTGGAATTAAAAAGACCCGTAGCGAAACCCGCACATTTTTTTCACCGATATCACCGATATTAGATAACGCTCTTCAAGGCGTACTGCACGTCCCTTTACACGTGTAGCCTGTAGGAGAGATTCACGCGTGCATCATACGGGGCCCTCCGCGTCCAGTACAACAACGCGCTCACGGCAGTATTGGGTCTGCCTCGCTACTGCAGCGCCTCAGGTATGTTCGCTGAGGCGCGCACCTGATGAATTGCCCATACATACGGCACTGCTGTGATAGGCATGTCGCCGTCAGCAGGGCCGGTTAGATGTTGCCTTTTTTATTCTCTTTTATTTTTATTTTATGTGTGTGTTAATATATTTTGTGTGTTGGTTGTATTTGTGTGCACTCCACATATGAGATATTTTTTGTTTAGGACCATACTGACTGGGGCACTTTCTGTGAGCAGGAGTTCCAAGTTTTTTTTTAAAACAAGTTTTTACTGTACTTGCAGAACTACACGACTCCTGTGCTATTCAATGCACCTATCAATACAATGTTTTGAGTGCGTTACATTGAGTCCTACCGATCGTGATTTTTATACAAAAAAAGTTGTTTCTCAGAACGAATTTTTGCGTGTAGAGTTACTTAGTTTGGTGTACAGAATGCTTGGTTGTCGGCTTCTTGATGGGCGTGATTACACTTTTTATTTGTAGAAACATATTCGGGGAAGAAAACAGCCTTTAAATGCAGAATTGCGTTGAAACGACCCAAACGTGATTCCGAACTAGTGTTGCCAGCTGTCCCGATTTTTGCGAAACGTCCCGATTTTCAGGGGTCTGAGGACGCGTCCCGATTTGCACCTTAAATCGGGACGGTAAATGTCCCGATGAATAAATGTCCGGTGTGACGATTAAAGAGCATAGACACGGAGGCAGGTCCGCGCGGGTAGGTGTGTCACTGCACTAGACTCGTATATAGATGATACTCTATGACAAGAAGGTTGTCATTAGAACCGAGCGGACGTGCACCCGTTTGTATTCCACCAAATCGTTGTTTCATTTAACTACCATCTGTACTTACCTTTTGTAACGAGTGAACGTTACAATTGGCGACGAGTTTGTGGGTAAGTATACGGAAAAAAAAAAAACAAGAAAAGGAGTGAACTATCGGGAAATGTCCCATAATTGACCAACATGCTGGGCGGTGTTTACGTGCAACTTAGAGGTATATGATAGTCATAAAATGGATGGGTATTTAGATACATAATATCATTTTTATTTCATGTCTACTTACGCGTCTATAAAAGCTTTTACAAAAAGTGACAGAGAATTATTCATAGACGAATAGCTACTATTGTTGTCATATATGTCATAATCGCAAAACTAAATGCGTGGACTTGAAATGTAGAAAATGTATGGACTTGGAATGTACTATTTCATACAGAAGCAATAAAAAAAAAACTTACAATTAAAGTAGTATGTTTTGACAGATCAAATTCCTGTCAAACGTGTCGGGAAATATAATTAAAAAATAGCTCGCTGTGGTTGAATCATACTTTATGTAATTACTGCAAGGTAAACAAAGTATAAGCGAAAGTAGTGTAAGTATGCTTTGTTTGATTTATATCTGCTATTATCTTTCATACCTGCCTCATATTCTAGACAAGTAATGATTCAAATTTGTCATTGTATTCATGTTTTGTATTTAATTTTACTAATGGAGCACGTAAACACTGCATTGAGCGATGTTAAATCGGTACTCCCTTGATTTTCCTAAAATTATTTGTCCGAAAATCATTATTCATAACACGTTTGCTATAAACTTCAGTAACCATAATGTTCAAAACACCGAAATTATGTTTTACATAACTAACTTTACTTCTAATACTATTTTGTCATAATATCGAATACTATAATAATTGAATCTCCTAATTTTACATGACATAAAGTCGTATGTCCTAAGTATTGTATCACATAATGTGTATGATTCCGAATGGTAATTTATAAATGGTTAGTCGCTAAAAAAATCCCTAAAAGTTAGGTTTTAGTGACAGAAAGGAATTGCTGTAAATCCGACTCCATGCAGTCTTGTCTGCCCTACCCCAAGAGTGTTATTTAAAACCGCGTAGGCGCGGAGGGGTGAGGCGGGCCGCGAGTTGAGGAGCAGGTGGTTGTAACACTCCCCGCCGCGGCTGAGGCTGGCCGGCGAAGCCGGCCAGCAAGCCGAAGCTGCGGTGGTGAGCGTTAAACCCATCTGCGACGATAAGCTCGCGTGAGGCCGCCGGAGCCCCGCAGCACCGGAGCCGTGACAGAAACCATGCCTGCTGCATGATGCTTGCTCGTTTGCATGCTACATGCTTGCTTGCATACTGTTTGCTTGCATGCTGCACGCTTGCTTGCATGCTGCACGCTTGCTTTCATGCTGCACGCTTGCTTGCATGCTTGATTGCTTGCTGCATGCTTGCTTGCTTGCTGTATGCTTGCCGCAGGCTTGCTACATGCGTGCTGCATGCTTGCTTGCTACATGCGTGTTGCATGCTTGCTACATGTGGGCTGCATGCTTGCTGCAAGCTTGTTGCATGCTTGCTGCATGCTTGCTTGCATTACATGCTTGCTACATGCGTGTTGCATGCTTGCTACATGCTTCTTGCTTGCTGTATGCTTGCCGCATGCTTGCTACATGCATGCCGCATGCTTGCTGCATGCTTGCTTGCATTGCATGCTTGCTACATGCGTGTTGCATGCTTGCTACATGCTTCTTGCTTGCTGTATGCTTGCCGCATGCTTGCTACATGCATGCCGCATGCTTGCTTGCATTGCAGGTCAACGCCTACACACGATTAAACATTTACTTAGAATAGGACTTATGACTTTTATTGAAAACGATTTTATGTCTTTTGTATATTATTGATTGTAATACTTATGACAAACGGATGTAGGGCTTATTATATTTAGGCGTTTCAACTTTATGACATATGATATTATGTGATTTAAAGTTCGGGTAAATTATCATTCGGACGAATGATGATTATGACAAAAACAATTATGTCATTTTAGATTATGGATTAAAAAGTTAGGTAATACGATAGAGAACCGTTAAATCACCCTTTAAGACGATTAGTAAGTCTATTATAGACTGGTACTAAAAACGCCAAAGTAGTAAACTGTGTACTGCAGTTGGTACTAACAACACAAAATTGAATTTAATTGGCGAAATTGGAAAAGGTTCCACAATTAGTAAGTCGATTGACCGACTAGTACTAACAAAAACAAATTAAATCAAATTTCAATGAATTTGAATTTAATTGGCGAAATTGGAAAAGGTTCCACAATTAGTAAGTCGATTGACCGACTGGTACTAACAAAAGAAAATTAAATCAAATTTCAATGAATTTGAATTTAATTGGCGAAATTGGAAAAGGTTCCATAATTAGTAAGTCGAATAAACGACTGGTACTAACAAAGAAAAATTAAATTAAATTTCTATGAGTGAAAACTGTAAACTGACACTTTTAGTTGTCGGTTGGTACTAACAAATACAAATTGTTGTAGCTCGCCCAAAATCTCCCATATACCACCTCTAGACGCTTTTAACTGTGAAGGCGATGGGAAAAATGGAAGAGGGGGTTCGAATTGTTTTAGTTGCATTAAATATATCGGACCCAGAGAAAAAAAGGCCACACTACTACATGTGGGAGGTTTAACACTTCAGGAGATATACTATAATATCCCTGATGAAGTGATAGACGTAGCAGTAGGAATTAATGTCGATGTCTACAAGACGGCTGTTAAGAAACTTGACGACTACTTTTTACCTCGTCAGAGTAAAATTTACGAAAGAGATTTATTCAGACTATTAAAACAAGAACAAAGTGAAAAATTCGAAAAGTTTCTTGTAAGGCTTTGTCACCAAAGTAGAGAATGCAAGTTCTCTTGTGAAGAAGACAACTTAATTGATCAAATTGTCGAAAAATGTTGTTCCAATGATCTCAGAAATAAAGTTCTTACTTTGGGTGACTCGGTTAGTCTCGTAAATAATATTTCTGAAGCAAATGCTTTAGAAGTGGTAGAGAGACAACTTAACGATTATGGTCAGGATTCACAGGCTTCAAATATCAATAAAATAAACACGAAACAGCAAGCCTTTGGAAATATAGCATGCGTAAGGTGTGGTAGTTTGAGTCATAACGGAGACAGTAACAATTGCTCCGCAAAACTAAAAAAAATGTTTAAGATGTGGTTTCATCGGACACTTTAAAAATCAATGCAAAACTCGGGCGCCTAAAAGGAAAAATTCAAACACACACAAGTTTTCTAACAAAAAGCCTTATTTGTTGAATTTAGCAAAGGTTTTTTCCAAGCTTGACATTAAAGACGCATTTCAGCATGTTGAAATCAGCGAGAACTCAAGAGATATAACAACCTTTATTACGAGTCGAGGTTTGTACCGATATAAACGGCTCATGTTTGGTATATCGTATGCACCAGAGCATTTTCTAAAAATAGTAAAAAGAATACTTCTTCCCTGTCGTCAACGTTATTGATGACATTGTCGTATATGGCAAGAATGACGCAGAACACAGTGCTAGGCTTAAAACATGTCCTGGGCATATTTAAAGAAACAAATATTCTATTCAATCAGAATAAAATGCGTGTTTAATGTCAAGAGCATAAATTTATTGGGACATGAACTATCGTCAGAAGGGGTTAAATCCCTTGACAAATACGTTAAGGTTGTAGATAGTTTTAGGGAGCCAAAAACTGTCGAAGAAATACAAAGTTTCTTAGGACTAATTAACTATGCCAACAAATGGATTCCAAATATGGCGACTAAATCAGAACCCCTAAGGAGGCTTTTAACGCTAAAATTAGGAAAAAATGCTGATATTAGTCAACATTGGGATACTGAACAAACTCCTTGAGTAATATCCATACACTTGGATATTATGACCCAATACATCTATATAAATAAAAATGAATTGTTGTTCGTTAGTCTGATTAAAACTCGAGAACGGCTGGGCCGATTGAGCTGATTTTGGTTTTAAAATGTTTGTCATAGTCCAGGGAAGGTTTAAACGGTAAGAAGTAGACAGGTAGGTAGGTAGGTAGTAGTAGGTAGGTAGGAAAAAATGCATTGCAACGCATGCCGGGTACAGCTAGTATAATATAAAACCACAGTAATGGCAGATGCTGGTCCGGTTGGTTTAGGAGCGGTGCTCATTCAGTCTGATAGTAACGGACCACGGGTGATTGCTTATGGCAATAAGAGTCTTACAGACGTTGTAAAACGTTATTGTCAGACTGAAAAAGAAGCTCTCGCTCTAGTTTGGGCTGTAGAACACTTTAGAATGTACTTATGTGGCAAAGAAACTTTTATTTGGCGACTGATCACAAACCGCTGGAAGTTATATTTGGTAATAGATTAAAACCGTGTGCCAGGATCGAGCGCTGGGTGTTGAGACTCGAGGCATACAATTTCAAGGTAGTTTACAAACCTTGAAAAACCAATATAGCTGATTGTCTATCGCGATTGTGCACAATAAATAATGTCCAGCCGTTTGAGGATGAGCATCACATTCACCAAATTATTCAGTATGCAAGGCCTTGTACAATAAGGATGGATGTTATTACGGAGGAGTCGTTACAAGATAAAGAAATAAAATGTTTGGGATTCTAGGATTAATAGATATAGGATTTTTCAAACAGAGCTATGGACTCATGATAACCTTTTGTTGAGGGGAAATAAGATCGTAATTCCACTTAAATTACGCCAACAAGTTTTGGATGCAGCTCACGAAGGGCATCCTGGCATTGGAGCGATGAAAGGACGGCTACGTAACAAAGTATGGTGGCCCAAAATAGATTCGGATGCTAAAAAAAAAAAGCTGAAAGGGGTGTACTTTGGTATCTGCTCCAAATCGCCCAATGCCACTGACTCGTCAAGAGTTACCAACCGAAGCTTGGGTAGATTTTGGGTCCACTTCCTAGTGGCCATTATTTGTTCGTCATAGTAGATTATTTTAGCAGATATAAAGAAGTGAAGCCAATGAAGACCATAACAACTGCAGAAACAATAAAAGGACTTAAAGAAATATTTGAACGGTTAGGTTTTCCTCACAATAAAACTGCCGACAATGGGAAACAATTTGCTAGCGACGAGTTAGAGCATATTGTCGTGAATCAAATATTAGGATTAATTGCACTACACCTTACTCGCCTCATCAAAATGGCGAAGTTGAACACCAAAATCGCGGTATTCTCAAAAGATTACGGATCAGTCAAACCCAGAAATCAGACTGGTATGATGATTTACTACAATATGTAGTTATGTACAATAGACCGCCACACTCGACTACCGGAAAAACACCCTCCGAATTATTTTATAATAGGCAGTTTAGGGATTAGATACCATCAATAACTGATATTGACCAACCATGTGTTTCAGAGTTTAGAGATAGGGACAAAATAATCAAAGAAAACGGAAAAGATTATGCGGACAGGAAACGAAAGGCGGAGAGCACAGAAATAGATGTCGGCGAACAAGTTTACGCAAAAAATCTAGTTAAAGAAAATAAATTGACACCTTTGAATTTTAACCCTACACCGCATACGGTTGTTAATTCTAGAGGTTGTTCTGAATATGACATCAAGAACGACATCACCGGACAAGAGTTAAGGAGGAATATTGTCCATCTTAAAAGAGTTGAAGGTAAATGGCAGGTGTGTGGAGAAAACACAACTGATTCCAATGATATCAGCGCTTGCATTTCAGACAACGAATAGTATTTATTTGTTTTAATCCTGTTTCCATGTTTAATCTTTTTTTTGTTTTGTTTTTGTGTTAATTAACTATTCGATTAGTGTTAATTTAAAATCATAAAATAGACTATGATCTCTGAGTTTGTTTCGGCTGTTTCTTCTCAGAGTAGTCAGGTACGAAACACCGGCCCCATTCGATAAAAAGTAAAAAATAACGTATAAAATAAAAAAAAAAAACAGTTTTATAAAAATTACGTTACATACATTAATGAGTCTAATTCCAATTAAGTTTCATAGAGTTAAAGTATTGAGTTTTCGTTTAAATGTATGTACAAAAATCTGAATTATTTTATATTTGTAAAAAAGGAAGAGGTGTGACGATTAAAGAGCATAGACACGGAGGCAGGTCCGCGCGGGTAGGTGTGTCACTGCACTAGACTCGTATATAGATGATACTCTATGACAAGAAGGTTGTCATTAGAACCGAGCGGACGTGCACCCGTTTGTATTCCACCAAATCGTTGTTTCATTTAACTACCATCTGTACTTACCTTTTGTAACGAGTGAACGTTACATCCGGAAAGGGTATTTTCTCGGGCCAACTTAATTTGTTCCGAGAGACGAAACCGTTTGACATTGGAACATGTCAAAGCGGAAATACAAATAAAAACGGACTTTTTGAATTTTATAATTACTAATAAAAAAAAGAACTCTTAAACGCATCTAAATCTAACCCAAAACACGATTTTTGAAAAAATAAGTCATTACCACGGAATTAAAAAAAAAAATTGTTTGTCCCGCTTTCAAACTCCAAATCCCGATTGGTTTTGCCATCTGCCCCGATTTTAATTCAATCGGACCTGGCAGCACTATTCCGAACGGAGTTTGTCGATGGCAAGGGAAAAGAAGATTGCCAAATCGGATGTCTGATTCGACGAAAAGTGTGTTGTACCCTTAACTGAATAAACTGTACCTTCTTGTTTATCAGCTGATGCCTCTGACTCTGCCGCTATGGGAATTCCACAATGATGGCGGAATGCCAAAAACAATATTTTTTCCAACTAATTTTATGACATCAATTCTTAACTTTTTGTCTCTTTTTTTGTTCAACGAAATCCAAATTCCCGAGCGATGTCAAACAATCTTAACGGTACTTGTTCTTCTGAAACTTTCATAATTTCAACTTCTATTTCGGGTTTATGGTTTAAGTTTGAGAAATAAAAACAAAAAGATTAAAGTGGGCAGGACGGTAGCAGTAAATCCTAGGGAAGCTAGAGGTAGCTAGGGTATGTCGTAAAAATGGAAGTGTTGGATTGTCGTGTAGGTGATGGTAATGTCTGTCGGTTTATGTTCAGTATATGAATTGGGATGTAGTGTTTGGTACCTAGGGAATTATTTATAAGTTCATTGGGATGTAGTGTTTGGTACCTATATGGGAATTATTTATAAATTCATTGGGATGTAGTTTTTGGTACCTATTTGGGAATTATTTATAAGTTCATTGGGATGTAGTGTTTGGTACCTATATGGGAATTATTTATAAGTTCCTCTTTAAAATACCTAATATAAAACAATATGTCAAAAAAAAACCCTGTACGATGCAAAAAGGGCATATCATCATCTGCCTAGCCTTTTCCCAACTATGTTGGGGTCGGCTTCCAGTCTAACCCGATGCAGCTGAATATTAGTATTTTCCATGGAGCGACTGCCTATCTGACCTCTACAATCCAGTAAAAACTGGGAATATGATACCACTTGGTAAGACTGGTTGTCAGACATTTAGGGCCACTGACTACCTGTAACGACTGTCAAAGATGGACAAATGATCTTTCTACCTACACTATGAAGACATATTAATATTCCTAAAAGAGCTTGGAGAATAACTTTTGCAAAATTCACAAAGAAAAAGATTTTGATCTTTTTTTCTTTGAAATATGGTTCATTATAATTTAAATAATTCTGTTACAGCGAAATTAAACTCATTATTTTGTACAAAGAAACCTTGTATTATGAGCAACGGTTTTGTATGAAAACATATGGGACGACAGTTGAAGCGTTTAGTTGATCTTAATAATAATAATTTATTTATTTATCAAGTAACAAGGTCTCATTAATATACAGAAATTAAATATATATATACAGTCCATTCCTATCGTCAACATTTTTGGTCCTTCGAGCCGGATCATAGATTTTCATAAGATGAGACAACGCTTTTCGCTTATTTAAAGAGCCTTGAAACCTACAACCTTCTAAACCGGTTCTAAAACCTATAGTATCTGATAAAGGATCCCATGAAACGCCTAAGACTTTATTTATAATAGTAGGATTATTACCAAGTTTCACTTCAGTCGGTTGTGCGGCATGAAATTCTTTTGGAATAAGACGTAACGCTTCTTGATTATTTGAAATCCAGCCACGCATTTCGAAACAGGCGTTACGATGTATAGTGACTATATCAGATGACAGCTGCGCAGCCTTGGTGACGTCGTCCACACTATCAAGGTAATCGTCCATATAACAATTATAAATACTAGCGTTGGCTGCTTCTGGATACAAATCTTGATGAGACCTGGCATTTTTGTTTTTAATGTACAGAGCAGTAAATGGACTGGACGACGCTCCAAAGATAACAGCAGTCATACGATACTCTTTGATAGGCTTTGTATTTTTGTATTGAACATCACGCCAAAGAAACCGTAATGCGTCCCTTTCCTGCTCTCGAATTCGTATTTGAGGAAACATTTCTTTAATGTCAGCAGACATTGCGACACGGCCCTCTCTGAATCTAAAAAGAATACCTAATAAGTTCTCTAATAGATCAGGCCCCTGGAGAAGCAAGGAATTCAAAGACACTCCTTGATTCGTAGCAGCCGCATCGTGAACAACCCGAAGCTTACGCTTTTGTGGGTGATACACGCCAAAATGTGGCAAGTACCACCTAATCCTCGTACTTGAATCAGAACTAGAAACTGCTCCAGGACGATTTGTTGTTGGCGCAGTCTGTTTAGAACACTCTGAATTGAGTAAGATTATATTATTAAGATTTTCTTGACCAGTAAAATTACAATAGTAAGTGGTAGGATCACACTCCTCCGCAAATCCCTTAGCAAGCATATTATCAATAAACTGTTTATAAAGACCAGCAAACTCTGGTACTCGGAGCATGCGTCTCTCTAGACTCAAGAAACGTGAGAGAGTTTGAGGATAGCTGTCGGGAATGGAATGAATGTCATCTCGCCATGGGAGTCCTACTTCGTACCTACCAGTTGGCAAACGTGTAGTAGTCGCGTCTAAAATCTCAATAGCACGCAAATCCTGCTTACTATGAAGAGTCTCACGCTTGGAAATACCAAGTGAATCAAGTTTGTACTGCTCTTTTATGAGAAGTTCTAAACGTTCGTATTCAGATTGTTCGGCTTGATCTAACTGACAGTGGTTAATAAATACGACTGGTTTAGTTTTACTAGAAGCTACTCCATACAATGTCCAACCCAACAAAG